>VXBB01022885.1:376565-462597 GCA_013399915.1 Illadopsis cleaveri
TTCCCCTCATCCCCTTCGGTCCCCTCAGCCCCGCTCCTCTTTCCCCTCATCCCCCTGAGCCCCTCGGTCTCTCAGCCCCGCTCCTCGTTCCTCTCCGTCCGCTCAGCCGCCACAAGCCCCTCAGTTTCCTCGGTCCCCTCGGACCCACTCCTCAGCTCCCGTTTGTCCGTCCGACCGCTCCTGGCTCCGGGCCGGCCTCGCCTCTCCTCCCCCAGCACCTCCAGCAGCCCCTTCATGTCACACCATCTTCTCCACACGGTTTCATGTTGTGTGATGGGGACCTGCTTCCTGCTGTCCTCAGGAAAACTCAGCTACTTGGAGTAATGTTCTCAAACTTTTTTGGTTTTCCCCTTTGCATGCCAACAATAGCGACTCACTTTTTTCAGACCATGTATCTCCACAGACTCGTGGCAGATAGTGTGGACAATTTCAGGAGCAGCACCGTCATTATACAATATACTAGAATGTTGGCAATTCTAGGGTTTACACTGAATCCTTTTGAGTAAGGATTGGTTCTCACTTTGTTGTCCAGCACCTACTAAGACCCCAGTTTGATTCAAAGCTTCTAGTTATTACAAGTAACTATAGTATACCGTCAGTAATGAAATAGTAACAAACTCACTTTGATTACAAAAAACATATAATGGTTATTCAGTAATCAACAATACTCAACAACTCAGGATGCAGTTCTACATACCACTTGCTCTTTGTTTAGAAAAGAATGACCCACAATCTTTAACATCGTATTTAGTGATGCAGCACAATGGTGACGCTGAGCCTGTAAGAAATAAACAGCTCTACTGCAGTACTGAGACACATCCATCTAAACTTATTCCACATCAGTCCAAGGCCAAGATCATTTATTTAACAATCTTTGGTACAATAAGAAGTTTGCACCTTAACACTGCAATGTGAACATGAATATTCAATCTTTTAAGTCCTTGTCATACCACGTTACTAATACATTCATTAGCAGGGATTTTCACAAAGGCCCTTGCTCTGTTGAGGTTTGACACTTCTCCAAATGAAGCACATTGTTTGCAGGGGTCACAAAGTGGTTTTGCAAAGACCACTAGATGTCTAAATCAAGAACTATGGTAAAAGTTTAAATCAAAAAGCTCTCACCCCTGCAAAGGTTGGATTAGATTGCCTCCCCAAAACCTTTCCATAAAAAAATATGAGATAAAATAAAACTGAAAAAATCAGATCATACCAAAAGTACAGTCTCTTTGAAATTTCCTTTACACAATTGTGTTAAAAATTTCAATCAGTTACAACCTGTTTGAGTCAGATAAACATAAACTGAACTTAGCACACAGTTCTTTGACACAAACTGTTTAGTCAGCCATGGGTCAAGAGTCACAGAGGTTCATATGGGAAACTGTGTTTGTCGAAATAATCCCTAAGAAATTAATGTAATTTATTTCCTATTCATCTCATTTACTTATCAATTGGACCATTAGTACCAGATTAATGAATGGAGTGAAAAAAGGTATGCAATCCAGAGCTGGGATTTCAGAGGTGCAGCAAAGATGAAAATCAAATACAGAAAAATGACAAAATGGCAACTTGACAAGGAACATTTTCCTCATGAACATGACAATAGAAAATTGAATAACTAATAAGTAACAGATGTCTGAAAGCTGTCTTTTCCCTTGAATTATATCCAGTGCTTTCACTACCATTGGAAAAGAGATGCAGTCATTTGATAGGAAAGCCATGCATTTGTATGCTGGTCCACAGAAAATCAAATGTAATTCTCTCTTTCAAAGCAGTAGGACACTCTATATCCACAGCATTTAGTGTCACAGCACATTCTTTCTTTCTTTTTGTTGCAAGCAAGTGATAAATGTCATTCTCGTTACATTTTCATGAAGGCAGTGGAGGAGTCTGAAGGGAAGTTTGAGAAAAATAGAGGCATAATTATAGCACAGAAACAGGAAAAGCTGAAAAACCTGATGAGCCTTTTCAACTTCAGCAATGAAATCTTATGCAGGACAAATATTCCTATAACTCCCAAATCCATTGCTGACCAGACAATGCAATAAAATACCTTCTCATTAAAACTAAAACCATCAAAGAACGGCAATAGTACTGGACTTGATAATACATGCCCTGTGGTAAAGTTAGCATCTAAACATGTAAAAATCAATCTTCCTTTGATGACTTAGTATGCTGCTGCTCAAAGTATTTCTGAGTTCACTTAAGTGTGATGTCAAATCAGAGACACTGTTTACATTCTTTCACAATCCACTGAGCAGAGGAGCTCAGATAAATGCCAAATGAAGAGGAAAATGCAACTAGTGATTTATCTTAGCTCTATTTGAACTGATTAATGCAAGAAATAATTATCTAGAGCCAGAACTTTGGACTTAGCAAGCATGTGACAGATGACTACACACACAGTTTTCTATTCATAATTCCTTCATGCTGGAGTATTAGTTCTGGCACACAGGTAGTATGTAAGTCTGATACAATAAGTAGAAAAATGGCAAGTTCAAGGCAATGCTTGCCTATTCCCTGCATGCTTCCACATGTATGCCCTGACAAGAGAACAGAGCCAGATAGGAGCCAAGAGGGACGCTGTGGTTAACAAACACGTCCCTCTAACTGATCACTTTGGTCATTAATTATCCCCACATCCTGTTGATGATGTCTGAGACTTATTATAAATGTGGGCAACTCAACATGACCATCCAAATCTTAGCAGAGTAAGCTTATTAAATGCTTTTTATTACTGTAGAAGTTTAAAAAACATATTCTTCACATGTCAAAGCTAGGTGTATTAAATTAAGTATCCTCTGACCTTGAACTCATACAAACTATCAGAAAGAGATGCAGCAGCAGAACGGAGAGCAATGGACAAGGTGCCCCAGGCTGCTTTCCAGGCTGGGATCAAGAATGAGGAATCCTGACTGAGAGTTCCACAAACAGCTTCTTTGACTCCTAACAGTCTGAAAACCCCAGGTTTAGGTAGGGGTTCAGAATTTCTCTAACATGATTATCATTAGTCACAGATGCACTTTCATTTTAACACACTTGGTATCTGGGGTACACAACCCAAACAAGGGTGTGGACCATGTTGGTAAGAGCCTGATTTACCAAATTCAGGTTTTACTCTCTCATTACCAATGAGAGATTGGTATTCTCATATCATACTGTCTCATTATCAATGCACTAATACCATTAACCCCTCACAATAAACCAGCACGAGGCATCCATGCCATGGGATTAAAAAAAAGGGAATTTAGAATGATTGCCTTGTCACATGAATTCCATGGAGCTGGTTAATACAGAGGAAATGAGTTGTTGGATATTTTATTTCTTCTGCTTTTGTACATTTCCAGCTCTCCCAATGGACGTCTGTAGTATTTACTTAGAAAACCAAGGATATATATTTTTTTATAAGATTCAATTACCAGTGATATTTTTCTAGCTATGTATTTGCTGGATAATGTACTACACCCTTGAAAACCTTGTATTTAGTGCTCAGTTAAAGAACTTCCCGCTGCTATCCAGCTGTTACCACAGTGGTGACACAGGCATTTCCTTTAATGGAGCTGGGACAAAGCCTGCAGAGTACTTCTTTATTCAGGCAGGAAGCACAGTAGGTGACTTAAGACTGTGCTGTGACATATCCTGCCTTTGTAGGGATCATTTTTCCTTCTTTTCAAATTTTTATTTTATTCCATTATTTAGAAAAGTAAATGTCAACCTGTAGAAATAACAGAAGGAAACACAAAACTGTCCTGGCTTTTAACAAGGTTCCCTGACTCATTCATACAAATATTAGGATGCCCAGGATGTTTTTTCTAGCAAACCAAAGCCTCATGAAAAGATGAAGAATAAACTATAAAGGCTGTTTTGTAGAACTAAAATATAAGTCTTCTTTTTTAACCTAGGAATTCCTCCCAATTCACCTAACATCAGGTGGTAATGAGAAAGATATTTCACTACATAAAGAGGTCCACCACAGAAGCAAGGATAAGTCAAAACTGAATATGACTTTATAGCCTGGAACAAAGACTACTCTGTGTCAAAAATATATTATTCTGAAGAGGAATTGATACATACTTATTTAAAAAATATTTTGCTTTGCGTACATTACTTTGTTAAAATGCGTAACTGTGTATGTTTTAGAGCTCATATATTATATATATATGCATATTAATTGAGTATTATTTTATATAAATTCCACCACTAAATGTTTTGTACAGTACCATAGAAATATTGTGGAATCAGACTCTTCTCAGAGTATATTTTAAAATTGTTTTTGTCACGTGTATTTCTACATTGCATGTACTATCTTTTATTTTCAGCCTGTTGCAGTCTGTTACCAATATACTGCTAGAGAGAAGAGGTTTAGATACCTGAAGTAAACTTGGGATTTAACCTGTTTGCCCCGCAATGACTTGATGGCTTTATTCTACTGCATTTCTCCACGACTGTCTCTTCCTCCTCATGGTGAAGGCAAAATCTCACAGTTTTACATTCAGGCCTTACATACCTGTTCCTACACACATCCTTGCACCGAATATATTTTCCTAGATTCCAGTGCGCCACAGCAACGCACCCGCGGCCCGCTCTATTACCGCACCACCGGCCCGCAGGGCTACGCGCACACAGCGCCTCCGACGCGGGGCTCTGANCCGTGGTCGGGAGGAGGGCCCGGGCCGCCCTCCCGTGCGGTTCGGCCGGTGCTGCCGCCCTCCGCCGACGCTCGGAGCCGTGGCTGGGCCCAGCTCTCCCGGCGCCCCGAGCGCGCCCTTCCAGCCTCCGGGCCGGGTTTGTCGGGGGTCGGGCTCGTCTTCAGCCTCCCCCCGTGGTAATACGGACCCTGAAGCGTTCCCGTGTCGCTGGCTCTACAGTACTGACCTTCCTGGCACAGGCCTCAGCCCCTGATCCCAGCTTTTTACCGATTCCGGTGAGACTGGCCCCGCATTCTTTGGTCCAGGCCAAATGCGATCAGGTAGTCCTGCTTGTATCCTACAAAGTAACCTTTGTGCACCGAGGGGTCCGGTTGCAACCTCTCGAATTAATCCAGGTGTGCCAGGAGCTTTCCGTTCTGGGCCTGTGTCTGTTTTAAGCCATCTCAGTGTGACAGGTTCACTAAATGTTGTGTTTCAGGGGTACAGCTCTTCAGGGGGTAATTCACCACTTGGGTCATTTCGTGTTACTCCTTTAGTTTGAACAGGGGTGTCCTCTGCACTAACTATGTGTTTTTTATGTGCTCTTCTTTTAATTCTTCCATGTGCTTTTGTTTTTTGATGTAAGTAAAAATATCCTGCAGTGTTAAATATGAATGTTGAAGGGATCACTTAAAGAAACCTTTCTTGATTTTGTTGATGTTTTCTGAAAGGTTGTGCAGCTTTGGCAGTGAATTTTCCTTGTGTACGAAGGAAACGACAGTGGGCTGGAGATTAGAGAATGTAGAGAATCCCTGCACAAACCCCTGTTCTTTCCAGAGCCACCATTTTGTAGTGAAGGGGGCCCCCTGTGTAGCCGTGTACTGTTTGGTTTGAATTATGCTGGAACCATTACCGTGTTAATATGCAGGCTGAACATGTTGTGTGCAGTTTGCAAGAGAACAGACATTTCATGGCTGATCATGTAATGGCAACTGTGCAGTTCTCATTGGGTTCTCAGCACTCTTTGTAACAGGCAACTTACCTCAGCTTTTGACCACTATAAAACCTCTTAAGGTTTTTTTCTGCCCTGAGCAGTACTTCTTAAACGTGATGGGAAGTGTTCATCTGCTGTGGGACCAGTAACACAAAATGATTAGCTGGATTCCTGTACTTGTGGTACTCAGGCTTCATTTGGGATACTGCTGGAATGATGTTCCGGGCACGACTGAAGGAGCAGTTTGCAGACCAGGCCGTATGTTTTAAAAGAAATGTGATTGTGGCTGGAGAACAGTTGTCAGGTTTTGCAGTAGCTTTATGAATCCAAGGAATATGCATCTAGAATCTAAAGTATATACCTATAGACAACATTTAAGGAACTTTTTAGGAAACCAGTTTTATTGGGAGAGTCTTCAGTGCATAACTTTTTGTTTCTTTTGCCAAAACTTCCTATCTTCTGATTTGCTAGAGGAAAACAGAGCTAGGATGCTGTCATTTCAGAATGAAACACATGAAGTGTTTCTAAACATTAAAGTAAGAAAGGAATGAATGCAATAACACTGCTTATTTTTATTGAATTATTTATCTAATACCAGTATGCTCAAGAATAAAAGTTAGGTCTGGGCCTAAGTTCACTCTTGATCTTTGTGGTTCAAAATTAAGACAACGCATTATAATGATGTTAGAAAAGTGGAAAGGGGAAGGATGCTGCAGAAGGACAAAACTGACATTACTAGCAAATAGAAGAATTCTAAAAATTTCAAAGGTTTTTTGTAGGTATTTTTAAGGGGATAAAAGCCCGTCATAATTAGTAGAAAAGATCCGTTTTTATGGAAAAAATATTTACGTGCTGGAGCATGAAATGGCTTACATGACCTGGCTAGATCAGTTGATATAGTATTTTGGCAGTTAGTAGTTACCTAAATGAAAACACATTTCTCTGTTTTGGGAGAATATGAAACTATACTGAGAGAAGTAAATGGTTTGTTTTAATTTGGCATTTCAGCTTCTACTGGGATTAATAATGGATGCTTAAGATAATTGCTCTGGTTTTGGGTTTTTTTTCTTTTTTTGAATGGTGTGGTATTTTTGATTATGTGATCAGCTTGTCAGGATTTAACAGTACTATCCAGAAATCAGAAGGTAAGGTAAGGATTTCATGTGTTCTAGAGTGTCATAATGTTAATTAGGAATGCAGCAGTGACCATTTGCTTCCAAGACATTGTTCAAAACTGTACAAGCTTTGAATTCAATTAATCAAGCTACTGATGTGTAATAGTCTCTAATAAAAATACATAAATGTGGTAGTTTCAAGTGTATGTACCCACCAAAACTACGTTGGTCAGGATGTGGTCATCTTACATCACTTTTTTGTTCAGATCCTTCTCTAGGTACAGTTCACTAAGTTCTGTTCATTTATTTGCTACTGCCAGATGCTGGTGTGCACGTGAAGTCTCAGGGTGACTACTCCTGCTGCTCAGTCTGGGCTCCTTGCAGACCCACTTGTGTGTGTGCTGTCTTTGTAGGAAAATGTGTTTTCCACAGCATGATGCTGGTCTGCAGCCCACATGGACATCTATAACACACAGTAACTGGTGCCTTGCCTTGTTTTGTGACAGATTCTACACATCAAGGAGCCTTTAGTGTGGCTGGAGGGCTTTAATGAAGTACCTGCCTCACAGTTTATGCAATATGTTAAGCCTCAAGATAAACAGAAGCAGCTTAACATTCTGTAAATGTGAAATTTGGAGACTGGATCTTTGAGGCAGCTTGTTTGTTACTTTAACTCAGCACTGTAACATTGCTCATGCCAGTGAAGGGCTGAGAATCAGCAAAATAGACTTTGGTTGTAGTTGTGCCATCCTGATTGCAAAATGCAATTGATTGTACTTTATCTCAACTGAAGAACTACCTGCATCAGTTGGATTCTGCATAAATACCAGCAGGCCCATGCACTGTGTGATAATTGCTGCTTTAATCCACGTGTGGGAGTGAAATGGAGGTTGGAGGATGTGGGGTAGGAGTTGCCTCTGCCACACAGACTTGTTCACACTGCTTCACAGTTTGTGTTTTCAGCAAGTCTATCCCATCATAGTCCAAAATAAATGTAATTTTGAAACTGTAGTTTTCAAAAGTGATTCTGTGTGTTTTTAAAAGAAAATATTTTTACTTTCTAGGTTATCCTATTTTTAACTGGTATTCTACACTCACTGCACAGTTTTACTTTGAGATGAAGAGATGTGGGTTTTAGTAGAGCAGGGAAGTTCTCCATCCTAAGCTTGCAGCAATGAGCCACCAGGTTGGAGTAGTAAGTTAAATGAATACTTGGCAGATTGTGTCTGGTGAAGGTGCAACTGTTTTGATTTTAATTTCATGCACTTAGCTAAGACTAGATGAACTAACTTCTCAGTTTGTTATTACTGAGAGGAGGGCTTCTGCCTTGTCTCCAGTCCCCAGGGTGTCTCTGGCCTCCTGGTAAGTGCTTCAACGTGCAGAGGTGGCTGAAGCCTTGGGTTTTCACCAGTTCTCTGCCAGCTTTGTCAGTGGCACTGAGGTAATGATGAACCTGTGCTGCTGAGAAGGGAGGAAGTGTTTGTGAGTGTGTCCCATTTCTGCAGCAACGTGCCATTAAATGAGTGCAGCTGTCCTGCCTGGCAGCACCTATAGGAAAGGTGCTCTTCCTTTGAAAAGAATAGAATCATGAAAAGAAATATTTTTTGCCTTGTTTTTTTTCCTCCAATTTAATAATTCAGGGCATTCTAACTGCAAATATTAAGCTTGTTGTTTTGCAGATTCATCTTAGAGTTTTTTCTATATTGATCAAACAGATTGATGTCTTAAAGTAATGTTATGTTGTTAACACTGATTTGATACTGCTGAAAAAAGAATGGGAAGGGGTTGAAACATGGATTTTGTATTAAGATGTACTTAAAAGAACTCATCAGCCCAGGCAGACATGGTTGTTACTCTTGTAACCTGGTTGAGGACACCATCTTAGGACATAGGGGCCAAAGTGTGTATCTCAGATTTTTTTTTTTTAATCTGATGTTTCACTTTACTGTTATTTGTATACAGAACTTAGAAATGAGTGTTTATAGGGTACCTTCTTTATGAAGGAGTAATTAAAATTTAAGAAATTTGATTTTTAGTGAATTGATATACTCTTTGGGGACAGCTGGGGGAAAAAGTTAATTCTTCAAAAAAAATTTACTTACCATTAAGGAAAAAAAAAAATTTATTCCCCTGTTTTGCTGTCTCTATTCTGGTTATTTCCAAATATATTGCATTCTCTTTAATGGTGTTTAGGGCATCTTAGCCATACCTCTGCTTTTTGCTGAGGTTCTATGTTTCTGATTGTTGTGTGAAACTCCCTAGTTTCCAGTTGTCTAAAGGGTGTGTATTACCTTATATTTGCTAATTATAATCCTTTGATTGTTGGAACAGCTGTTTAGTCCTGCTAGAGAAGTGGTAATCTATATAGGATGCAGATAGAATGAGTAATGGATTGCTACAGAACTATTTTTTACTGTTATTTTTTGTGATAAGCCTCTGTAATAATTGTACGTTTCTGCCTTATTTGAGACAGCTCAAAATGGCTCCCACAGCAAACTGTAGTCTTGCCATTTTATGTAGGAATGAGACATAGCTCTGAGAGCCTCCTCAGTTTCTGCACATGAGAAATACTCTGAAAAATATGTGAACTTTGGGTTGAAAATGGGCAAATGTGACAAAAGTTCTTAAATATTCCCTGGTGTCTGTTATGATAAAGGTAAATCTCTACCCTTTTTAAATACTGTCACTTTTAAATATGAAACTGCTTTTGAAACCTCGTGCTGGGGTGACAGTAGTGGTGGAGAAGAGGGAAGATCATTGTCTTGGAAGCATGTCCATTTCTAAGCTGCCTGTGTAGTGAAGAAGGCTGCTCTTCAGGCATTTATTTTCTAACACAGAGAACTATTAATTTATCTGATGGAACAGTCTGCACAGTACTCAGAGTGCTTTTTGCATATGGCTGTTTGGGTGAGGGAGTCCTGGAAGGCACCAGTGACAATGCAACATGACAGGTTTTTGCTTCCTAGAGTGGATTTTTTTAGGGACTAGAATAAAGAAAAATTCGGTCTTACTCTTGGTGAAACATTGCATGAGGAAATAGTACACATAATTTAATGTTAAAAAGTTTTTTACAAGCAGGAGTTTGAAAACTACCATAGTCATAGTAATTCTGTGAGAGGCATTTCCTCATTGGGTAATGACAGGAGGTGATTGCTGGGACTTCAGTGCTTCCACAGTGCCTCATGTTCTCACTTTTCTCAAGAAGGTGTAATGTTAGGAAGAATATTTATATGTGTATGAGACCTATTGGGAATCTTGTATTTCTCTGCTGTGTAAGTTCTCTGAATTAGGGTTTACCTTGGAAAAATTGTCATCCATTTAAACTGCCCAAATCTAAAGCTGTTTTAGCTAGAGCATCAACCAGAACAGAACCCCAAAACATTTGTATGCTAATATCTAATGGTTTTTAAAATTTGTTTTATTTCAGTGTGCAACTGTGTCGTGCTCTCAGTGAAAACAAAAACCATGATGTGGGTTTCAGAGGTAAGTTGTGTGGTTTGTTTGTTGGTTTTAGTTGAATAAAAACCAAGCCTGGAAACAGTTGGTTGTGATACCTTTGCATGTATGTGCTTGGAACATTCATGTCTGGTCAACATGGTGACCATTAGTGTGTGCTGAAGGTGAATACTGCAAACACAGAGATCCACTTTTTGCTTGTGCGAAATGTTAGATATTGGTGATCAATTTTAATCTATCAGTGATAACAAAGTAATCCCCTTTATTGGTAAAGGAAGCATATTCCCCTTATTTGGCTGTTGTCTGAATTCTGCAGCATTTCTGTAAACATTGCTTTAGCAGTTAGACCAGGGATTAGCTGATATGTTCCTTAGTCATCTCTTGTCTTTCAACAGATATTCAGCAGGCTTTGTATGAGCTTGCTTACCACGTTGTCAGAGGAAACCTAAAGCATGATCAAGCTTCTAATGTTCTTGGTGATGTCATAGTAAGTATATACTTGTAACCATTGCATATTTACTGAAATCTTTCCTATAGAAGCCCAAATGAAATCCAAGCATGAGAATATTCAAGAGATTTTTCTTTGATGTGTCTAAAAAGTCATTCTTGTCCAATTCTTCATTTGGGTACTCCTGGTAGACTGGCAGGGTTTCATTTTTCCCCCTCTACATTTCGTGGTGAGGAATAGATGTTTCAGCATAAATTAAAAATTAAATCACTTTTTAAGGGCGCATGAAGACTGAAGTTGTTGATAAAGAAATGAATGTCTCTTGCTCATGCAGCACATCTGTGATGCCACCTGCTGGTATTTTTAACCGTGGGACAATGTGCCTGCCATTTCACTGTTGGGATGTCCAGGTTCTGTGGGGGCCCTTGAAATAATGCATTTGACTTATTTTCTGTTTGAAAAATGTTTTTCTTAAAACCCTTTGAATAAGTAGAGAAAATAGGGAAAGCAGTAATGTCCTCTAAACTTCCAAGCTTACCAAATATTCCTGTTTCTTTAAAAAGCGAACCAGGAAAAATACATTAAAAATCTTTTAGAAATGATTTCTTATTTTTGCTAAGTTGCTGTTTTGATGTGTATGGAACATTCAGGAAAAAAGTGTTGCAATAATCTAGTGTAACCTTTTTAGTTTTTTGGAACTTGAGCACTGAGGGAAGGCTGGGCTGTAGGGCACCTTGATGTTGGGGTGGCCTGTGAAATGTGGGATCTTGTAGGAAATGATGATCTGTTTGGTGCCTGAGAAACTGCAGGTCCCTTTCTGGGCTCCTGCTCCTCCCACAGGGCTAAAGAGGTGGAGGGACTGACCAGAGGCTTTTGTCCCTGCTCACAAAATACACTTGAATTCCATTCCAAGGTTACCAGGTTTCACTTTGTATCAGTAATTAGTGCAGCACTTACCTCAGATATGTCAGCAATTAAGCATCTGAATTATTAATAATATAAATAATATGCATTACTAATTGATCTGAACTTTATGATGAAGTGTTGTTTTATATAATGCAAGGATTTTCAAAGCATGCATATTGGAATTTCTGTGTTCATTAAACGGGATCGTGTTTCTTCACAGGAATTCCGAGAAGACATGCCTTCTATCCTAGCTGATGTGTTCTGCATATTAGGTAAGTTGGGTTCCCTTCCTTCTAGCATTGCAACGGATCTGGAGAAATTCATGTTTTGGTGACTTCTTCAGGAAATGTCAGTAAATCTGTAAAGCATGATTTCTCTGTACAAAGCGTGTGTTGATTCTTCCTCAGTGTATCTGTACCTCACTTGTTAATGTCTTTTCGTTCTGCTTTGTTCTGTTATAGTTTCCAGAAGTTTGCCTATTAAAGGCAGTGGAAGTTGATCTGCCAAGGATAGTTAAAGGAGCTAGCTTGTAAGAATGTTGGATGTTAGCTAATGGAATCAGTGACTTAGTGATGTTATCATTCTTAAATATTTTAAATAAAAGTTGACTTACTGGTAGGTAGATCCTTTCTCCTCAGAATGTGTTCTGTAAATATTTTTGTCTGTACAGTCACTGTGAGTGAAATGGAGCTTATGCTGATTGTCCAGAAATCTAAAGGCAAATGGCATTGAGTCACTATCTGCCAGCTGTGCAGGCTTTAAAGATGTGCACGTCTTACTCTGGTGATAACTTCTGGATTTTTGTGTTCTAAAATTGATCCAAAGCTGTTGCTCTCGTGTCTTCCAGCTTTAACTGCCTGCAGTTTCTATCTTGCTCCTTGTCTGTGTTTTTCAACAAATTTTAGAAAATTCTTTAGCTGGTGTGGTCATCACAGATCCTGTGTGCTCTGCGTATTGGAGTGAGGCATCTTCTGTGCTGTGGTTGCCTATGAAGAGAGGCACCCCATTAAGTTTGCATATGCAGCCTTGGTTTTATACATCTGAATGATGAATTTTGAATTTGTTTTATTCATACTGTTTCATTCTGTGTACTTGTGTCATCATTTTGTAATAATAGTTTTCATAATGCAGTATTACACTGATGTCCTTTTCTTTTTTAATCTGCATTAGAAGACTTGAATTAGCTGCTTCTTGAACTACATGAGTAACTGAAATTCGTATATCTGTCTGCCTTTTTCTATTTACTCTTCCCATTTTTCCTTTAAATCAGTGTGTACCCAAATGCCCTGCTTTCACTGGTAGCACAGAATAGTATGGTTGAGGAGCTGGGTTTCAAACTTTGGGACAAAGAACATTTGACAAACTTCTTCCTTGTTTCCTCTAACCCCTTTTTTACTCAAATAGTAGTATTTGCTACTATCAGGATTTTTTTCCCCAATTGTTTTTGTTTCAATATATGAGAATTTTGATTTGTCCACTCATCCACATACCCTGGAAGAATTTTTTACTGCAGCTTGTTCTTTGGCTGAGAGCCTTGGCTGCTGAGGTCCTGGCTGGTCTGTTGCCTCCACTTCTACCCTGCTACATTCCTGGTTTTCAGTCTCTCTGAGGTCTTCTTTCTCACATTTTTGTTGCTGATGGTTTTCTCTGTGGATCTGACTTTAAGGTGGCTATGTGTGGTGGGTTTTTTGTTTGTGGTTTATTGTAAAGTCTGCCTTGCATTTTTTTTAGGGAGTTTTCTACTCCTTTTGCAGCTCCTCGCTTCCTGTAGTGATGTGCTTTTATAAAACTGCTTTGGAGGGTTTGCTTCCCTGGCCAGTGTTCCATAGCCTGTCCTCCCATGGCAGGGAATTGCTTTCAATAGCTGACAATACAGAAGGAATTAATAGTGATACAGAACCACAGCTGGTAAAAGACTGCAGACAGTAAATGGTCATTCTCTGAAGCTACAGGGAAAAAGATGAGAACGTTATCTTAAGGCCAGGACCATGCAGTTCTCTTCAGTGGTTCATATTTCTGGTTTTGTGCTTGCCATAAAGTTATTGCAGCAAAGAGAATGGCAAGAAAAGTTACTGCAGCATTCCTCTTGTTTCTGTTTTACCTTTTCATGAGACTTGTGGATGTGTGAGAATTGTCACCAAAATATTATGTGAACCCCATAGGGGATGAGTGGGTGGGAAGTGGCAAGAAGCTGCTGTATTATCAATGCATTTCTTTGCCTTACGTTATCATTGGCATTTATCAGCATAGTTACTGAAAGAAGGAACTCTCTACATTTCACAAATAAAAATTGCTTTTCCCCCCCTCATCTTCTTTTGCAGATATTGAAACAAGTTGTTTAGAAGAAAAAAATAAGAGAGATCATTTTACACAACTGGTATTGGCCTGTTTGGTAAGTTACACCTAGGAGGTCTTCTGGCAAAATTGCGTGTCAAAATTTGACAAGAAAAATAAGATTGTTGAAGCTTGATTTTTTTTTTTCCTCCAGAAAAGACTATAAGAGTGTTTTCCAAACGCCCAAATAATTTGAAAATTTGTCTCCAAAGTTTTGTGAGAGAAGAGTATAGTGCAGCTCTCCCTTGAGTTCTTCAAAGAGTTTTGAGAGAACTTAAATTTTTCCACCTGCAGGTTCAGCAGAAATTTTGCTTCTGAAGTCTGCTTTGAGTTGCACTTCTTTATGTAACCTCCTCTTGTGTGTAGAAGTAACATTCCTAAATGTATGGAAATCAGCTTGATTTGTGGCAAAGTTCAGAATATGAAAATAAGACTTTTTAAAAAGTAAAGAATAAGCTTTGTAAATGTGCAATTCTTGGTAGTAATGTCCCTGGATGCTGTGCAATTTTTACTTGGTAACCAACAATTAGACTCCAGGGCTGTTTCTTCAAGTGCTCTTGGGTATCAAATCTAGCACTGTAAAATTCCACTTTCAGTTCATAGTGTGTCACTTTTGGCTGCTTCTGTGTTTGAAGCAAAATGCCAACTTTTTTCTGTCGTAGTCAGAATGCAGGTGTAGCATAAAGTAATAATTGTGTGGTCTCTAGGTCTCTGTAATTGACAAATTTGTGTGGTTTTGGTGTTTTTTAGTATCTTGTATCTGACACTGTCCTGAAGGAGCGTTTAGATCCAGAGACCCTGGAGTCATTGGGGCTCATCAAGCAGTCTCAACAGTTCAATCAAAAATCTGTTAAAATAAAGACAAAACTATTGTAAGTTTTGGGGCAAGGGTTGTTGGGGGAGTGGGTGGGGAGGGGCAATGGTGATTAGTCTGGTAACAGTGTTTTCTACCAAGTACTCAGTTTTCTTTGGGAAATATGTTTTCTTGCACTTTAACTTGGCATTGACAAAAGAATTTTGTTAGCCCTTAGTTTTCAAAGTCTTGAGAAGTATAAAATCTTTCTCATATTAGCATGGCTTTTGCTGCAGGGATTCCATATACACAGATTAATATTTATTTGTGATATGTGAATTTACAAAGTATTACAAAATTAATTATTGCTCTTGCATCAGTTATAAATAGGTTTTGCTTTCATAACTAGGCAAACATAGTTATTTTAGCTTGGACAACATGGGTTATGTTTTTTTGGTATATGTTTGGTTTCTGTCTCTACATCCAGTGTTTCAGTGTCAAAGAACATCACTTGAAACACAAAGGTTCTTAAGCATGGACTGCCACGGAGCAGTTCTCCAGAGCAGTGTATAGAACAAGCTTTCCTGTTCAGTGTAAATCTAAGCTTTTTAATTGTCTGCATTTGAAATAAGAGCTGGAATTTTTTGGAGAGTGCTTGCTACCTTACAGGTATTCATATACTGCATTTAATAGTTTTTCCAACAGCTCAGGTAAATAAAAAGTTCTTAAGAATATGTTCAAAATTAGCATTTTATATACCAAATTGCTAAGAGCATAAATAAGCTTCACTGGATACATGTTACACAACAGTATTTAATTTCTCTTTATTTGCAGTTATAAGCAACAGAAGTTTAATTTGCTAAGAGAGGAGAATGAAGGTTATGCAAAGCTCATTGCAGAACTGGGTCAAGATTTATCTGGAAATATCACTAGTGATTTAATCCTTGAAAATATCAAATCTTTAATAGGTAAGGAATTTATTGAAAGAATACAGGCATTGGTTTTCCCATATGATCATATGACACACACTGTGTTTTAGAAACAGAATGAAGATGAAAATCAGCAATGTTAAACTTTTCTGCTCTGTCCTTCTCCACTAGGATGTTTCAATCTTGATCCTAACAGAGTTTTGGATATCATCCTAGAAGTCTATGAGTGCAGGCCTGAGTATGATGATTTCTTTGTGCCACTGATAGAGTCTTACATGTACATGTGTGAACCTCAAACTCTATGCCATATCCTTGGGTTCAAATTCAAATTTTATCAGGTAATGTATTTCCATTCTTAATTTTTGGGGTTTGTGGTTGAACTGCAGTTGGTAATAACAGATTTTCTGCAGTTTTGGTTTGGTTTGTTTGGGTTTTTTTACACATAGAAATTAGTTTTTAAGTTGTAAAATTTTGGTATTAAAAGCAATAATTTCATTATTTGAGTGGGAGTCTCTTACTGTATTTTACAGGAGAATGCTTAATGCTCTCTTAAAAGAGCTGAAAACAATCTTGATAAATTCCACTTGAACTTGTAGAGTTATTTAAGGACTGGCATTACCAAAGAGACTGTACAGTATAAACAAGGCTTATCCCCAGGAGTGAGGAGCATGTGTGCAGGGGAGTCATGGTAGATATTTGATAATACACTCAAGGGGGTTTTTTTAAATGTATGGTTAAGAATTGCATACAAGAACCATAAGGTATGAAGATAAAGTTTTTGTTTCTGAAAATAGTGGATGTGTATTGCATTTAACTCTAGTGACTTGGCAGTAATAGCAGTTTAATAACGTGGTCATAAGGAGAGCTGTGGGTTAATATGTTTCATCTGAGCAGGAATTGAGTGGTTCCTGTTTTATAACCACCTGCTGTGATCTGATTGCTTTTTTTTTTAAATTTCTGATGTCCATTTTAGGATCCAAGTGGTGAGACCCCTTCTTCCTTGTATAGAGTTGCTGCTGTCCTTTTGCAACACAATCTCATAGATTTGGAAGATCTTTATGTTCATGTAAGTGACAGTACTACTCTGCTAGATGCCACAGCTAAGGACTTCTAAAAAACCAGAAAATGAGATACTTAACCCTATTTCTAAAATTTCAGATTCATGATACTCTGTGTAATACCTATAGGTGTACAATATTTAATGACTCTTAAAATTTTCAGAATTTTTTTAATGCCATGTATTCAAGTAAGCACACATTGAAATATGAATGCTTATAAACTTTGTTTGAATTATCTGTGTAACATCCTCCAGATTGTTTCCCTTCTGGCAGAGTAGGAAGTTGGAAGTAAATGCGTAAGTAATCTTGTTGAAGAGTTAGACCTGTCAAGTTTTGCTTTACAAGATCAGTTTTTCAGAGAAGTGGTAGGACAATCAGCTCCAAACATTATTTTAATTTAATAGTAGAGTTATTTTTTTAAAATGCTTACATGTTCCTGAATAGGCCTCTCATTCTCTACAAGAATTCTGCCCATGTATTAGGTTGAAGGAAGGAAATGGACTTATGTGCTCAGATATAATCAGAGCCTTATTCTCTGCAGTCTGCCAGGCTTATCAACCAACCAGCATTCCAGTTTGATGAATGGTTAACAGAATGGGGTAGTTATCAAATTAATTTTACATTATACAAGGATTTTTAATTTCAGAATATCCATGGATAGTCTTAAGAAATTTTAAGGTTCAACTCTTCCAGTTGAAATCAAGGAAAGAGTTGTAGTTCCATCTGTGGAAGGTTTGGAAGGTAGTCCTGCCGTTAATTTGTGTGGCATTTCAGAGCCTTAGTCACAATCTCATCAATATTGACTCATCAGTGACTGTCCCTGGCTCCACAGGAGGGTTTTGGCTGAAAATGTGTTGGGTGGGGCAGGAGCAGGAGTGCACGTCTCAGATAATTGCTGTGTAGTGAGGAATGTGTGATGATAATGCTTGTTTTTAAGAGAAGGTCTGTAAGCTTACTAAACGGGCCCAGTCCTGGGGTTCCAGCTGCCTGTGCAATCTCAGCTCAGACTTGTACAGGTGTGGAGATGTTTTCCTGCCAGTCTCAAAAGGGTCCCTGCAGTCATATGCACTGTTTACCTGCATGATGGTGATTGTCAGTCCAGTTCCAGAATCTCTCTGCCAGTCTCTGACTTTGCATGTTTGGGATGGTATAATTTTTTAAATCTCTTTTCAGTCCAGGCTTCATTAATCTTGCTATGAAAGTATCAAATAATCAGCATGTAGGTGTTGAGTCTGGAGGTGCTCACTGTTGGTTCCCATGCCAGAGCCCTGTCTGTGCCCTCCCTGCCCTTCCAGGCCTGGAGAAGCTGTTCTGTTATGTGTGTTATATATATATATTATATATAACATATATGTTATATGTGTGTGTACACACACAGATGTATAGAGTGTATGGCATCGTAGAGATACAATTTACCCGTTGAAGTTCCACACCAGGTGCTTCTTGCTGAAGTTCAGTAGTTTCCCTGTGTTTTCAAATGAGAAAAATGCAGCTCCTTGAACCTTTTACCTTTCCAAGTGGGATTTGTTCTTCTCCAAATTTCTGTGAAATGGAGGAGTTCTTTCCTCTTTCAACGATCAGTTTGGGCAAAGAAAAACCAATAAAAATTTTCTCTTGTTAAAAACATTAGAAGAAAAGATGGTGTATCAGAGGTCATGACTCTGCAGTAAGTTTTGATTACTTACTTGCAGGGAAAGTGTGATCTTGGTTTCAGGAGCTAAGTTGAAATTTGTCTTTGTCAGAAAAACCTTTTGTCTCACAACTTGACCTTTTAATTTCTGAGTGTAGGTTTATATTCCTCACCCTGAATATTCTCAAGTACAAGACTATGCTGACATTTTTTTCGTACTAGGTATTTTATCTAAGATGGTTTTTAAAGAACAAATATTGCATGTGTTTAACCCACATTGCTAATAAATAAAAAATTTGATAAGCTTTAAATGGAATTTCTTTAAAATAAAGGTACAAGCAAAGTTGTACAAAGGAAAAGAAACCGATTCCCTGAAAGATTGTCAGATTAGTAACAAGGAAGGACAAAGTTCTTCTCCAGGCTCAGGTGATCCACAGTAGCAGTTGGTCACTTCAATTTTCAGATCTAATGTTCTGTTTTTTCAGCTTCTCCCAGGGGATAATGCCATCATTGAGGAGCACAAGCGGGAGATAGTGGAAGCTAAACAAATTGTCAGAAAACTTACAATGGTTGTCTTATCATCTGAAAAGACTGAGGAAAAGGAGAAAGAGAAAGAAAAAGAGGAGGAGAAAACTGAAAAGGTGTGACTGAGTAGCTTTCTTTTCAGTAGAATTATTTGAATTTCATTAAACAAAACAATTGTTATACAAACATACCTGTATTTATTTGAAAAACAGTTTTTCAAATGGATGGCTTGGATTTGTCTTTCAGCCACACTTCTGTTATATTGAATATGCAAAAATGCGTGGTTTGGGGTTTGTTCTGGATTTCTGTACATAAAATATTCTTGCTTCAATGGCTAATTGATTTCTTCCCTCCCTTTTTCTTGTATTGGTTCCACTAAGTATGCCCCAGCATTTCTACACTTCATAGCCTTTAACTGCACTTCTAGGATTCATGGTAATATAATCCTAGTTGATTTCCTAAAATAAGGACATTAGTTCTCTCAATCAAGAATTGGGACATAAAGAATTGCCAGCCATGGGAATGTTGGTATAATTATCCTGCATTGTAGAAAAAGCTTATAACTGAAGATTTGAGTTGTAAGTGCTCACTGTGCTTTCCCTTAAGGCTGTATCTCAATATATGTAAATTTATTTAAGTTCCTACTATGTCAGGTTTATGTTGCCCTAGGTCTAATTTGATTTAGTGTGTCCAAGCCTTATTTTAGAAACAAAATTATCTGGTCTCTTTGAGGCCATTCTGTTGTCATCTTCATTTGAGTGCTTAAGTACTTCATAAACACCTTATTTAAAACAAAACAGAAAAGAAAAATAAATGCTTGATATATACATTTTTAAGTTGCAGGCTGAAGTAGGGGGAGGGATCCATCAGTCTTGATGGTTTCTGTTCTCGAATTTCTGTATCCTGCTGGATTCATTATCAGTCTGCTTTGACTACCTATTCCTACTTCTTCTACTCCACCTTGATTCTGTTAATCTCTGACCTTCCTTCCTCCTTTCATTTCTCTTTCCTAGCTTGAAAAATCTAATTCCATTTTCTTCCCTCAGGCACCTGATGCAGTCATTGCCCTCTGGCTCTCAACTGCAGCCACAGCTGCTGCTTAAACAGATTCCTTGCACTCACTTCAGATTTCTGATTTCCTTTTGCTTGCACCACACAGCTTTGGCCCACCTGCTCTGCTGTCAGATGGGGCTGCCCAGGGTTTTCTGAAGAGTGCTTGTCACCTGTTCTGATGGAAAATAAACTCTTGATGGGACATGGGAAGTGCATTGCAAGTAATGTCAGAGGAGTTGAGACAGCTTTCGTGGCTAAGCTTTAGAGTTAAGAACTAGGGAATTTTAAGCTCTAGCAGAAACTGCAGCATTTTTCTGAAGGATTAAAATGACAAAGGCTGAGCCTGTGCAATGGGAAAGTTAAGAGCTGTACTTAACAGAAACCAATTTCTGTGACTGCACACACTGTTATGCAGTGCATGCTGTTCCTTGAAAAGCTTGTTCCTGTGGTAAAAGTATTTTTGTATGTGCTTAGCTGTGCACTTCATAGCAGTTAGGGGAGTAACCACATGTGAAGGCTGTTGTCAGCCTAAGTTTAGGCACATTGTATCCAGCATGTCATTGTAATGTACTGGTTTTGATACAGTGTCATGGAATAAATGCCTGCATAGGGAAAGCACTGTTTAAAAATGATTGACCTGACTTTTCTTTTAAATCTGCCAAGTGCTTATTTTTTGTGGTTAAAATCCATTATCATCTCATGACTCTAATATGAAGAATTTAGTCTTGACAAATGTGCTGCCCACTAAGATGGATTTTAAGATGCCTTTGCCATGACTGTGTGATAGGACATGCAGGTCAGAGTTGGGCAGCAGGGATGGTTTGGCAGCAGTTCCAGCCTGACCCCTCTGTGCCAGACACATCTTGGCTTTTGGAGAGCTCCTGCCAGAACTTGCTTACCCAAAAGCCAAGCAGCATCTGAGCTCCAGAAGTTCAGCAGGAACAGAGACCTCCCTTGGTTTTGCTATGGAGTGTTCTTCTACATGTTACCATGTGCTGTGCTGTTTTCCGTTTTCAAAACTATCAGAAAAATATTTGCCAGTGTTGAAGTTTTAAAAGGGAAAAAAACCCACTAAAACCATGCAAACTGTCTGTTTTGCTAATTAATTATTAATTACGATTCTTGTCAGTTGGCCTTCTCTGCTTGTGTTATTTAAATAAAATTATATTTTGCTTAAAAATAATAACAACATTTTGTCCTAGAGTTGCAATCTTCCTTGCCTGGATGTAAACATTATCTTAGGCTTGTAGTTACTTACAGCTGGTTTTCCTTACTGTTAGTCACTTAAGAGTGGACTTTTACCTTGGGGGCCAGGGAAAACCAATTTATAACAATAAGATATATCGATACCATGCCCCTGAAAAAGTGCTTCAAGACATGAGCTTTATTGTAGAGTCCTGTTTCCTCTTATGCTGTATTGCAAAGGGAAATTGTGGAAAATTGTGTGGACTTGCACTTAAGTCCAGAGTCTCCTAGAATAGATGCCAATGTAAAACTTGGCATACAGGCACACTAGGACAGAGAAAGGGGTTTGAGTGTGGCTTAGCTTTTTTTATATTCTAATCTGCTTTTGCAAGAGAAGTTTGTGCTTTTAAACCCAGAAAAACCCAGAGAATAAAGGATTCTAAAGTGTTTGCATTGTTCTTAAAATGTCCTGTAAGGAAATAAGCTGCAATAGATTGTAACAGTTTGAGAAATACGTGATCAGACATACATCAGACAACTTCATAAATTTGTTTTATTTTTAACTTTTTCTTTGATCCAGATGTTAAATTCTACATGGACTGGTTTATAATTTCTTTTGAGGTTTGCTGATTGTCTAAATGTCTAGCTAAGTTTTATTTTGCATGTTTTTATTACACAGTTGGTAGACAAGGCTTTTTTCTCTGGCTGTGGATTGCAGCTGCTTAAAGAAAAGTACTAAGGAGACTTTATGAGTACACTTTTCCTTTATTGTCTTGCAGCCTCCTGATAATCAGAAACTTGGCTTGCTGGAAGCCTTGTTAAAGATTGGTGACTGGCACCATGCTCAGAGCATCATGGATCAGATGCCTCCCTTCTACTCCACGTCCCACAAGGCCATCGCCCTGGCGCTGTGCCAGCTGGTGCATGTCACCATTGAGCCTCTGTACCGCAGGTAGGGTGACAGCAGGACCCTGCTGCTGCTGCTCAGGGACAGACAGCTGCTTTACTGCTGCTGCACAGGGAACTCTGTGCCTGAACTGCCTTACAAACTTAAAACCTTACTGCCTGAACTCACTCATAAACCTGGTTATAGACACATTCCTAACCTTTCCGCTTCTGCTCCATGTGAAATGCTGCTTGTTTTATTTTTCAGGGTTGGCGTACCTAAAGGAGCTAAAGGGTCACCAATTGCCTCTTTGCCAAACAAGAGAGCACCAAAACAAGCAGAGAGCTTTGAGGAGTTGAGAAAGGAAGTGTTCAACATGCTTTGTTACCTTGGTCCTCACCTGTCCCACGATCCCATTTTATTTGCAAAAGTCGTGCGCCTTGGGAAGGCGTTTATGAAAGAGGTTGGTGTGACACAACAGCTGCTGGCAATGTGAAAAATACCAATTATTCTGTGTCCAAAAATGCTTGTCTCATAATGCTCATAATTTATGTACCACCTGAAGGGAGGCTTTCATGTCCAGCTGCACCTGATGATGTAGAGCTGAGAACACAGATAGTTCTTGGGTTTGAAGATCTTCTTGTTCAAAATAGCAGATTTTGTCAAGAGAATTTATTCTTGTTATGTTCCAAGATGCAGTGATAGGGTGAGAGATGCACAATAACTTTGGGTTCCATGTAGTCTTTGTAATAAAATCATGGAAACCTCAAGTATTTCCCTGCTGCCATATCTCTATGTAATTTCTTGGCATTTTCTCATCCAGAATGGTAAGATTTCCCAGTGCTAAACACTGACTCCATAGCATGCTCATTTCTTGTGGCCAGTGGGAAGACTGATACGACTTCAGTGACAGCTATTTTGCACTGACAGTGTAGTTAAATTGAAAATTATAATTTTAAGGGACTAATGCATTTTACTGCTGTCAGCAGACCATTAGGACTGCTTTGTAATTGAGGTATTGAAGGTTTGTGAGAGAGCCCTGTTTCTGAGGATATGTACACTGGAATGGAGATTACTTGGTTATAGGAATCTCTTGTGCAGGCTCAGTGTAAATATATTTATATAACAGTTTAGTGTGTTTCTGACAAGAATGAGCAACATTTCAGTATTTGCTCTAGGTTGGAGCTGTGAAGAAACTCGTCAGTGACAGAGTGGTTAAGGTAACATAGGGAAAGTTATTTTTAATGCATTGTTGCCATCAGCATGTTCTAGTTGTGAAACTCCATTTAACACACAGTAGAAATACTTGTAATTGAAGGTAATTTGACTCTAAGTTAACCTATACAGTAGTTTAAAAGTTAGACTACTAACATTGCACTACAGCTTTCATGCTAAAGTGTACCTTTAAAATAATTGTGTACTTACTGGTGTGATAGCTTAATATGCTTTCCATGGTGCGTGGAGCAAGCAGAGAGAAAAAGTAATTTAATAACGAAGACTAAAAGCTTAAGAGGGTGTCACTGTGAGAGAAAGATGGGGAAATAATCTATGGCTGTTGGTAACTGTGTTGGAAGTCCTCAGACTTTTTAGGTAGAAGGTGAATGCTTAGGCATTTTTTTCCTCTCCAGTAAGAAAATTCAGTATTTCGTATGTAATAGCAAGTTTCTTTGTAGCTTTAGCTGTTATTTCTTTTTGGACAAAATTGTACAAAGCCCCTCTATATGTAAGGAATGCATTTCATCCATGCATTTGAATTTCTGTTTAGAAATACTTTAATGCTGACAGATGTGGCAAATAAAACATTTAAGAGATGCTTGGTCCTTCAGGTTTATGCTTCTGCTGCTCTGTTCTGAAACTGTAACTGCTGCATTAACTGTGCTACAATTAACGTGCTTGTCCTTGTTATAGTTTCAGTCTGATGGAAGCAAGCAGGAAGATAAAGAGAAGATGGTGAGTTCATTGTGGAGGAAAGTGTTTTGATGCAAGATTGTAATGGTGACCAAATGTGCATTTTGCTTCTTATTTGCTTGGAATCAGCTGGAAATCCTCCAGCTATTTATTCTATAAATATACTTTATGGTGGGGAAAAGCATAGAGAAAAGACAAAATGGATGTAGGGGAGATGTTTATTGGTACGAGGAATTTTTTTTAATTGCTCAATTTATTTACTTCAAAATTTTCTAATTTATTATCAAGATTGTCCACAATGAAATCTTGCAAACACGTATAATGCTGTCAGGTTTTTATCTGAAATTTTGAAAATAGTAGTAAAGATGAGGAATACCTTAATACATTGAAAGCAGTTGCCAAAATGAATTTTCTTCTGTGTTGCACTTCATGCAATCCACACAATATCCATTTTTTAATGGTATGTTTGATTCAAAAATGAGTGCAACCTCCTGGAGAGTTCAGCAGCTTTGTTGTATTATCTTATGTAGGCAGATAAAATATTGACAGTATATATAGTCTACAAATTATTTACTAAATGATTTATGGTGGGAGATACTTCTAGGTCCTATTTAGATTTTGTTCTGGAATTCTTAATCTTGTGGTGTACTTGGTTTTTTTATCAAATTTTCCATTTGTGCATCTGTGCATCACATGTATAACACTGTTCTGAGGCTCTTTCTGATAGTTACCTTGGGGTTTTCTTTATCCCAGGAGACTCTGTTCAGCTGTTTGCTCAGTATTACTGATCAAGTCTTGCTTCCATCTCTCTCCCTGATGGACTGCAATGCCTGCATGTCTGAGGAGCTGTGGGGAATGTTCAAAACCTTTCCCTACCAGTACCGGTGAGTAGGAGGATTTGTGTCCATCCATAGATGGGCTGTTGGATGGGCATTTCTGGTTTGTGTCCATCCATGGATGGGCTGTTGGATTGGCATTTCTGGTTTGTGTCCATCCATGGATGGGCTGTTGGATTGGCATTTCTGGTTTGTGTCCATCCATGGATGGGCTGTTGGATTGGCATTTCTGGTTTGTGTCCATCCATGGATGGGCTGTTGGATTGGCATTTCTGGTTTGTGTCCATCCATGGATGGGCTGTTGGATTGGCATTTCTGGTTTGTGTCCATCCATGGATGGGCTGTTGGATTGGCATTTCTGGTTTGTGTCNCTTGAAGCCTCTCACTTGGTTTGCTTTCAAACCACTACAGCCCATCCATGGATGGGCTGTTGGATTGGCATTTCTGGTTTGTGCCCATCCATGGGATGCTGGGCTGTTGGATTGGCATTTCTGAACTCCCTTTTCCTGTGTGACTCTGCAGGTACCGTCTCTATGGGCAGTGGAAGAATGAAACTTACAACAGTCACCCACTTCTTGTGAAGGTCAAAGCTCAAACCATAGACAGAGCCAAATACATCATGAAGTGAGTAGTCTGTTCCCATAAATAATCATGAACTGTAGGACAGTGTATTGCACATCACCAGCTGGAGGAAAAAAAAGCTTGAAAAATACATAATGACAGTAATTTCCCAAATAGTCCTTGTTCATAAAGGATTTAAGGTATTGTGGTTAAAACCTATCAAATAAACAAGGATACAGACAAATTTGTCACCAGTAAGGGTATATAATCTCTGAAAAATGTCCCATTAAATGATGTAAAACCTTTTCCATGGGTAAGGTTTTTGATAAATTTCTTTGCTTATGGAAATGTAGAAGTGCTACGTATTTCCTCTAAGTGTCGAGATTCCTCCAAAGAGTCTCAAGAATCTTGTTGTGTTCGCTGTAGATTTGAATGTTGATTTGTAAGTTGAACAGAATGATTTATTCTCATCCTCAAGTGGGCTCGCAGCAGTTTCAGATTTACCTCATGTGATGTCACTGTCAGGGAATTAGCTTCTCCATTTGCCAGAAGCAAATGGTGTGGTGTTACAATGTGGATGATCAGAACCTTTCCATAAAGACAAGACAGTGACTGTTTCTGGGGAAAAGCCGTTGGCCTCAGAGCTGTGAAAGCTGGAACAATTGTTTTGATTCCCTTCTGATTGCTGCACACACCATCAACCTTTCCAGTGGGTTTCAGTTGTGCAGGTGAACCATAGAGCTGTCAGTTGTTGAAGAGTGATGTGTGTATTATTTATTGTCTGCTTCAGATTTCAGGCTGAGCTCAAATCTTCAGTAGCAGATGCTGTGAAACTGTAACACAAAGATAGAAATACTGTTTTTCAATGAACAGAATGCAACAAAAACGGACTGATCGGTGGCTCAGTTAAATTTCCCAGAGCAACTAACAGCATCGTGTGGTAGTTTGGTGTATGTGGTACAGGTTTCACTGATGACTTCTGAAAGGAAAATGTTGGAAGATGAAGCTGGAATATTGTCCACAGTAACAGAGGGACAACTGGATTGGGTGGACTGTGTGCACCTTGGAGGATTTCTCCATTTCCAGTTCTCAGTGGATTAGTATTTCTATGCTGAGATGTCTTGAAAACACATTTGCTAGTGAGAATTTAGTTTCTGAGACTAATAAAGATATTTCTTCACTGAAACTAACATGTTTTAATATTATTCTAGCTTGTCTTTTGTAATCAAATATGTTCTCATTTACAGGCGCTTAACGAAGGAAAATGTGAAACCCTCTGGAAGACAAATTGGGAAGCTCAGCCACAGCAATCCTACAATTTTATTTGATTATGTATGTAGTTACATGTATTTAAATGCTATTTCATCCTGACAACAGATAATTGAAGTTCAGGAGGGGACCTGCAGTTCTAATTTCATTATTTTTTACTTTTGTTGCAAATTATAAAATATAGTATTTTTTTAGTATTGCACATAGTAAGATGCTAACTATTACTTAATAATACTTAATGAGATTTTAAATATGGAAACATCTCTTGAATGACCAACTGCAGAAACAAAATGAGATGGCAGAGGTGGGTCTCAGGTCGGGGGGTGGCTGATCAGGTTCTGCAGAATGCAAGTTCAGGTTAAGTTGCTCTGACACTTGTCTGCGAGTGGGATGGGGATGGATCAGGGTCATTTAGAAGAAAAAGCTTTGAAGTCTGAAATACACCTATGAAGTTTGGATTTTTAAGATTGCTTGGTGCAACAGAGTGCTGGAGTGTGTTAGAATGTGTTGATGGGCCTCCATCTGATTCACAGATGTGACCTAAGGGTATTGATTTACCAGTTTTCAGATTGTACTTGAAGCAATTACTGCTGCAATATGCATACGTGTGTGAGATGTACCAAAGAGAACATCCTAGCACTTGATTAATGCAGTTTACTTGTAGTCTTTCATGACCTAGCTTCATGGTTTGGGTTTTGGGTTTTTTTAAATAGTCTTTTATTACTGTATGTAGCAAGAGAAAATCCTCCTGCTAAGGTTTAGGATTCTTAAGAAATATTAGGAAAAAAAAGTTTTCATTATGTTATTTGCTGATAATTGAAAAGAGAAATTAACACAATTGGAGACATGTTTCACTGATATCCTTAAGGTATTATTAGATTAGTGACATTGCCTGTTTACTTTGACAGTTGTTTAGGACCTTTGAAAATTTAATTTTAAGCATGTTTTGTGTAGGTTCTGAAGACAAGTATTGTTAAATGCTTTTATTATGTGAAAGATAAGGAGTACTGTCCCTGTTCAGCTGAATGTCTGTTGTAACTTGCAGATTTTATCACAAATACAAAAATATGATAACCTGATAACTCCGGTGGTTGATTCACTGAAGTACCTCACTTCCCTGAACTACGATGTCTTGGCATGTATCCTTTGGTGTAAATTACTAAATCACTTATTGATAAAACTGCAGTTGTAGCCAGGTTAAATCTGTTATTTGTGACTAAATACTGTCTCTATTTTCTCTTCTTGCTACTTTTTGCTGGAACTTTTAGTGAAGTTTGCAAATACCTTTGCACTTGTAGTGGGTTATGGAACCCTCTCTGTTAATTCTTTCACACTATGAAAATTATTCTTTGTCTTTACTACTTTCGCTCTTGAAGGCATAGTGATCTTGTAAATAGTGAGGTAAATACTGCTTTTAGTTCACTATTTTATGGTTTTATTTTTTAAAAACCATAACTGTGTTAGTGCTTGCTGTACTTATATATCGTGTTCATATATTACAAAAGCCAGAAAAACAAGTCTCTGTAACTTCTGTACTTGTAAGTTGAGGAAAAATACTTTCTTTAACTCCACTGAAGATTGTATCATCGAAGCACTGGCAAACCCTGAGAAGGAGAGAATGAAGCATGATGACACTACAATCTCAAGCTGGCTGCAGAGTTAGTATTCTTGTTTTATTTATTACAGTAATGCTTAAAATACTTCGCACCCCACCCCCCATGACCTATTCAACTATTGATGATTATGATCAAAATTTCACTTGCACCTGCTGGCTGATACTTTAAACAAAGGAGTCAATAGGAGATATTTTTTCCCTTTGTATTGCAGACATGCATCTGTTGCTAAGATGCCATGTGCACTTCGTTGATGTTTATTTAATAAAAGGTGCAGTCACAGCTGTTTCTCTCTGCTTTAGGTCTGGCAAGTTTTTGTGGTGCTGTTTTCCGAAAATATCCCATTGAGCTTGCAGGCCTCCTGCAGTATGTGGCCAACCAGCTGAAAGCTGGCAAAAGGCAAGTATTGCACAGTGGAACTTAGAAACTCAGATTTTATAAAGTATTATTTCCCTGATACACAGGTACTCGATGTAATTGTGGCTCTAGCACTGGTAAACTCCATTCATAGCACTGGGAAGGTTAAATAGCAGAAAGAAAAAGTAATGTACTCTTTTAGTATTTTACTTTTCCTCTAATTGCATAGATGGGACATTCTTGAAGCACTGATTTTTTACCTTTAACTTATTTTAATAGTTTTGTTAACAGCTGACGAGATGGGAAAAAACCTGCCAGTTTGTAATTTCAACATAGAAGTTATTGTACATTATTCCAAAAATAAGTAGCCATTACATAAAGCAGTGTGACTGTTACAGTTTGTTTTTCTGTTCTCATAATGTCTTCTCTGTAGGCATGGCTCTGAACATTTTAGTATTATTTAAATACCTTATCCAATTTATTTAGTGGTAGTTGAACTGTTTTCTTCACGTGTCAGTGTCAATCATAACTCAAAACAAGGTTTTCAATTTGACTTTTCCTTTTGTCTTTCATTGTCATCACTTAGTATTATTGTTTCATTTACTTACTTAATTTTATCACATAGGTGAGTATCAGCTTTTTTCTATTAGAAATCCCCATATGGTTATTGGAAGGCAGCTTACCAATGGTGATAACACAGATGTTATTTTAGGGTAGTTATGTTGAGAAATGTAGTTTTTTCCCCTTCCCTGCGACACAGACGTTCAGTCTCATGCTCTTCTGTCCCTACTTTTTGTTCTGATGGTGGCAATCACATTGAGCTACAGAGGAAGGGTAAGTAATGCTCATTGTCTTTCCCCAAAATCACAACTGTAAGTATTTTGGAGGAAAAAAAGTCAGTTCAGTACAGTTCAGCAATATTCAGGTATTTGAATTGGAGCATATGCTGGTGTTGCACAGTTCCTAGACAGAAAACCTACTTATGGTTGGAACAGCAAATAAAAATATAAGTCATATGAATTATTTAAAGATGAAACTTTGTTTTGGAAGGCATGGGTCAATGCTTTTTATAAGTAAGTCACACAAAATTCAGAGGTTAACTGGGCAACGTTGCTGCTTTGTGTGACTGAGATACAATTTACTATACTTGTGTTGAGGGAAAGTCTTTGTCCTTATGGAATTCAGAGCAGGAAATAAAACCTAGTCTCTTGGCAGGATGATTATTGGAGTATTTTATATATTCTGTGTTTCAAGTTAAAATAAGATGTTTTCCATGTTTCCAAGTAACCTCTCCAGACTAATTTTGCCAGTACATTTCTAAGGCTGTGTACTAGTCTAGAAACTCTTAACAAAATATAAAATATTCCATATTCATGGAGCAACTGTGTAGATACAGTTTGAACATGGAAAGCAACAAAAAGCAGCAATAAACTTTGATTAATTCGTTGATACTTCATAGCACCACATTCACTACCATCTTCAAAAACAGTTAAGGTCTGAAGGGGCTCTGAAATCCAGCTGTTGAATGACTGCATTGCTGTTAAGTACTAGCTTTTTATTGCAATAAAGAAATCCTGGTGCTTGACAGAGCCGTTTCTTCCTGAAAAAGAATGAAAATGTTGTTTGCCATGGATTGTGGTGCTGCTGTGTAATGTATATTGAATGTCACAGCTTCAGGTTCTTTAACAAATTGTCTCGTTTTCACTCCACTTTTCTGTTTGCTTTGCAGCTTTGATTTGCTTATTTTAAAAGAGGTAGTGCAGAAAATGGCAGGGATAGAAATCACTGAAGAAATGACAATGGAGCAGTTGGAAGCCATGACTGGTGGAGAGCAGCTGAAAGCTGAGGTTTGTGTTAGATGTAATAACAACTATTGGTTTTTATTTGTGTTCCTAAAGGCTCTGGTTCAAGAGCTCTGGCAGCACAGCTGAGAAAGGTGTGTCCTTTATTGGAGCTGAGCTCTGCTGAGCTTACAGGCCTTGAGACAGCAGCCAGTGCAGTTGTGAACATTAATTCTTGTGCATCACAGGATCTCATATCCAGGAGAGTGTGACCTGACAGAGCTGTGCATTCCTGCAGCCACTGAGCTTGGCTGTGCTGCAGTCCTGCTGGCTCAGTCCTGCTGGGGGGAGCAGCAAAAACTAATTAATAATTAATTAATCTATTCATTTATTTATTTTACACCAGCAAAAACTAATTAAAGTATGCAAAACTGGTTAGTTTCTGATTCTTCTATACCTAGATTGCAGTGCAGGATCCAGAGCGTTTCACTGATGGACAGGGAACTGTCCTGCTGTCAATTAGTATTTCTGCAGTCAGCACACACAGATTCCATGTGTGCTGCACTATTTTCCAACCTGGGTAACTTCTTCTGTATTGTGCAGGGTGGATACTTTGGCCAAATCAGGAATACAAAGAAATCATCTCAGAGATTAAAAGATGCATTATTGGACCATGATCTTGCCCTCCCATTGTGCCTGCTTATGGCTCAGCAGAGAAATGGTGTTGTCTTTCAAGAAGGAGGGGAAAAACATCTGAAGCTGGTGGGAAAACTCTATGACCAGGCAAGTAAAAACACCTGTATTTATGAGATCCCCTCCTTTTTGTTAACTTCGAGTGTATTCCGCACATAAATAAGAAAATCCATAGAATTGCATATAAGAACCCAGTACAATAAATACAAATACGTAAGAATTTTAAAACTAATTGTAGCGTTGTTCTATTAAAATTTTCTATTTTAATTAATTCTATTTAATATTTTCTATTAAAATATATGGGTGTATTAAAAGTATATTATATTGGCAAGTGACCTCTGAGTAAAAGAGCAAAGCATCCTTTGTCATAAAAAGTTAAATGCTTATTTTTTAAGTGTCCATCATGTTTTTCTAAACTTACTTTGGTAGCGAAACTTCCTTTTTTTAAAAAATAATTCTTTTGCTGCCTTGGGCAGTAGGAACTAGTTGCATTCCATTCTGGTAGAATAGAGTGCTCTTGAGTTCTGATGGCTTTTCTAGGTGGGGTTTTTTATTTTTTTCTTCCCCCTTGAGAAGTTTTTTTGCTCTACTATTTGGTGCTAGCATTTTTAACAAGAAACAAAAAGGAAAAGCAAGCTTTGAAGCTTTCCCTAACTACTGAATAAAATAATAATGTTCACTAACCTTTTGTATTTTTTACTTGCAGTGCCATGACACCCTGGTGCAGTTTGGTGGGTTTTTAGCATCCAATCTAAGCACAGAGGATTACATAAAGCGAGTGCCTTCTATTGATGTTCTCTGTAATGAGTTTCACACACCTCATGATGCTGCATTTTTCCTCTCCAGGCCCATGTATGCACACCACATTTCAGTGAGTACAGCTCTTCATTTGTCTGCTCATAGTGCTCTGGTACCAGTACACGTGATGGCTTCCAGATAAAGTTTGTTTGCTAAAAGTTTGTGAGTAGAATTAGAAATAGAAGCTGTGGGCTGGGACAGATTATCCTTAATCTTCTGAGAAAATATGGCCCATGTGTCAACTTTCACACAACTGACAGAGGTTATAGCTAATGAAATCACCTCTGGATGTCTTGGGTTATCAGTAGAATTGTCTCCCTCCCTGTGTGCAGGTGCTCTAGATGGGTTTTTGCTGTGGAGGAAAGTGTTGCAGCTGCCTAATGGTGTGCTGTCTTGGGAAGTGTCAGAAATGAGTTTGTTCCTGCACCTAAACAGTTCAATATGGAGAGAAGTTTTTACTGGGTGTAGTATAATGTGTTACTGTAACAACAGATAGCAGCATCAGTGAGGAAAGATAAATCCATCCAATAATGATGAAGACTAAAGGTTCTGTAGGAAGTTCTTCAGTGCTTTATGTACTGACACTTCACAAGTAAATGTTGTATAGAAAAGTTAAATTATATTTTTAAGTTTAAATTTTGTGTACATAGATTACAGTTTTTTATTTCTTTTATTTTTTTTATCCACAGTCAAAGTATGATGAACTGAAAAAGGCTGAGAAGGGAAATAAGCAGCAGCACAAAGTTCACAAATACATTACATCATGTGAGCTGGTGATGGCTCCTGTTCACGAAGCTGTGATTTCTCTGCACCTCCCCAAAGTGTGGGATGACATCAGCCCTCAGTTTTATGCCACGTTCTGGTCTTTAACCATGTATGACCTTGCTGTGCCACACAGCAGCTATGACAGAGAAGTCAATAAACTTAAAGTCCAGATGAAAGCCATAGATGACAATCAGGAAATGGTATGTTGATGTAGTTTTGTGGTCCAGTTTAAACTTTCTAGCCTTAGTTTCTTTTCATGATATTGAAGTATTATATGGAGGTTGTTTAGATCTGGGAAGTTTTGTCACCTGGTTCATCCATTCTGATTGCCACATTAACATAATTTGGATTGACTTTCCTTCATAATTCCCATGTTAAAAGTACTAGTGACTCCACTAAGGGAAAATATCTGGAAAATCAGTTTCAAGAAGCAGGTCTTGACACCTGTATCTGTGGTTTCTCTGTTCACCCTTGTCTTAACTATAGTCAGCCAGTGTTCATAAAATCAGTTGATTATTAGAGGAGAACATTTTAAAGTGAAAAGTTTTTCAAGTATTCTTTAGTATTACCAGGAACTTACTGCTCTGTCTATAGCAAGTTTTAGTACAATACTAAATGAGTTACACTGACATTTTATAGCCTCCAAATAAAAAGAAAAAAGAAAAAGAACGTTGCACAGCTCTGCAGGACAAGCTCCTTGAAGAGGAGAAGAAGCAGTTGGAGCATGTGCAGAGGGTTCTGCAGAGACTGAAACTAGAGAAGGATAACTGGCTTCTGGCAAGTAAGTGTGCCTGGGGGAAATGCTGTGGGTGTTTCTGGAGTTGTCACTGTCTCCAGAACTTCCTTGCACAGCTACTCTTAATGTTGATTTGAAAATTTGATCTCTTTATATGATGAGGTCTGTTAGCAAGGTGAATTTTTAGTTAGAATGTAATGCATCTTTGCAAATGCTGAGTAGTTGGTTTTTATAGAAAAGTTTTTTGTTTCTTGCAATGTCAAGACCTTTTAAATTTTGTCCTAATTTAGAAAATAAGTTAGAAATTGACCAATTCAATGGAAATTTGTAATTGCAAGCTGACTTGTACTTGCTAACTGCAATTGGGATGCTGCTAAGTTAGTGTAATTGCTGCAGGACAAAAAATAGGCCTGTAAAGTCTCAATGATTGGTTTAACTGCCTTTGTTTGAGTCCTGTGATTAGGAGCAATATGCCAGGGTTTGGATGGTGGCATAAACCCTGTTGCAGTGACAGGATCAGTGTTGTGCCAGCCTGAGAGCCCCATGCAGTGAAAGCATGCACACGTTCATAGGGCAGATACACAGCAAGCAGAATCAAGTGTTTTCTCCTGCAAAATGTCTGTAATGTTTCATCTTGCTTGTGAACTCTGCTGGTGTGGTTAATCTGAAATGTTTTTCTCTGGTCAGTTTTCTTCTCTGGATGAACTTTGAGTTTGTAACTGGAGTAGTAGTTCGTCTGTCCCAAGAAGCCTAGCATAACCCAGTGGAAAAGAGTTTTGTTGTCCAACTCATGTAAGATCCATCCAACTGGTTTCATGAAGAAACACTGTTCCCTATAAGTATTTCATGTACTGTAGCAAATGAACTACAAGAAATTAGTGGTGGTTTACTGAAGGCTGTTCTTTAAATTCCTCTATGTGTTTGATTAATTGGAAAAATGATTATTAATGGATTCCATAGAGACAGCATATTCTTCAGTTTTAAAATAAACCAAACTGAAAGTCAGCCCCGTGTAGAAAGGTGAAAGAAAGAAAGTGTTCTAGGGCAATAGCAGGTGGTGTTTGCTTTGCTGGTGTGCACAATTTGAGCAGGTGGAGGAGTTCACTGAAGCTTGCCCAGAACCTGTTTTTAGCACTGTTGTGCGAAAGAGGAATTTTGCCAATAAGAAATAAACATTTTCTGCATCCACCCTGCTATTCTGTCCCCACCCTCAGACAGTTGCACTTACATTGACTTTTTCTGATCAGTGCCAAAATACATCTGAAATACAAGTGGCCAAATGTGCAAACACCACAGTATGGATCTGTCAAACTGAACTTCTTGGGAAGAGAGTAGTTGAATCATAAACCATTAATTTACTTTATTTTTCTTTTCTTTTTTCCCCCTCTTAACTCCTGTTTTTTGAAGAATCTACCAAAAATGAGACTATCACCAAATTTTTACAGTTGTGTATATTTCCTCGGTGCATTTTTTCGGCAATTGATGCAGTTTACTGTGCTCACTTTGTTGAACTGGTGCATCAGCAGAAAACACCCAACTTCTCCACACTGCTCTGCTATGACCGAGTGAGTAGCTACAACTCTGTGTTGTCATCACTACCACTACAGACATCCCAAACTAGGGTAGCCCTAGGTGTTTACTTCTACCAGCTCAAATCATTATTTATTTGAAAATAAAGCAGTTATGTCCATGAAGACACTTGAACTATCAGTGTGTCAGCAGCAGCTGTGTGTTTGGATTCTGGGCTAAGCATGAAGGACCAGCAGTTGGGAAACAAAAAATATTTTATGAGCAGTCTCTGTTTTATTTAGAAACCAGCTTAATGGTGGTTTAGATGAGAGAAATTTAAAATGATGTTAGGTTTTTTGCATTTGTAATCCAGTGACATCATAGTAACATTTTCCTGCTCTGTTCACAGGTTTTCTCTGATATTATATATACAGTTGCAAGTTGCACAGAAAATGAAGCCAGTAGGTATGGCAGGTTTTTATGCTGTATGCTGGAGACAGTGACCAGATGGCACAGTGACAGAGTCATATATGAAAAGGTACAAGAAATTACTAAAATGAGTTTGCTCATTAGGATATGTACTAACCATTTATATAATTCAGCCCAGTAAAAACGAATTCAGTGAAACTGTTAAGATTTAAAAACAGTGCAATTGGATTTTTCTGGTGGCATAATCATAAAGCTGACTTGTCTATTACTATAATTCATGTAGTTTAGATAGAAGTAATTTTGTATGGTGTTAAAAATGTTTGCTAAAAAAACCCTTTCCATTTCTGATTTTCACAAAGCTTACCTTGAAGATAATTTAGGGAGCATATGGGGACTCTCTTAATACTCCTTACACAAGCTAGTTAAATGATGAATAATCTTTTCTCTCACCCACAACTAAAATTTCAGCATAAATTAGCTTCAGAAAAATTATGTGAGTCTTGTAAAGTGCGATCATGTCTCATTCTTTAGAGTTTAGAATTTAGAATTGCCTTTTTTGTTTCCCAATAAATAACTTTTTCCTGTTCTTTGATGTGCATGTAGGAGTGTGGCAACTATCCAGGCTTCCTCACTATATTACGAGCAACTGGATTTGATGGTGGAAATAAGGCTGATCAATTGGATTATGAGAATTTTAGACACGTGGTACATAAGTGGCACTATAAATTAACTAAGGTAAATAGAAGTGCCAAAAACCTTACGTTTTTTGAATGCTTTAAAAAAAACCCAATTTCATTAGATTTCATTTCTGTTTTAGGCTTCTGTGCACTGTCTGGAAACAGGTGAATATACACATATCAGAAACATCCTGATTGTGCTGACCAAAATCCTTCCATGGTACCCAAAAGTGCTGAACCTGGGCCAAGCCTTGGAAAGAAGAGTACACAAGATATGTCAGGAAGAGAAAGAGAAGAGACCTGATCTATATGCATTGGCTATGGGGTAACAACAACTTATTTAAGAAAGTGGTTAAAAGTGGATCATGAAAGGCATCTAAAGACTCGGAACTGTTACAGTCCTAACATTTGATTTTTACCTTATCACAGAAGATTTCGCTATCCTGCATCTCGGTGCTGGCAGTGTGAATGAAAACGTTCATTTTGTGCTGGATGATCACTAAGTTCCTTTACAAGACTCTAGTGAAACACTTAAAATAGTAAAGGTTTCTACTCACAAGAGCATAGCTTAATTTTAGAGAAATAATATGGCAGCAAGGAGAGAGGAGGGATGGTAGAAGGAAGAAAGCAAAGGGACATTGCTGCAAGACTGGTTAGATATTGGAAGTGCATATGATTCTAAAATGCTTAGTTACATGTTCCATCTCCTGTGGTGAATGTGGAATCATCCTTGTGTGCCTGAGGGGCAGTTCAGGTTGCCCTGAGAGTTGGAAGTTTTGTCAGCAGTCAGTTTGCTCTGTGTGTTTGGCCCAGGGGTGTGTGTGGTGATGAGGAAGAGGGTGTGGAGGTAGGGCTGCCTCTGTGTCTAGTGGGTTTGTTTGTTTTTCTTTTTCTTTTGAGCTCATCAATATAGGGGGAAGAAACTGCGTATCAGTTAGGAAAAGCTGTGAAATAAATAACAGATGAACTGTTAGATTAGATCCACATTTAAGATTCAACCCATGTTTTGCTTTATGTTTGTGCATATTTAACAATCTGTGCGACTTGCAGCTATTCTGGACAGTTGAAAAGTAGGAAGCCTTTCATGATACCTGAAAATGAATTTCACCACAAAGACCCACCTGCCAGGAATGCTGTACCTGCCACAGTACAAAATGGGCCAGGTGGTGCTGGGATGCCAACGTCTCTCACAATAAATACAGTTAGACTGGAAGAGGGCACTGCTGAGGAGACTGGTAAACACACCTATCAGTATTATCTGCTTATTTTTTAGTAGAATTTTTCTGACATTACAGGCTTCTCGCAAAATTTGTCTCATTAAGCTAAAAAGTTAAAATGTGATGGTAAATAGGATCAGTGCATGTTCTTTATTTTTATTTGATTTTGGGAGGGAGTGATCTGCTGCCTATTTTAGCTGTTGGCTGCATGTGATCTGACATGATTATGCTGAGCTACTTGTTATATATTAATCAATAGAATATAGATTGACTCATTGAAATAGAGCTGTTCTCTTTCTTTCTTAAAGCAGATAAACTAAAGGAGAAGTCTCAGGGTGTGGTGAAAGTTATTAATAAAACTGTCAACGCTGCACCGAAGGTGACAACAAGCAATGGGAACAGTGCATCTAATAGGTGAGAAAAACTGCTCTTGCACATCCTCTGTTTTCTTCCTTCCAAGCCACAGAAATACATGTGAAAATGACCTGCCTTTCATTTTTACTTCTGGGTTCTGTGTAAATAGTTCCCATTTCTTCAAAGTTTAAAAAATGACACTATTTCTTTCAAAGTACACAATTTTACTGATAAATGCATTTCATTTTAGCTACAAAAAGTAAATGAGAATATTTGCTTGTTGTTGTTCTGGTAAAGAAACAGCAAATCTGAAATCTTACAGTGTCTGCTTCAGGAAATTCTGTCAAACATTCAGAAGTAAAACTTCAGTGCTAAAGCTACAGCTGTGTTTTGTATCCATGCTAATTGGCCATTTTATTTCTGATGCAGCAAAATTATTAAAGAGAAAGATGATAAAGAAAAAAGCGGGAAGGAAAAAGATAAAGAAAAAAAAGACAAGACTCCAGCTGCCACTCCGGAGATGAAGGCACTCGGGAAAGATGGGAAAGATAAACCGAAGGAAGAACGGGCAAACAAAGAGGAGAAAGCAAGAGAGATCAAGGAGAAAACGCCCAAGTCTGACAAAGAGAAGGAAAAGGTGAAGAAAGAAGAAAAAGCTTCCAAAGAAGAAAAGTCCAAGACGGTTGTTACCATCATTGAGTCCAAGTCAACTGCAGAAAAGGAGCGAGAAAAGGAACCGTCCAGAGAAAGAGATCTGGCAAAGGAAATGAAATCCAAGGAAAATGCTAAAGGAGGAGAAAAGGTGCCAGTAGCTGGGTCCTTGAAGTCACCTGTTCCCCGATCAGAAACATCAGAATCTGAGAGGGGTAAGCTGGAATGTTCAGTTTCTGTTCTTGTCTAGAAAAACAGAATGTCACTTGAAAATCACTGAATGTCAAAAAATGCTAGAGAAGTTGAGAGAGAATCCCTACATAGTAAGTAAGATTTTGGCACTGGCATCTCCAGTGAATGCTTGTTCTGACAAAGCCTGCCATTTTCTTAATGTAAGTCTAAATGGTCTTTTGTTAAAATGTGTAACTTTGACCATGCAGGTTTTGCAAAAGTATAATGCAAAAATTTCATGTGTACTATGAGAGCTTCATGACAACCTCTGAATTGGAAGAAAACAGGGCAAGTAAAAGATATAGGCCTTTGCATCCTTAAGAAGGATGCAGAAAGCTTTATCAGTCCCTTCCTATATTAAGGATTAGCAAGTCCTTCAGTTACTATCTGAGGCTGGTGTTGATTTTTGTATTTATCCTGCTTAAGGCAAACCACATAAGGGAGGGCTGTAATGCTTTTCATAGGCTTCACCTGTTCAGGGTCTTCATAGCAATTCTGAAATTCAGATACTGACTTCCATAAAATGGAACTTCGGAGTGAGCATCATTTTGCAGCAGTTTGTTCACATTACACTTCTGCTGCAAACTTTCATAAAGATGGTCAAGGTATGCTGCTAACTCCAGACAGCTTAAGGAAAACAAAATTCATGTAAGAGATCTAGCTGCAATTATGCTGGTACTTCAGAAAGTGATATTATTTGATTGTCCTCTTTGGGCTGTGTTTTAATCACATTTGTTCTGTTCTCCCCTCAGAACAAAAACGCCGCAAAGTCGATACACATTCTTCTCCGTCACATTCCTCAACAGTAAAGGTTAGTATAGCCTGAGGAAGGCAGCACCCATGTTAGGCTCACCACTTTGGGATGCCACTATTCGACTTCCTTCAAGTTTTGTGCCAAGTATACCCTGGAGCCACTGGAGGTTTTATGTTGCATTAGAAAATGCATTCCTTTTCTTTATTGGCGGACTGTCTTTTTTTCTATAAAAGTATTTTTTAATTAACCAAAATAATGCTTCAAGGACCTAGCACAAATTTTGTAAAATAGTGTTTGGAAATTTCAAGAGAATTTTTACACAGAAGTGCCTCATTGCTTTAAGCAGTCAGTTTTTTTGGAGTGCAATGGTAGCTACAAGCAAATGAGTCTTTGCAACAGAGTGGAGCATATTTTTCTGCACTTCTTTGAAGATTCTGTAGCACTGAAGATTCCTGGATGATACGGGATGTGCGATACCTCTGAATTCGTCAGGCTTCTTGATGAGCATCATACCGATGTGTGCCTTCTCAGGAGGAGTCTTGAAAGGAGCTCCATTTTAAAGTCTCCTTGGTGATCAGTTCTCCTGTAGTTGTGTATATTCAGTGCGCATGCAGCTTCTGTTGTACCTTCCCTTCGAGGTTTGTTTATTTCCAATGGGTTCCCACCGTTCCCATGAACCCAGATGTGGCCACCAAGCCTCCTACCCAGCAAAGAGAGAGCCCAAGCACTCGAGCAGCACAAAACCATGGGCGTAGCCTACTTGAAGACTCAGGGTAGCCATTCCTTGCTCCATATTTATATTATTTCTAAACCATCTATGTTCATGGAATCTTTGAATTTGCAGTACGTTGAACACTGACAACTGTAAGTTACCAATACTTCATCGAGAGCACTGTGACGGATTATGTGGGTCTTTAAACTTCACCACCTGACCGACTTTAGAACAAGCTCTTCTCTTTTTTCTTTTTTTTAAAGTACATCTTTTTCTATGTAAGACAGAAAAAATATTTCATTTACTTGAGAGATTTAACCTAATTTTGGAAAATTCAAATAGCTTTTACTAGTTTTGAGGTGACAGTGATAACTACTTAGTGGTAAAGTTTTATAAAAATGGCAGCATAAGATCATTTTAGAGTGACTTCTACCACATTTAACTGAACGTGGAGAAGATAGAGGTTTAAAAGTATTTTAAACCTGTTTTACCTCTTGTTCAGCTGTATTTAGAGTTAAGACTACTTTTTCTTTATATTTTTGTCTAGGCAGGAGAGTGTGTTTTTACTGTTTTAGGAAGAATTAGATACAGACTTACTTTGTAGTTTATTTAATAGCAGAGTCTAGAGAATAGATAATGACTGTCTTTCCCCACCCAGCTTTCTTTTTAAAAAGTATTTGAGTTCGTAGCTTTATTCAGAGTATGGTATTAACATGAGATCTGTTCCAGAAGGAGTAGCTGTTTTTGTTTCAAGGGCATGGCCGTGCTTCCCAAAGTCCCTCTGGTTTCTGAAAACTATTCCAGCTCACGTGTCATCTCCGTTCATTTTCTACAGGACAACCTCAACGAACTCAAGGACTCTTCAGCAAAGGTTTGAATCTTTTAGAAACCAGACAAGTTATTTTCATGTTTTGTTGCAGAGAGAAGTTCACTTTTGCTCATGGCAAACTCCCATCAGAAATTCAAATTCCCTCCCTGTAAATACTAGTGTAGGAATAGAGGGATGGGGTTTTTGTCCTGGTGTGTAAATCCTCTGTACAGGAGAGATGGTTGATAATGTAGAAGCAACATAACAAAAATCCCCTGAATTTACCTTTCTGTCAATATTTTGAAGAGATATGGTATGTCAGTGTCTTTTCTATTTCCCTCTAAAACTTGTGAATACACAGAAATGTCTTTATGATTAAGCCATTTGTTTGGCTGAAAAGGTAATAGAATAGCTAAAATAGTTCTTAGAATTGTTTGAGGGGTTTTGAATATAAAATATAATTTTAAAGAACAGTAGTTAGTTAAAGAATATTTGAGAGGTCTCTGGAATATTGATACTCTCTGTATTTGCACTGTTGTTTTAGTTATAGTTATCTTTATGCAGAGTGTTCAGAATACTTTGTCCGTTTTAAATCAAAATAGCTGTCATTCTGTAATGGACACTTGCTGGGGGATTTTTTAAATTGAATCTTCCCAATACCAACTGTATCTGATTATAGGGGTAGTGTATGTAGGAAACATCCTTTAGTCTTACCATTGATGAAACTACAGTGTCTGTAGATGGAATCCAGATACTTTTATAAATCATCATCATCATCATATCTTGTATATTTAAATTTTTTAAAATTCAGAAACTATAGTATTTGTCTTATAGCTTATCTCTGCCTGAAGGGTGGTGTATGGGAATCTGTAAAATCTCTCATTTCCCCTCCTTAATGTATGAATCAAGATTCAGCTGATTATTTGAAATTCTGCTTACATTTTTATTACTTAAGCTAAAGTTTTATTTAAAAATATTTATTTTACTTATTAGCACACTGATTTAATTAAGCAGGCAGTGGAACTATTTGTAATTAAATTAACAGCAAACAGCTTTATTTTTCTAGTTGATTTGAAAAGTTATGTTTTAGAATTAATTGTAATGTGTTTGTGTAGACTTAGCTGGAAGTGTATTGCAGTTGTGTGACCTTTTAATGGATTTATTCTTTAAGTGTTTGGGGAATGGGGGGTGTCCAACCCTTCCTTCCTTTTCTAAATGCTCTTTTCTGATCTTTCTCACTTAATGAACTAATCTTCACTCCTCAGTGCCCTTCTAACAGACTTAAAGCACTTGACGACAGTGTTCCCTGTACATGGTGTAAGACAAGTGCAATGTTCTTTCCTTCCATGTACTTACCTGGGGAGGGGATGGGATTGGAATGGCAGAGGAGCAGGGGGGCCTGTCCTGCACAGCCAGGAGAGCACAAGGACTGGAACAGGAGAAAGCAGAGCCATGAGTTTGCTCAGAGGGACAACTCTGAGCTCTAGGAGACAACTGGATGGGGCTGTTTAGAGAAAACACATTTGCATATCAAAGTCAGCAAAGAACAGAGCAGGGATGAATTTCCTCGTGCAGTGGCCTTGTAGGAAATGGAATAAGAAAAGAGGAGTGAGAGAGAAGAGCAAAAAGAAATACCCAGTGCAAGAAGTACTGAGGGTTCAGTCTCTGTTGTGGGATAATACAATTCCAGTGAAATAATGAAGGAAAGAGACCTAAATTTTGTCAGTGTGACTTTTAATATAGGATCACTAACATCAGGTTTTGGTAAGTTAAACATTTACTGAAACTGGGGAAGGACACGATTGCTTTAATTTTGAAAGTTGTTTGAAACACTAATTGGTTTGGTTCAAGTGGTGCCTTAATTGTTTTAAACCAATCTTCCATTTACCTCTTTTGTTGGTGTTCTTTTGAGTAAGGGGTCTCTCTAAAAAGAAATACAGAGAACATTTTAATAAAGGTATTTTAGACCCCAAATAAAATTGTTAACTTAAGGAACTGGGAAAAGATTGAAGTATACTGATTTAAATCTGTGTGCTGGTGCAACTTAAATGCCAAGGGAAGTGGTTTTAATTTAAAATGTGCTCTTAATATTTCTTAGGTCTAACTGTATAATTGTTTTTAAAAAGACAGATATAATTGCTGTAATGTATCCATATTTATATAACACGTGCACTGCCTGTTTTATGGAGCTTACCAGAATTGGTTAGAAGAGATTATTATTCCACTATCTAGAATATATTACAGAAAAAAACAATTCTTTTCTGTGTTCAGCTGTTTTTCTCATTTGAAGGTTAGAAATTAGATTAAAAGACATTATTCAAAGTATTGTTGTTAAATACTTTGTTGATAAAGATTATTCTTTACAAGTAAATTAGAGCTTGTTTAAGCAGCTGGTTCCTTCCATTCATTCCAGGCAAGGTTGCAGTGTTATTGTTGCAGATATTACTGAGTCCAGTAACCCTCATATCCTGATCTGTGTTCATGCATCCAACAGTCCTGCTGAACAGTGCTGTGTGTATTTAATAGAAATGTTCCAGTTAAGGGAAAATATTCTTGAATTGAGTAAATAAGCTGTGGGCTAAATTATAGATGACGAGTTTGAACATGTCTTCAATCACTTTGTTTTGCTAATAAAGTATTTATATTTAATATTTGAGCTAGATCTGATATATTAGAATAAGACTTCTTTTTATTTACATGTCTAGCAATACACATTAATATTTGGTGATGTTGCCTTAATTTAACAGCACTACATAAACCACACTACTCCAACACTGTCCAAGAGTAAGGAGAGAGAAGTGGAGAAGAAAGATTTGGACAAGTCAAGGGAAAGATCCAGAGAGAGAGAGAAGAAAGATGAAAAGGACAGGAAAGATCGGAAAAGGGTTGGTGACATTTTTCGTGGACTGGTTTAGACAGTTGGTGTGTGCCTGGAAAACCTTCTGCCCAAGCCCTTGCAGTAATAATTGGCTGTACAGCCCCTGAGCAGTTCTCTGTGCCTGAGGTGGATTTTTTGTTCTGTTACCCTTCCAAAGGTCAGTTTGCAGGAATGGTTTCAAACCTCCCTCCAGACTGATCCCCAGAACCCTCACGCCAGGTGTGACCTCAGTTACATTCTAAGGATTCACAAATTAGTTCTTCAGAGTAAGAATATGATCAGGTGGTGCCTCAGGAGTGTGTTTGAGTGTGCTAACCTGTGCACAATTGTGTTTGGTGCCAGGATCATTCCAACAGCGAGCGGGAGGTGCCCCAGGACTCGACGAAGCGGCGCAAGGAGGAGAACGGCACAAGTAGGTGTTGGGTGTTTGTGTGTGGGCCAGGCTGGGCCTGCTCAGAGTTACAGCTGTCTCCTCTGCTCCCAGCTGGCTCTTCAAAACACAGCAAGAGCGAAAGCCCTTCTGATTCCCCTCGCTTGAATGAAAAAGAGAAGGAGAAAAACAAATCTAAATCTTCAGGAAAAGAGAAAGGTGACTCCATCAAGGCAGAGAAGATGGAGAAGAGCTCCTCTGGTAGCAAAAAGGTAAAATAAGTTGTCCTCCTCTTGTTTATTTGTTGTTGTTGCTGACACAACAAGCTGATTTTTTTTTTTCTCCCTAGAATTTATTGCTCCTTTATAGCCTAAATTAAAAAGCTGTGCTGTGAATGTGTAAGAAAATGCTTCTGAAACTTCTGGTATCTTGTGGCTTAAAACATCTCAGCAGTCACTCTTGGCAGGAGGAGGATGGTTGGAGGACTAGCTCATTTTGCCAGTAGCCAGGAAAATTCAGAACTTACACTTTAGGCTCTGAATAATCTAAATATTTGCAGACTGCTTTGTTAAGCAAGTAGATGAAAATAGGCTTAACTATCATATCAGCTGGTGTGTAATTCAGATTTCCACGTGCAAGTGTCAGCACAGCTTCTTTTGGTGAAAGCAGGGGTGTTGTAGTTATATTGGTATTCACCAGACAGGGGCTCCAGCTCTGCTGCTGGCACTCGCCAGAGAGCTGGAGGAGGAAATAAAATAATCTCAGAAATCACAGAAGCTGAGTACTGTCATTCTGAGTGATGAGGGTTTTTAGTTATGTCCAGTTATAATGTTAAATGTTGCAGTTCTCCTAAATGTCCTGTATAATGGGTACCATAATAAATATATATAATAATACGTATAATTATTATAATATATATAATAAATGGTACCATAATAAGCTATTTCCCATATGTGTATTTTTCAAGGAATCAAGACATGATAAAGAAAAAACAGAGAAGAAAGAAAAACGGGACAGTGCTGGGGGGAAAGAAGAAAAGAAACAATATCCTTTTAAACACTGACATTTCAGAAAATTCCTGCAAATTAACTTACCTTTTTATATGTAGCAAAATACATATACTTTTTTTTCCTTAATGCTGAATTTACTCATAAATCTTCAGACAAGCATAGATAATGAAGATTCTTTCAGGCAAGGTAAAAACATTTGTTATTTAATTTGTTTTGATATCTCCTGTGGGTCCTGTTGACTGGTAAAGGATGTACAGACAAAACAGCCTGAAATCACCCAGGGTGGTGTTTGGGTAACAAAGCCTGTGCTGGTGCCAGAGGCTCTTGGCTGGTTAAAAGATGAGAGTTCAGGTTAGTGCTTCTTAGTACTATTTCTTTTTATCTTCTTGTAATAATGAAAGATACTTCCATTTCCAGTGAAATGGTTTCCAAACTGAAAATTACCAGCATTCTCTGGAAGGAATTCCCTGGAATTTTCTTGACTCTTTGTCCTTTTCAGCCAGTATTGTCTGATCTCTGCAGAGGGATCCCAGCTTTTTCCCCAGTTTTTTAAATGCTCCTTTGGAACAAAAGCAAGAAGACAGGCTTGCTAGTGAAGTTCACTACTGAGCACTTACAGCTTCTTTAATAATAAACCAGGAAGTTTTGTCTTGACTTGCATTCAGTGTAAGGTGAGGATTGTCATTAGTGAAGAAAGCACAGCTGTGTTCTGCTGCCTGTGAGTAACAGGTGCTCAGGTATGTGTCACCTGTACCCAGCTGTGAACTGAACTGGAGCTTCTGGCCTGGAACACTGACAGCACCCACTGTGTGCACAGTGAAGGATGGAAAAGTGCTTCTGTAGCAGCAACTTGTGGGGTCTCATCCTGTGCTCCTGTGAAATCTTTGATACTGTTCTTCCTAATGGACAGTGTCTGCTTGGCTGCATTTATTTCTTGCCTAATTTAGACTCTCTCTAAATAAGATTTTGAGGAGGTTGCACCTCTGAAGGAGTTTATACCCTCACAAGTGACTACTTGTTTCCTATTTTTATGTTTAAATTAGCATTTCACTACTTACAGTGCAGTGCTCGTAGAAAAGGAGTGCTTGCTGTGGAATAAGCTAGAGTTAGGGAATGATAAAAATAGTTTTATTTCCCCCCCTCATTCTTTGAGCTGTGAATGGAATAAAATGTGAAATTGTGAGATCCATGTTAATTTGAACATCCAATTCTAATTATTACCTTTGTTCCAGGTGACATTGAAATGGGAAGATATCCAGCTGTGACCAGAAATGTATTTTCCAGAGTATAGATTGCACAGAAAATTGTGAATGAAGAGGACCCATCTGCATCTCCTTAAATTATTCAGTTCTCTGCTTTATTTCCCCATGCTAAGGACTTAATTGTTAAGTTGTACATTACTGTATTTTTAACTTGTTGCTTAGTTTCTTATACATTTATTTTCAGTACCTGGCTGAAAGTGTTACCTATTCCATATTTTAGCACAATGTGCTGCAAACAAACAGTTGCCATAGTGCAAATGAGGTCTCATGTGTACATAGTTCCACTTTAGTTTGTTAAAAATACTGCCTGAGTTTAGTAATTCTTTCATTTTGAAATTGCATTCTTTTAGATGTTTGAAAACCACAAATAAACAGTTATTGAACCTTTTTGGATTTACCTCATTTAAACTCAGTTTTTATTTATTACTTGGCCTGTTTTTAATATCAGTAACTAAAAAAAAACTAAGTGGGAGCACTGTTTTCATGCAATGCTTAGGGATTATTTGTATATTGTGTATAACGTTGACTTGTTTAAAAAAACAACGAATGAACCCTGTCCCATCCCAATCTAAACCTGTGCTCAGTTGTCCCCTGTCACACCTTTTGTTTGTCATGTTGTTTTTAGATTGATTGGAAATGCTCTCTTCAAAACTGAAATAAATTAAGTTTCAGTTACAGCTACAGGAGCTTTGTATTGCTGAACTTTAGTCTGAAAATTTCACAATGACATTTTTAAAAAAAAAAAAAAAGAATTTTTTTATCTGCTAAATTCTACCAGTGTAACCTTTTTTCTAAATAAACGATAGTTTTCTCAATGGGTCGTAAATGATTCTCTGTGTGGTCACTTCATTGCTTCTGGGGATTGTTAGGGAAATGGGATGGGAGGGGTGGCTCCTGTCCCTGGCTGAGGTGCCAGGGCTGGCTCGGGGTGGTGCCTGTAGTGACAAAGGGACAGAGGAGCTGGCACGGGAGCTCTGCGTTTGCCTCCTGCATCCAGTCCAGTTTACACCTTTCCTTTGAGCCATTTGACCCTTGTCCAAACACTATTAAACTATTATTATTAATACTATTAAACACAGGGACTTTTAAATATTTTCGGGTTTTGGTGAGATTTTGTTTCAATACAAAATAAAGGGACTTTTGATAAGTTTAGCATCTTTGGTGCTTTAAGCCCCAGCAATCTGGGGCATCTTGTCTTCATGCATGTATTCGATAGTAAATATTAAGAAATTTTGGTAGTTACAGGCTTGGTCATTAAAACTCTCCTGATTAGCTTTGTTATGATTACTGAGTGAATCATAGATTACAAATCCTGGCCCTGCAGTGGAAGAAAGACACAGACAAATTGGGAAGAGAATTGGGTGAGAGTTATCCATCAAATTAGAGGTGAGAAAGAATTACTAAAAAGAAGAGTAACTAAGCTAAATACTCAGGTCCTTTTAATTACCTCATTAGGGCAGTGTAAAATGAAACACTTCCATCAATGCCACTCTGTTCCTTGGGCTTTACTGAAGTGAGGATGAGGGGAGGCTTTGGAGGGCCCCGAGCTCAGGGCAAAGGGGGAAAAGGTCACCCTGGGGGTGTCTGGATGTGACCTCAAGGACCAGGACAGCCCTGTCACCCCAGACACTGACAGGGCAGGCAACCCTGCCCTGCTGTGGGCCTGGCCCGTGGTCCTGGGGGAAAAACCTGGCACCCATGAACCCATTAATTAAGCCCTAATGTGATGTTCTAATTGCTCTGTATAATCTGCAGCATCTGTGATAGGTCACAGCTTCAGCAATTTCATAATAAGGTGTTTTCCCTCAACACTGGCAAACATCCCTTGTTTAAAGGGCAGGGGAATATTAAATAAACACCATTTATATTTATTTGCCTCGGATCAATCCACGGCTCTTACATTAATTTTGGAGGATTTTTTGGGCAATTAGCCTGCTCAGGCCATATTTGAAAATCAAATGCAATATTTGTCGAAAGGCTTGGAATGATATTAAGAGTCTGTTCAGGAGAGGACAGGGGAGGAGGGCGCTGAGGCTGCGGCCGCCCCGTCCCCGCCGCTGCATGTCAGTGTTGCACCGAGCACGGCACGATCCCCCTCCCGAGCCCCTCCCGGTGTCACAGCCCTGCCGAGCGCTCTGGGGGCGATGGGACCGCAAAGATCACCGCGTTCACCGCCCTGTCGTGGTAGGGATGCCGTGCACAGACCGGGCTGCTCCGGGACTTGAATTCTTCCAGGGACGGGGCAGCCACGGCGTCTCCACAGGGACGAGGCAGCTGTGCCAGGGCCTCAGCACCCTCACAGGGGAGAATTTTTCCCCCATATCCAATCTAAACCTCCCCTCTTTCAGTTTAAAGCCACTCCCCCTTGTCCTGTCACTCCATGACTTGTAAGAAGTCCTTCTCCAGCTCTCCTTAGCCCCTTTAGGTACTGGAAGGTGCTCTGAGGTCTCACCTGAACCTTTTCTGTGGGCTGAACAGCCCCGGCTGTGGGGCTGTTTCCACAGGAGAGGGGCTCCAGCCCTCTGAGTTTATTTGTGGCCCCTCCGGACTCACTCCAGCAGCTCCCAGTCCTTTTTTTGTGGCCCCCAGGGCTGGGCACTGCTCCCGGTGGGATCTCAGGAGAGCAGAGCAGAGAGTACAATAACCTGCCTGGACCTGTTGGCTGTGCTTCTTGTGATGCTGCCCAGGATGTAGTTGATTTTCTGGGCTCTAAGTGAACAGAGTTACCCCACAGTTATCCCCTTTCCCCCACTGCCCTGCATGGCCCCCTCTGTCCGAGGCCTGGTCACCAAGCCCTTGGTCACCAAGGCCTGGTCCCCTCTCCCTGTTCCTGTGGCCGTGTCCCCAAACCTGCCCACAGCTCTGGCCCGGGGCCCGGCACTGCTCTGCTCCTGGATTCTTTTAACCAATTTCGGGTGTTACATCACACCCTTCCCTACTTGTTACAGCATATCAAGCATCTGCCACATGCTCATTAATTGGTCAATTACTTTATTTATGTGCTAAACATTATCTAAAGCACCAGCCATTACCAGCATCATGGCTTCCGTTCGTGTTGTGCATTTTTTACAGGCCCCAAGTGCTCTCCCCTCTCCGGCCATCAGGGCTGGGGTGTGCCTGCCCCCTGTTAACCCTTTGTGGCCCGGTCACCAGCTCAGTGCCGTTCCTGAGCCCTGTGCTGGTCACCTCTGAGAGGGCAGGTCAGTAATCAATGCCGAGTTTCCAGCCCATGGAGGCACCACGGTCCAGCACCTCACCCAGCCCGTGCCACGGTGTCCAGAAAAGCAGCACTGCAGGGCTCCAGGGAACTTTCCCAGCTGGAAGGGCAGGGCAGAGGTTTTACAGCTGCACGGGCTGCAGGGGGGGGTGTGTGCTCAAACTCCTCTGCACCCAGAAAAAGCTGGAAACCACTTTTGTTGATGTTCTTGCAGTGATGGTGCCATATTACAAACCAGTCTCAGTAATTTCTCTCATTAGCTGATGAAATAAAGACAAGAGAGCCCAAGCACAGAGTCAGACAGGACTGGGGTGTTGATGGGCAGGTTTTGGCACACCCTAGAGGAGTCCCATCGTGGGGCTCCAGCCTGGCGCTCCTGGGCTGGGGGAGATGCAGCAGTGGCTGCGGGTGCTGCTGCTCCTGGGGACACTCCTGAGACCCATTTCAGATGTGTTATATTCTTAGCAAATACTACTATGAAATTTGTAATATCCATGCAAATGTTATCTCTGTACTTAAATCCTTCAGGTTAATTGAATACAGCTATCATTATCCAGATCTTGTTTATATATTGCTGCCTGCAAAATAGAGCCAGTTTTCGAGACTGAAATGATGAATATGGGCACCAAAGACATTTTGTAATTTAATTTTAATATCCATGAGATATTATTATTTTAATAGCCATAAAGAGTAATTGTTTTCAAAAAAATAAATGTTGCAGTGCTTTGCTCAAAACCTTAGAAGAAAAAACTATGCCACAACAATACCATATTTATTTTGTTGTCAGGTATGGTGTGCCATGGAGAAGAGCTGCTATTGGTTTGGATTTTTAGGCTCAAACTTGAACACTGTTGAGGTCCTTTTGCTGCTACTGATGGCTCTTGGGATTTGATCCATTACTCTGAATTTTTCCTTGTATTATTATTATTCCCCAGCTGCAGAATTCTAGAGACAGGGTCATGCTGGGTGTTGGAGCCCAGTATTCCAGGGGTGCCAAGCAGCCCTGCTGCCCCTGCTGCAGCCTGTGTAACGAGCCCAGGTAAGTGGCCCAGGGAGTTCTGGAGTGGACCATGTCCTGCCTCTCCTCCAGGAGAGCCACCCCCAGCTCCTGCAGCTCCCAGGCTCTCCCTGGGTGCAGCTGTGCCACAGCCCTGACTGCCCCAATTCACACACTGATCACAACTTCACCCGCAGTGTGCAGGACGTGCCCCGCTGGGCAGCACTGCTCCCCCAGGGCAGGGCTGGCACCAGCCTGGCACGGGGCTTTTGCAGCTCCCTGCTCACACCCAGGCCAACCCGAAACCTTTGTCCTTACAAGGTGCTTTAGGGCTCAAGAATTGTTGTTTATTGCTCTGATTTGGTGCTGGCTTATTCCTGAGCTGATCTGCAGGTGCTGAAGGTGGGCTCAGCACGTGTCCCCCCTGCCCTCGGTACAGGGAGCTCCAAACCTTTCCAGGGTTCTGTGCTCAGTGTCCGAGGAACATCCCAGACTGGACAAAGGCAGAGCAGAGGGAGGGACCCTTTCTCCCCTGAAGAAAAGAGAAGCAAGCTTTTTTTTTTCTTTACAGTTTTATTTACAAAATGTATTAAAACTCTTTGTACAACACCTCATCAAAATGAGGCTCAGTAATTGATGCCCACACATGCAGTTTATGCTTTTTCAGCCATTAGTTTGCTTGGCAATTTTTCTGTTCACTCAAGTGCAGTTTCAACGACCAAAAAATAGGAACTTAAATTACAAAAGAAAAAAACAAAAAGGTGGAAAAAAAAAAAAAGAAAAAGGAAAGAACCCCCAAAGCCCCTGAAGCAAAACAAATTTAAAAAAACATACCAAAACAAATCATCATGAGACTACTGCCAAACTTCTGATAGCTTGAAGTTGGTAGCCAGAATTGGTAAGCACTCAACACATTTTAGATTTACATGCAAGTTTAAAAAATATTGAACCATTTACCAAACTCCCTTCACTGGTGTGAAGCCTCCACTCTTAAAAATTGATCTGATAAACATACATCTTTTATACAGCTTTTAAGAAAAATGTTTGTTTTAAATACAACTCATAACTGCACAGCTTTAGTTCACCCTTGCTGGGGAAGTGATCGTGTTCAGAAGTTGAAAAAAAAATCAGTTTCATGAAAAGAAAATGAAAACTAAACAATTTTTTTTGTCAATATTTCATTAAAAACTTGAACAATAAATTATTCTCCTATGAGCTTTTAAAATGATTTTATATTACATTTTGTTGGAAATACATATTTTTAACAAGACTTTTTCCTTTTTTTTGGTTTTTTTTTCTTTTTTTTTGTTTTTAAATCCTATTAAAAGTTCAAATCTATCATCAGCAAACTAAATGCCTAAGGGTCAGACTGGTTTAAATGAGTTTCTTTTTCACTGTATGTTATTGATGAAATAAAACTCTATCATAAACTACGGAAAATACATATTGTCGATTAGAGGTAATTAGTATGCAGATATTCCATTGAACATTTCCCATGTGATTGACAATATGTTTAAAGTTTTGTGGATTTTTTTTTCTTGGTTTTTTTTTTTATTATTTTTTTTTGTTTTTAGAGATGAAGTTAAGTATTTTCCAGGCAGAGGTTCAAGGCTGAAATGCTGCTGCTGTCTAAGAGGTGTGATGTAGTAACAGTGAGCTCCTCCTGCAGCAGAGGTGTCCCCCCAGAGGGGCAGGGACAGGAGCTGGCAGAGCTGAAATCACAGAGCAGCACTGGCAGGAGTCATGTTAGATGGCTTTCTGTCACTCTGGAGCTGCAGCTCTGACTGCACAGGAGTTCCTGCCCTCTGTCCTCGCTCCTGTTTCACAAGGACCATCACTGGGAAGCGTTGGCTGAGCAGGTGCTGGGGGAGAGAACTGGGGAGAGGCAGAAGCAGGCCTGGGAAAAACTAACCTGCCCTTCTCTTGCTTCATTGCTTGATATTAAACTGTGAATTAAAATGCAAATGCACAGCAAGAAAAGAGATATATGGTCTGAACTTAAACAGCAAGTGGCTTTTGCTTTTTTGTTTTAATTTTAAAAGCCACCCAATGTCATTTTAATAAAGCACATGTAGGTATGCCTGATGATAGAACAAAAAAAAAGGAATGCAATATTTTCTGCCTGCACTCTAGCTACCTTGTCAAGAAATTAATTTACTGATCTGGAAGCAAGACATGCAGTTCCACAAATTACTTTCTTTTGGATTTACAGATTCACAGTCATTGACCTTAATTGGTTTGAATGCACAAATTCTTTCCTTCAGGTGTTACACCTTTTGCTGCTATACAGAATTGCTCGAATTAGCTGGAGAGGTTAGAGTGGCTCAGAAAAAAAAGAAAATCACACCACTGTAAGTAAATACTGAAACATCTTGACATCAGCTGATACAAGCAGTGGCAGGCCAGTCCACATTTGCTCACAGCAGATTTCTGAGGTTTTTGTCAGGAGGAGTTTCAGAATTTGATACGACTGGGGGTTGATGAAACCAGCTGCGGTTGCTTCCAGGACACAAGTTCAGTTACTGTGCAGTGGTATCAAAGAATGGCTTTTGTTGCACTGATCTTTTTTTACAAGATTTTTTTTTTCACATACCAAGATCTTGTTACCAGTCCTTTTCTTTTTCCCTTTGATTTGTTTGGGTTTTTTTCTTTTCTTTTTATTTTCTTTTCCTCTCTTCTTCTTTTTCTTTTACTTCTTCGAAGCAAAGCAAGAATATTTCGGTGATGGTTTGCATTGTTGTGAGTCTCAGTCTTCCATAAGGCACTGAAGGAAAAATACCAGTTTTTCCTATTAAAAGTACATTGCACCATCATCAATGTGTGTCATGCCTGACACCTCGGAGAGAGTACAACTGGCTCAGATGGTCCAAATCCATGAAGTAGCCACATTCTCTGCTGCTTTTTGTCTTGTGTGCTGTCAGGGTGAGGATCTAAAATAAAACCAGAGAGATTTCATCACTGCCTGGCAGTGAGGGGCAGGGGAGCTCAACCCACTGAGAGGCACAGACTGTGAGCAAGGGGCTAACCACGCCTTTTCAGAATCACTTGTCAGCAATTCAGCTCTACTTTTCCTGCTTTAGAAATCATGAATTCTACTGTAGAAGGTTTGGTTCTATTGCAAGTTTTTTTGGACACTTCCTGCAAGCACTTACCTGACCTGATTATAGCTTACAAAACAAAGAGGAAGAGATCAGCAACAAGAGAGATGAGAATTCTGATTATAGTGATTTTTAAAGCAATTAAAACACTTTCATTTGAACTAGCACAATGCTGGAGAGAGGAGTTACTCACTTCAGCAGAAAGCTTCTCTGTGTGTAAAACAGAATGGCACCTTTCTGATCCTACTTGTGATCAGGGAAGAAATTGAAATGACTGGTACTTAAGAACTGCCACAAGATGGTGTTTGAAAAGCCTCCTGCGGCAGCCCCCTGGTGCACACAGCAGAACAGCACAGACAGCTATCGAGGGAAGAAAGCAGAAAGCCCGGAGGGTTGATCCCAGCCCGCAGCCTACCCCTAGATTTTCACACTTTCTGTGCCGTACACGTTGTAGCCTTCTCTGTAGGTGGCGTAGTTCTGGGTGTTGGTGGCAGGGGCGGGTTTGAAGTTCTGCGTGTTCTTGGTGAGTTTCATTCGCTTGGACTCGGCCCGGGACTTGTAGCAGAACTCGATCAGTGCCACCATCATGGCCAGCCCCAGGCCCCCCACAAGGATGTAGAACACGCCAGCCACATTGCTCAGGCTCAGAGCACTCGTCTTGTCCTAAGAGAAACCAGCCAGGCCGTCAGCTCTGCTGGGAGCAGCACACAGACAGACAGACACACAGACAATAGGCTGCTTTGCACTGGCCCTGGCTGCAATAGCTACACTGATGGTGTTCAGTGTTCAGTGTCCCCGGAGCTGTGCTGTGCCCCCATCCCCAGCACTGACTGCCCTGAGCTCCTCCCTGTGCTGGCTGGACCTGCCTGGCTCCAAGGCAAGGAGGGGTTTGGCCACTGACTTCCCCAGGCTTTGGTGTCCCAGGGCAAGGCTGCCACGGCCGAGCATCCCTGGGAGCAAAGGCACTGGGGAAAGCTGTGCCAGGGGCTGCATGAAACAGCAGCATTTACAGAAGGCCATGACAAAACTAGAAAAAGCCAAACCATTACACACTTGGGTTTGGTCAATGTAGGTAAAATTCTTGAGATGCTGCTAAACTTAACTAACTTTTTTCAACAGTTAGGGAAAAAAGAAAAAACACCCTAGAAAGATGGTCAGTTATTTAGAGGTCAAGTACCAGAGCCCTGAGCTAAACTAGCACCTTCTGGAGAGTGAGTTATTGAATGAAACCAGACATTGTAACACAAAAATCACTGCTCAGGGTTTATCTTCCTTCAATACATGTCAGATGGGGGAGAAGCTTGCATTTTTTAAAACAGGGTTTTGGAATGGGATTAAATAGAGCTGCAACCCTTCTGCTGCTGCATGGGTGGGTGGCTGTGGGCAGGAACAGCTCCTGGCTGGCACAGTGGCTGGGCTGCCACACCACACTGGCCAGGGTGGACAGGCAGGTGCCAAAGAAATTCGTCTGTGCCCAGAGAAGACACTGCTGACAGAGCTTGGTTAACGAGTCTCTCTAGGGAGAGCCAAATTTGCATATAGTCAGAGTAAAATATGATCTACCTGGTGTCTGTGTGTTTCATAGGCAGTTTGGATAGATGTGGCTGTAGCAAACAACCTGCCATTTAAACTAAAGATTCTCATCATTTATACCTCTTTTCGATCACAGTGCACCCTGGCAGCTGCCGTGTGTTCAGATATCCCATGATCCCAAATTTATCTGATACAACAGCTACTGGCTTGTGCCATTAGCAACTTCCAGTCCTACTGAAATCACTGGAATTTTGTTACTGGCCTCGCTGGAAATTGAAATTGTTCTCTGACACTGAAAGGGTGCTTTGAAATTATAGTTTTCTGTTTGAATGATTACAGAGAGCACTTCCAAAGGCACCAGGGGAGTTAGGCACTCAACTGCGACCGATTTCAGCTGGAGCTGGATTCCTCCTCCTCTTGGTGCCTTTGAAAGTGTCCTTCACTGCAACAAGCACTTTTACAGAGTTTTTCTCCCCAATGGGTCTGTAAGCATAAAAAAAAAAAATCCTGCTGTTAACTGAATAGTGTAAATAAATATACCCTGCCGTTTAAGTGTGCAGCTACTGGGCCAATCCACCTCAGGGGTGGGACCTGCCCTGGGGTCTACAGTGGTCCTGCCTGAGGCTGGACAGCCCTATAGCACGGCTGGTGGATGACACAACAATACAGCAGCAAAATGGTTCAATGCAATATAAAAGGGAATATACAGTAGCTAGGTAATGATTCACCATTAGTACTTCTGGATTTCTTTTTTAATCCAACCGATTTCAAACTGAATTGGCAAACAGGGCAGGAAAGGCATTTTTTCTGATGAGCTGTCTATCCTGAAAATTTGTGCCCTTAGCAAGCATGTGACTGTTTCCCAAACTGACATGTAGAGAACCTAAGTAATAATTTTGCAACAAAAATGGGGTTTTTTTCAATAAAAATAGGAAAATATTCTGGCCTAAATAGACAATGACTGTGCTGAAACTTGCACATTTAAATGACACCAGCTTGGGAGGCTTTGGGGGCTTCTCTTAGCATATTTCTAGCAAAATACTCACACAGTGAAACATACTTACAACTACAGTCTGTTACTGCATATAAGAAAAATGCTGTCATGTTCTGAGACTTATTTTTTTCTATTCTTTTCTTTCAACCTTCAAAATGTAAATAGCAATTTTTGAAAGTCATTCTTGGTATAAACAAACAGTGGGTCAAAATGTGATTGCTAATCAGTACAAAAAGACCTTCAGTGACTGACCTTACTTCCGGAGTCCTTGGCTCCACATTCACCCTTATCGTACCACCATTTGTTTTTCAGCTTGTCTAAGACGCCTGCCTCACTGAGTTTCAAAACGGCAAGGTTTACAGGAGTTCTTCACGTGGGAAATAACATAAATAACATTATATTATGTTATTTTATGTTATTCAATCTTTAAACTACTTTAAAACTATACAAAGCGATAAAGCAGGGTTCCTGGCCACAAAGTATTTACACTGCAGGCAACTGGATCATCCCCTTAAGTTAAGGCTAGAGCATCTCTACATTACCAGGTCCTGCCCATATCGCTTTGAGTAATCGGCACCCACTGTTAAATGAAGGCAGTAGAAACAAAGCAAGGCCAATCTCCCACTGGTGCACCACAGGCACTGGCAGTAGCTGTACACATTTGGGTGGGTTTGATCCAGCAGGACCCTATTGCACTAACAGACAGCAGCCCCCACACCAGCCCCTGCGGCTTCTCACGGTGAACAACGCTCGTAACCCCGATCCCCTGTGCCTGGCGAGTCTCTGTGCATGTCTGCAAACCAAAAACTCCCAGGCTGGAACCCTGAGGGGGATTTCCCAGCCCTCACAACCGCTTCCCCGCTTCCCTATGCTGGATCTCTGAGGGGGATTTTGCCAGCCCTCACAGCCAGTTCTCCAGGCTGGATCTCTGAGGGGGATTTGCCAGCCCCCACAGCTGCAGCCCCAGGCTGGATCTCTGAGGGGCATTTGCCAGCCCTCACAGCCACTGCCCCGGGCTGGCGCTGCAGGAAAAGCCACCCAAGGTGGGGACAAGCGCTGTTCCCAGCGGCTGCACTGCCTGCCGAGCTTCCCGGTGCTTCCAGGCAGAGGCAGCACCGCTCACTTCTGGCCTGCACAGGGCTCAGTCTGACACCAGCCAAGACTTTATTTTTATAAAATGGCTATTTTTAAGTGGCAGCTGTAATCTAATTAAGTATCAATCAGGGCTGGCTGTACACACTCAGCTGGACACAGCCAACAGTGGCGGTGACCAGCCACAGGAGACAGCCCGTGTTTGTTGGCCCGGCACTGGCAGCAGGCACAGCTCCTCCAGCAGGAGCCAGCAGCATCCTGAACAGTCAGCTGTGGCACCCCGAACAGCCAGCTGTGGCACCCCGAACAGCCAGCTGTGGCACCCCGAACAGCCAGCTGTGCAGCAGCTCTGCCTGCATCCCCCCTACAGGTAGGGCTATAAAATATTAACGGGATCACAGCACGCCCCAGACACTGCTGACACCCCGGGGCGCAGGGAACACTCCTGCCCCTCTCGGTGACACCAGGGCAGTGGCCAGGTCCTCGCCAAGCCATCACCACGGAGCCCCCTGGGCAGCTGGGCCGTGTGGAGACCCCCGGTGACCCCCCGGCGAACACACTGCCAGCAGCCGTGTGTGCCTGCAACGCCAGCCAGTGAGAGCTCAGTGCCTTTACCTTCCCCTTAACAGCCCCAGCAGAGAGCGGGGTGAATTATTGCTCAGAGAACAGTACTCTCATTTTAAATTTCATTTAAAGACTATTCAGTTCGGAGAGATTTTATGCAATACATCTCTCAGCTTTGAAAAGCATTGTGCAGCTGAGAATACACAAACAATAGGGAGAAGGTTATGAACACCTTTCCTCCTACCTGCATATTTTATTGTGCAAATTTTTCCCTCCCCCCAGTCCTATTCCGAACACTATTTTTAATTTGCATGCCTTTGTAAACCCCATACGGAGTACTGAACATTTGCATAACATCCAATACATTATAGATTAGCTTTCACAACATTATACAGTATTGGGAAATGAGGAGGCTTAATATGCTAATTAGGGTGCTTTATTTTTTTTAAGCCAAGATTGCAGCTAATTGCGCACACACAACTGCCAAGAAAAAAAAAAGTAGTAAACCAAAATTATCTTAACTAAACAGATGGGAATTTGCCTAAACTGGGGTTTTCATTACCATTTGTCACAGCCCTGTTTGCCAGGTGAGGTACCACATTCCCTCAGCCTGGGTAGCAGAGAGGTGATTTGGTCCATCCATGTGTCCTAGCAGGAGGAGCTGTGTGGGACGGGCAGACAGGTGCCAAGGAGTCACTCCTTGCTTCAGACCCACCCAGGCTTTGCTGGTGAAGCTGTCACCATGCCAGCGTGCTCTGTACTGGGGCTGTCCCCATCCTGCCTGGCACAGGGGCTGCTACCAGAGGTCAGGTCAGGGAGGGATCAGGGGAGCCAGGTCAGACATGAAAGGGTAGCTGGTGCCCGTCCCTCCCTGCCTTGGCCTGTCCTGTCCCCCCAGCACACAGATGACCTGAAGATTTGCCTGAGCAAGTTCCCAGCCTCCCTTGGCTCAGCTACTTGACTGGGCAGGGCACTGGGATGAATATTTTGTACCTGAGAGAGGACAGCCTCTCAATGTGCAAGAAAAGGCACCAATTTGTGAAGCACAAAATACAGCTTGTTTCATCAAAGTCCTAAGGAACAATTTTGCCTGCTTCCAGGAAATTCCCAAAACCTCCTAATCCAAGAGCTGCTTCCTTTGCAGCAGGATTTGAGAACTTTATGGTGGGAGAAGGCATGATGCCTCTGCAGCCCCTGATCCAGCATTTCAGGAATGGAGTATGAGCTGGTGCAGGATGGACTTCTCAAATCCCAAATTCCCAAGATAAGCAGATATATTGGAAAGTGAGCCTGGCTGCTGATACATTTTCCCATTGCTCATCTCTGGGTAGCTGACTAGCCTGGTTCAATTTAACACTCAGAGTCAGTCATGGCTTTGGCTGAGATCCTGATGGAAGTGCAGAGAGCCACGTCTGTTTTGTTTTTTAATTATGTTGCTGTTGTTGGGCTGTATGGGGTATCCCATTAAGTCCTCAGACCTTTCCTAGGTGGCTTCCACTGTTTTTCCATGCTTTAATTTATGATAGGATTCTCTTTCATCTCCCTTGTGTGGTTTCCAGACGTCTCTCTGTTAGTTTGGTTGCTTTGATAAAAGTAAAATGTTCAGAGGTCTGAGAGCTTGTGCTCTCTTATTGCGCTCAGTATGCCAAGAAAATGAGATGAGGCCATTTGGATTGGGATATCAGCATTTTGGATTTCACAGGGTGATATTCTTGTCCAGAAACTTGCAGTGTTTTTCTCCCTTCCCATAACTGAAAGATGTTGTTTCCTTGCTTTTGCTTTTCATCCAATATATCTGAATCATCCAGGCTTAAACCTGTGAGGTTCGTTCTCTTGGGCAGCTCCACCAAACCCTGCGAAGATTTTTTTCTACAAATGACTGGAAGACTTGAGTTTAGAGAAACAATACCAGGAGCCTCATATGGGATAGTACTGCCCTTAGAGGGGAATTAAGCCATCTGCTACAGTTGTTTTGTTTAAGAGGCACGACTGTGAGATCAGTGCCCACCTGTTTTATAGGTTTTTCAGAGACTGCCACAAACACAATTTTATACCTTGACAGAAGTGGGTTTTATTGCTGTTTCAGCTGCTTTGTTTCTCTGCCACCCTGTTAGGAGACTCTGTTCAGGTGCTGGCAGCATAACCTTCCCCTCTTCAGCCATCAGCTACTGCTAGAACACAAGCTCTGCCAGTCTTTTTCCTGATTTCATGTGACACCATCCCAAAGGGAACCTCCTTTTCCTTTTGTTGTGTGGCCCTGGGCCTCCTCGCTGCTGCACTTCAGCCCGTCTGGCTGCAGGACACCAGACCCAGAAGCCCTTTGCACCTTTTGCTGCTGGTAGCCCCAGACAACAGGGTGATACTGATGGAGTGAACTGATTTTTGAAAAACAAACTCATTAAAATCTCACCCCTGAGCTGGGTCCCCAAAGCTGCAGATTCAGTTTAAAAACTGGGGCCACCTCTCCCTCAAATTCAGGAAGTGCTACAGCACTTTGTCATGCAGGCTGATCCTGTACAAAATGTGGCATTGTTTCCAGGCTATGTTCACCCTGCAGATGCTCCTTCTCAGAAGAAGGAGCTGCTATGTGCTCTTTGCAGAGCATTTATTACATTTATATTTCATTATTACCCATCTTCCATTCATGCAATTAATATGGAGAAAAGGGAATACAATGACTCACAGGCCATCCGCTCTCTCCTCTTCTCTTTGAGACAGCCTTACCTGTCTGAGGGATTTCTTGCCTTGCCTTCTCTTACCAAAGCCCCAGTTCCAGGTTAGTTGCAGTAAATTTTATCTCCACTGAGAAAACTGGTGGCGTTGTAATATTTCTTTCCATTCTTTCTGGCCAGAACAAGCTTGAAGTAGAAGACAAGTAAATTAATCATCGAAGCAGCAGATCTTTATTAGTCCTAAAAGTGGGAAGGTAAAACTTCTGACCCTCTCAAATTATAAATCACAACAGGTTTTTAGTGGTGTGATTAATGGACTTTTAGGTTAATTGTCATGATTTCACCTGCACCTATTTAAAGAAGATAACCCCAAAGCAGATGTTCTACCTGCTGCCATCACTAACTTCTACCAGCATAAGACACGTGCCCAGCAGGCTGCAGTCCCACACGAGTGCAAAAGCTGTCCAGGCTGCTCCTTTTGGCAGCTGGGTTCCAGTTACTGGCCACCATGTTTGTGTGCTAGTGCTGTAAACAGGACCCTTTCCTGAAGCAACTCATACTGCAGTGAAGAGTCTGGGCAGTTTCTTGGAAAAGCACAGTTAATTTATGAAAAGAACACTGCGATCCTGCCAGGAAAGGGCCATTTTCCAGGAAAGATGCCAGTGCTTTGTAGCCAGTGTTTGGGTTGGTCCTCACAAGTCACAGCAGGTGATACACGGGGTCGGCGACCACTAGAGGTGAGAATTGGGAACAGAAGTCACTTTAGGATTTGAACATCTCACCCAATAATCTGCAGACTTTTTTCAGCTCTAACTGGTGTTTGAGTGACATGAAATCTCAGCAACACTGTAGTTATGTTTATTACTTGCAATCTATGAAGATCTAAGTGATGATTGGAACAGCTTTGGATAATTCACATCCCGTTCCATGCTCTAATGGATGTAATATAAATGTTATACCCAAACCCAATCACTGCCAAGGAGAATGAATGAACTCGGCAGACAGCACACTGTTCCTTTCAAACCAGATGAACCGTTGCTCAGAACTCATTTAGAATTTTTAGATGCAATCCTTCAGAAAAGCAAGCTGTAAAGATGTAACAAGCAAGGCTCTTCAAAGCACCAGTTAAAGGGCTTCCTCAGGGTGGCACAGGATGGGAGGGCACAGCATGGGCTGCACTGAATCTCCCAGGCTGTAGGACTGCCCAGGGGCTGCCCTGGCACCTCTCACACCTGGGTTTTACAGCTGCAGGTGTTCCTTCACCCACCATCAGCTGGTTCCTGATTTTCTGTAGAGTATCCAGTGCACAGGGTACAGTGGGGCATTTTCACAATGGTGTTGCTTGCAGCATCTTGAGAGTCCAAATATAGCTTTTTTGGGGGTAGAGGGTAAAGAAATCACCCATGAACTTGAAGGAAGACCAGAATAACATTCAGCATTGAGAGCTCCTCTCTGGTCTTGAAAACATCCTTTCTTCAGCATGTGCCTGGAGCTGTGGCTCAGGATGGCAGAGCACAAGCTGTAGCAGACCTGGCCAGCACTTCAGGCTGGGAGGGATGCCTGGCTGCCTCAGATGTCAGACACCAGGCAAGAACTCCAACCACTGCACCTTCACTGCTCATGAGTGCCCCTGCACAGAAGAGTTCCACAGGCCCTTGTTCGTTTTTCCCAGCAGTACAACAGCAGACAACAAATTCCTCTGGTTGGAGAAGTGTTGTGGAAAGGCAGGCACACGTCACTTGGGCTGCAGCACTTAAAGCAAAGCTGTTTGTGATTCCCTGTACCTTGGTACTGGCCCTTTGGGTGCACAGGAGAAGGTGAAATCACAGTGACAAAGACAAACCCAGGCTCTGGCTGTGTCACACTGCATGGCACAGAACAGCTGTAAATCTGGTCTAGGATATGGCTAGGCCAGACCTATTGCTGATTTGTGCCATCAGAGCAACAGACAGCCACAGGAGGCTTCTGGTAAATCTGTCTCTCCTAATGAAATGTGACATCAGAGTGCTGCCCCAGCCAAGCTCCACGGTCAGACCAAGCGCTCAGCCTCTGCAAAGGGCTCGTTTCTCTCCTGTCCAAATCTCAGTGATGTGAAGGAGGTGAGAGGCCATGGTGGTACCAGGTCTTGGTCAGCATATTACAAAGTGGTTTTTGACTTGTTTTATCGTTAAATAACAATAGGCTTGTTTTATAATTAAATAATCCCTGTTGGTTTTGCCTAATCCTTTTAATTTAGGAATCTGACATATTTAGAGTACTCTCACTTCCACAGCAATTCATGTTTTCCTTTGTTCCTTATGACCAGAGCTGTCCTTGCTGGCTGGAACATCCCTGGGATTGCCAACATCAGCACAACTCAACCAAAACCATTATAACATCAAAGAGTTCAGATGTTAAACACCTGGATTTCTAAAATCCAGCTCACAGTGTCAGAGAAAGGCAAATGGAATAAGGTGCAAACAAACATTTTCTAAAACCAAAATGCTTCCTAAAATATTCTTGGGTGGAACTACTGAAAAAACTGAATTAATTGTTCCTGCTGGTGTCACTGGCTAATGCCCACTAACTTCAGGGGAAGCACAGAGGGCAGCTTGCTGTAGACATGTGGGACATGTGACATTTACCATGCTCCGAGAGGCAAATACCTGAAGAGCACAGAGATTACAGAAAAACAGAATATTCTGAGCTGGAAGGGACCCACAAGGACTACTGAGTCCAACTCGTAAGTGCAAGGCCCATACAGGGATTGAAGGCACAACCTTGGTGTTATCAGCCCCCTGCTCTGACCAGCTGAGCTGCCCTCAGTGACCCTGAACAGCAGCACCAGTGCCTGGCACTGCATCAGCCCAGCAGAGAAATCCATCAGTGCCACACATCCCACAGAACCACCAGCCTTCCTTCCCCGCCCTGCTGGCAGGGGCAGGAGAGGTGATGCTCAATGGAGCCTCCAGCCCTGCAGACTGCAGCTGAGCGGGCCAGAAGGCAAATGGCCACTGCTGCATCCCTGAGCCTGCACAGGCACACGGCTCTGCAGGGACTGACAAAGGAAGAAATCAAGCCCAGGCTCTCTGCTTAATTTGACAGGATACCATAAAAAATCTCACTAACAACCATCTTGGTATCGTTAAAATATGAAGATAGACACAGGCTAGGAAGATACACCAAATCCAGCACTACTCCCTAGAGGGCATCGCTTGAGGTTACAGACCCCTCCAAATCAAATAAGGCACTTTATTCCCCCAAGCTGTATAAATCCCAGCCTGATCTGTAACTACTGAATGGACTTTTTGTCAGATCTTGTTACTGAAATAACTTCTGAATAGATACAAAACCTAATACATTGTCCAAGGGCTCTGCTCTTGCTCAGATCAGATCATCCATCTGCCTGTTGCAATCTACCAATTTAGCAATGTCTCTGTGCCATGACTTCATGTTCTGTGACACACCCACACGTGAGGGATGGGGAAGACTTTGTCTGGAAATGGGCTTGTTATCCAAACCCACTATGTTTGCTTAAAGACTACAGTTGCCTGGTATCTCAAGCAGGAGTGAAGAGCCCTGAGAATACAGGCATAAACCCATATGGTCAATCCCTGTTCCTTCTTGTCACTCACTCTTTCCTAACTTCTGTCTCAAAAAGTGATCTTTGGTATTCCACACTGAACATTTAATATTCAATTAAAAACTGCAAAAAGCACCAGGCATTTCTTTTTTAAGTAATGAGCCCTTGGTTGCTCTTTGCTACCATTTCAGACCCACACCACTTTTTCCCTGCCCTGTGTGACGAGCAGTTACCAAATTTCCAAGATTTAACATTTGAGGGATTGAAATGCTTTATGGATGGGTAGAGGAAGGGATAAAAGTGAAAGCCATCTAGTTTGGAAAGACAAAGACCTTGCAAAATTAGAAAATTAAAACTCAGCACCTCAAGCCCTATATATCCCACAGCCACCTAAGAAATATGCTGCATGCTGATGGCGGGGGCAGTGCTTGGAGGCAGAGTGATAAATCCCCTGGCAGAGGATATTGTTTTTCTTCAACAGCAGAGCCAGCAGCAGCTCCCTCTGCCCAAGGCCCCGGAGCCCTGAGTGATGGTGAGGAGCATCCTGGGGCTGCAGCTCCCTGCCTGCCAGGGCATGGGTTTAGTTCCCGCTGAGCACTCAGTAGCTGCAACAGCTCTCCAGAACAGAACTTTGTTATAGTCTCCATTACTGGGCAGGAGTAACCTGCCATTACAGGTTGGAGCCTTCAGTTTATCCTTGAGGAATCTGAAGCGTTTTTCCTTTGGTCACAGGTGTACATTTTAAATTTGGGTGTTTGAATGAGCACAGGATGTCATTGCATTATCTACAGACACTCTGTGCACACCTCTACAGAGCCAGATGTGTTAGCAGCTGAGGCTGCAAGTTCCTCTGCTCTCTGCAGAGTTTGCAGCCTGTGTTCGGCAGCAGCAACTGTCTCTATGAAAGAGTATTTCCATGTTTCACCAATGTAGCTCAAACGAATTAAAACTCTGTACTAACAGGCTCACAAGAGAAGTGCCAAGTGCTAATGCAATAATGCACACCGACTGGGTTAGGAAATACAAGCCATAACAAGTCACTGTAGCTCAATCACAGCAGTGCCCGACACTGAGGTACAGATGTAGTGAGGGATGGAAGGAAGAGCAAAGGAGGGCAGGTGCCCAACATCACACTCAAACCATCTGAAAGAGCAGCATGGACCTTTCCTGCCATTGCTCGGGTCCTTTCTAACCCGGATGGGGACGAGCAAACGACTCAACTTACCTTGCATGCCGGCTATCCCCTCACCTTCTCTTTCTCTTGTCTCTAGGCACATCCATTTTCCCTCCCATCTTTATTTTCCTCTTGAAACGGCTTCTTCTGTGACTCCTGCTCTTGGCGCCTCAGCAGGCTGCAGGTAGTGCTGCTTAGTCCAAAGGCTACACAAGACATTCAAAGCACAGCTACGTCGTGTGTACAAAAGCTAGAGGCATTCAGCCCACGGGAAATCCACAGAGCCGCACCAGTGCCTGCATCCACATGAGCACAATGCTGAAACATTAGAGGCACTTTGAAGAAGAAGAAAGGCATTTACTTTTCCCTTTGTATGTCAAATGACAGCAGTTACTATTAAAGAGAAACAACCATGGCCAGACCCCCAGGGAGACGTTCAAAGGAAGAGCCCTGCTCCTGCTGCTGGGAGCTCCACTTCCAGCTGCTGGTTTTCCTTTTTTCCTTTTCCAACACGGAGCCTTCCGTCTTGACTTCTCCCACACCGATACTTACAGTGCAGGATAAATGACTCATGTAAGCAATCTATGGAAATTAACTGCTAAGCACCACAGTTATTATCAAAAGAAGTGCACAATTAACAGGTCTTTAAGACTTCTTACTGCCATAAAGGCAGGACAGGGCGCCTGAGCCCCAGGTCTGCCACAATCAATGCTGCACAAACAGGTCTCCCTGCACACTCAGGTCTTGAGTTGGCTTTGGCAAGGTAGCAAAGCCAGTCCCCACGATGCTAAAGGTTATACTGGCAAAACTAAACAGTTCCCAATTCTTGGACACCACCAGTTCTGACTTCACCAACTCCTTCCCAGCGTAGGCAACCTCCTCTTCCCAAATTATCGTGCTGCTTCTCCCAGTTCCATTTCCAGGAAAATACCCTCAACAATCTGCACAACAGCACTGTCGTTTCTGCAAACCAGAGCAGGCTCTCTGCCCTTCTTGGCAGTGCTCTGAGATGCTCCAATGAACTCCTAGAGCATTAAGACTTCATCACTGGCATAAAACATACACAGTATTATTTCCTAATATGCTATAGAGTAATAGCTGTCAATTAAACCAAAATTCTGGTGTCTTCCTTTTAAAGCATTATTTTGTTTTGTCACTAATTTGCACAATTCAGTTATTTCATATTACTTTCCCAGCTCTGAGCATGAATTAGCTCTGTGTTACTGTCATAGGCTCTGATCAGCCATTTTTTCTTTTTCCAGCTCATAACACAGGCCTATAGAATGGATGACAAGGAAATTCATGCTGATGAACATAATTTCAAACAAATTGCTCAAACAAATCGTGCTGCATCTTTTTAAGATAGCCATTTCCCCCAGTGTTCTCTTTTATGCACGACATGTTTGGGAATGGTGCTCTTTAGGCATCAGGTATCAGCTGAAATAAAGCATAACAGATTTCTTCTAAAAATATGCCACTTAAAAAAATTATGCTGCAAATGCTAACGGCTGTGCTGAAAATGTATCAAAGAAAACAGCACACAGACACGGGGGAACAGATCCCATCTGCTAATGGCCACACTCACAGCTCCAAAGGTCTTGGGAATGGGATATTGTATGGAGCACAGCTCTGAGGGCAGAACTCAACTAGCACACTGGAAAAGTAACTCCATGATTAAACAGAAACCATCGGAAAATGAAATAATATTACATTGCATGCCATTTCTCTGATGTACTCCAAAAGAGGTATCAGCCTAAAAAAGAATATATTAAAGAAATTAAGTCAAATAATTAGCAAGGAGTCTTAGCATGTGAAGTTGGTGAGAAGCTGCATTCAAACATTCTCCTTCCATGTTGGTTGTCAATAAATGTTACCATGAAGGTATAAAAATACAAGAAATTTATCAACAGCAGAACTATAGGAATTTATCTGAGCAGAAAATTGTTCCTATGCAACTGAATAGTTTCACTTAAGTCACTCAGCCTGTGACCGCCGTCTGCATCCCCTTTTGTCTAATTCTTGTTAAATCCCTATTCAGCTATCACTCAGCTCCAAGATTACAGGATTGTATAATAAACAAAATAATTAGTTTCCAAACTTGTAATACACTGCAACATATTTCCTGAAATATGCTTTTTTAACAACTGCTATTTTGTATTCTCTCATGATTGGAACTCAGCTTGCATCTATAAGAGCATTTGAAGAGAGGATAATTTTGCCATGAAACTAAATTCACACTCATTTAGGAGGGCGAAGTGAACAAGTTTTGATGCATGTACCAGAACATCCGCATCAGCCAAGTCAGCCCACAGACACTGCCGTGCATCCTAGAAGAATTACATATTGGTGGAGCACATTCCCTTCAGACTTGTTAAATAAGGAGCACTGAGGAAAAGGGGCAATCCCCTTTTCCAGGGCAGTACCAACAGCTGAGGCACTGCAGAGCACACCTAAGGCACCCTCTGCTCCACACCAGCTCTGGCACAGACTGGCAGCACTGAAAACAAGACACATGTCAGCTGAGGCCTTTAGAACAAACTCAGTCAAATGGCACAATCTCTTTAGTCTTGAATTACGAGTGAACCCCAGGAGCACAGAATGCCCACAGGCCTAACCTTACCCTCTGTGTAAACCAAGAGATTCAAAACCTGCAGAAAGCCAATTGAATATCTTTTCTTTTTCACTGAATACCTTTTCTTCTTCCCGCTGCAAGACTCGAAATCTTTGTGAAAAGGGAAGTCACTGTTTAATTTTCCCGAGGCGATGGAGACACGGTAAAGGGCTGAACTCACAGCTCAGTCATTCCTCCCCAAGCACAGCACAGCACATGCCAGCCCCTACAGACCGGCTCCTGCGAGGGCAGCCACGGGCACGGCACAAGCGAACACTGGCACTTACCTCCGGCCTTCAGCTCCAGCTAACGTATCACAGTCACAAAGGGATTCAGACTGAGGAACTGCCCGTCTGACACCTACACACAGCCCCTGTCGGGGCGGGAGGGGCCGATTGCAGGCCCGGGCAGCCGTCCCCAAGGCGGGTCTCTACCGGCGGAGCTGAGAGAGGAGCTGTCAGCTCGGCCGCTAGAGAGAGCGGCCCCGAGCCGGCAATGGCCGCCTGACAGGGCGGCACGGCCTGCAGCACCGCCCGTCCATCCTCAGGGCCCCAGCTGCCACCTCCGCTGAGGTAAAAGGGAAAAAACAACAGTTTTGAAACGACTCCTCTGAATGCTCTACAAATGAAGGCGTGTTCATATAAACAATTAACCGGAGAGATGGGATGAGATGATGAGGCCAACTTCTGGTGGGAGGACAGTAAGGAGAGAGAGGCCAGCAGACTCTGGGAGCTGTGGTGCACAGAGCAGCACCAGGCTGATCCTTCCCGAGAGGAAAAGGGGCTCCAGCTGGGCTGGGCAGGCTCTGCCTGTCCGCTGCTGTCTGCTGCAGCACCGCAGCCTGCACTACTCGGGGCCTACAGAAATACCTCCAAGGAAAAGCCACCTTTGATTTACCACACCTCTAGAAACAGCCACTAACCCCTTCCCTGCCTCCCTTAGCTTAGTCTTCTGTGGGACGTCTCCTATATCCCATGTTCTCCTCTTGGGGACTTCTGCCAGCTGAGCTGTGCCCCAAGAGCTGATGACTGTAGCTCAAACTTGTCCTTCACCACAGCATGTTACCACAAACTGCAGACAGACATCACAAACCAGCAAAACACACATTTTTGTGTTTGCTCCCCTTCCCTCTTCTCTGGGTACCAACTCCTGTTACCACGGCACCCCAGACTCATTCCCTCCACGTTGCCTGACCACGCCAGGGGCCTGCCAAACAGACAGCATCGTTCTTTGCAAAACACCTTCCAGCACAAGCAAAAATAGAAGGATGACCCTGCCCTAATTATGACCATTTAAAAAGCCCTCTTTGTTTCCTTGGGGCTGTGTTATTGGCTAGGTTTAATTAAATGAACTTGAAGCAATGAAGTTCATTGAAGCTGGTTTGTATGAAGAGTTTTCTTTCAGGGAGGCAGCATTAGAGAACAAGGTGCTGGATCCCAGGAGGATATTAAACATTTAACATACTGGCAAATATGACATATAAAAATGTTCTGTGAAGGATGAGCAGCAGAGCTAAAAAGCATAAAAAAGCTTGTGCTCATCTCCAGGCTGCTGCTGAGCATTGCAGACCTCCAACTACTGGATCAATCCAAATTCAAGAGCTTTTCTTTCCTTTAATATTACACAGTGGCTTTTGCTAACAGCAGACATGATGGGCTGAGCAATTTCCTATGTAGCCAACTGTATGCAACTCTTATTAATAGATTGCAGCAGTAATTTGCAGTAATTGTCCGAAACTGCAGTTTACTGTTATTATTGATTTTGGACCAAATCTGAAGCATTTTTATTGGACAGATTAGGAGTTATTGCTCCCTAAAGATCTGGTTTTACTAGATGTAGGAGAGTGTCACTATAAAAATGAATTTCAGTACTTTTTAGTATAACAGTGTAATTTAAATTAATTTTCTTGGTAATTCCTGCACCCAAGGTGACCAACACCACCCAGCCATCTCTAGCTATAGCTTATCCTCGCTGGGTTAAAGACTGCAGAAACTGCCAGTCCTCCAGGGCAAGGCTGGCAAGAGGAAAGCACACTAGCTACCATTTGCAATACATGAGCTCATGAAGCAACTTTGTGAAGGCACAGTACAGGCTGCCTGGAAGGCTCAGCTCAGCAGAAGGCAATGATAAGGTTGCCACTGCTGCCACTGGAGCCAGATTTGAGTCCACATCTGTATCGAAGGCGTGTCAAACACACGTACAGGGCTCCTGCACAGGAGTGTGCAGAAGGCTGGTCAGTGCTGTACAAAAGGTGACATTTGAATACTCCAAGCAAAATTTCCAAAACCTCCCTAAAAGGGCGAAGGAAACAGGAGCTCTTTCAACTCCAGGTCTTTGCTGGCACAGCTGGTCCTGGCAAAAAAAAGCCTCATAAACCCTTGCCCTCAGAGGTGACCAGAGGTGATCATTGGTTTCTTGCACAGTTACCTCACTGATTTACTCTGTGTAGGTCCCACCAACACTGGACTTCCTATCTGTTAGTTAAATAAGGTTTCCAAGCTTGAACAAACCCTCTGATGATATTAAATAAGACCATTTCTTTGAAAGAGCTACTGAGCAAGAAAACAGCTTTTTTCCCCCACCACAATTAGTGAAATAGTTTTCATCTGCTTTCTTTTTGAGTTTTTTTTTCTTAAGAAGCGAAATAACAGCCTTGCCGATTACTCTTTGCTAAGGTACCCGATTGTGGTGACATTGAGGCTGACCTTGGAGTCACCTCCCCCGCTGCCACATTCTCCTTTGTCGTACCACCATTTGTTTTTCAATTTGTCCAAGAGGCCTTGCTCATTCAGTTTTAATACTGCCAGGTTAACAGCATTTCTTGAAACGATAAAACATAACTTGTAAGAAAAAATGCACAAATGCTTAGGAAATCGTAACGTATAAAAAAAGGAGCACAAGAGGACAAATTGGCTAAAATTTCACGGAACGTGGAGCTATCAAAATGTCTGTACAGCAAATACAGGGTTAAATATTGGAAGGTGGCATGGAGGATAACATTTGCTCAAAACTGAAGTGTGCGGGATGGGGAAATCGTCTTTGAGAAAAAAAGTAACAAGAACACCACATCATGCAGTTAACATTCGTCACATATGGCAGGTTAACTTGGCTTTTACCATTTAAATTGAAAAAGCCATCGAACTGTAAAATTAAAACAGCAACAAACAATCAGAGAGGACAACACGAAGAGAACACAAAAAAATGGATGCATTAAATAAATGAAACCATAATTTACCGTCTTATTTAACTCCATGGAATATTGAAGATTTTAAACTTTTAAGTTACCTCAAAATCCACAAGAAAGAAAATGACAACACAATACATCAGGGTAGGTGGAATACTATAACAACATGGATATTGTTATATTATTCCACCCACCTTAATGCTGAGCCTTTGGGGGTTGCTACACCATAGCCCTTGGAATCCAGGTTGCCTCCGACTTTCATGGTGTCGCAGGGCTTGCGCTGCTCGATGTACTCGTTCATGGTGGACTCCAGCAGGAAGGCAAACTTGCCCTTGGACTTGCGCACCCGCGCCACCCCGTCCGCCGTCGTCTTGGTGAACACCGACGGCTCCGCAGACTTCATGTACGACCACATCTTCTCATACACGGCTATCTTTGACCTCTGGGAGAGAGGAAAGGAGGGAAATGAAGAGTCGTGTGGGCAAGACTGAGCTCCTTGGGCTTAGCTGGCTCAGAGGAATAATGACGCCCTGTACCTGATTAAGGCTAACAGATGAAAAAAGACGAGGTAGCTCAGAGAGAGATTCATTGCCCCCTGAACAAAGCCCAAATGACAGAATGTTTGGGGAGGGAGAAGCACACCTCAAACATTTATTCTATTGACTGCTGAGTAACTGGCAGCCTCGGAATGAGCGACAGTGTGTGCCCATCCCAGGCTTGGCTCCTGTCCGGTGCTGGGTTTATCCACCCCTGTGCTGCTCTGCACCGAGCCAGAGGGAGGGTGGGAAATCTCAGCTCATCCATCATGGCCAACAGATGCAAAAGGAACCTCCCCTCTTCACACAAACCCTCAGCATTGTGGTTTTTTTCACTAACTGCAGCTAGGAAGGGCTGGCTTTTGCTTATTACAAGTTTTCAGCAAGGCAGGAGAGTGTTTTTCCCAGTGGCGATGGCAGGTCTATGATACAGGAGACCATGACATTCCAGTGGCTGCCAATAGAGATGCTCAAACAAGGGACATAAATAATCATTACAAAACCTTTTATGAATCTATAGTCAAATATTCAAAATTTGGTTTCTCATTTTCCTAAAAGACAGCAAACACAAATATTGGCAATAAGCTGAAACAAATTGCTGGTTAACTGCCTGTCACCCATCTATATTTTTTCCTGATTTCCCTGTTTTGAGACTGAGCAAACCCAAACAGCCTCTAGCTCAGCATACAAGCTTTGTAAACCTGGAAATGTTAAGAAATGTGTTACTTCCCCTTCTCGCTGTTCCTCACCAGTAACATTTAAGCCACCCTCAGATCTCAAAGCCACCTCCAGACTGTCAAGAATTTGTATCCTGGACTACCGGTTAAACTTTCCTGCTTGGTTAACAGAAAGCAGTAATGCCAACTGCATTTCTCCAAAGTTTAGAAATCCTAAGGATTTATGTAAGACTTTCAGTCCAAGTTGTGGATACCTCGAATTTATGCCTTTTATTCCTTGCCAGTTCCCTGTTCACGGCTTCCCTTGCAGAATAGGAATGAAGCAGGCAGTAGCTAAATCTAGTTCAAATTTAGCAAACTTGTGGTGGAAGACTGCTAACGTCCATCAGCTTGATGATCAAGATGTGTTTCCTCCTCATTCAGGACAATTTAATGCATTTTGAATAATGTAATACTTAACAACCAGCCTCCAAACACTTCCAAGGGAGTAAGCCCTGCCTGCACTGCTCCTCAGATTAACATGCTCAGCTGGTGTTGCTACGGTGGATAGAGAGGAGCATGGAGGGCAGGATTTTATTTTATCCTTCCTGATGAACTGAAAAACAACTGAAAATGCAAACCAATTAAAATCAGCCCATGTGACAACAGGAAATCAGAGAGACAACAATACAGCCCAGTTACACGAGAGGCTGGCTGGGTGGTGGGTGTGAAAAACAAGTCAGAGCATCTCCTGACTAAAGAGGGGCTGTACACCTTTGTTTGCCCAGTGTCAGCACAAAGAGGGACATAACTGGGGCCTGGAATGGTTTGGAGCACAGTCTGGCTGAGGACCCCAGGGGTCCTGAGAGAGAAGACCAGGGATGTGATGGGCTCTGGCCACTGAGTCCTGCTTGGTTAGTGCCGCTTTCTGCAGCCATTCACCCAAATTCATAATAAGGTGAAAGTAATTACTTATGATGAGGCTTCCTGGAGAAAGGGACAGTGCCACCAGACGAGCTGTGACACCTGCACACATGCTCAGCAATGCTCCAGGGCGTTTTCTGCTCCTGGAGCCATATTTTAAACCTCCTCAATGCCATGAAACCAGTTGATTAAAGTTGGTCAAAGATGCAACGGGATGAAATGACAAATGGTATTTAGTAATTTTTTTTTCCCATTTTCCAATTGCCTCAACAAAACCCAACCACCCCAGAAGCTCCTGAAAGACTTTCAGAGAAGAAAAATGTCTTTCCTAACTAAAGCTCCAAATTCTGTGTTGAAAGAACATTCCTACCCATCTGTCCCCCTCTGCAGACATTCACACTGCCTCTCCCAGCCCCCCTAGGAGTCTGACACCTATAAGAGGGGCCAGACAGCAGAAGCAACCATAGAGAAAGGATTTACACTCCAAAATAAGGCAAGGTCTGACAGATCTGCACTGTTGCTAGAGTTCAGTGGCAGTAAAACATTTTCCCTGTCAATAAAGTGTTACTTTGAAAGATACTTAGGAAAAAAAACTTAAAAGCAAAGATTTAAGCCAATTCAAAGCCCATAGCTGCAGTAACTTCCTATGCTCTGCAACTCCTATTTCTTTGATATTGCTCTCCAGAAGTCTGCCACACGCATTTCCTTGGGATTTCAAGGGGATATTATTATAATTTTTTCTTAAAAGCAACATTTTCAGTGTTTCATCTAGGCCCTGAGACACATTAAAGCATCTTTTCATTATCACAGCCTTACTGCAGATATAAATAGAACTGGCCTTTGCTTTGTCAATAATGCTGGGGTTTTTTCTTTATTTGGATATGTTTATGCAGATGTAAGAGCCACAAACACCACAGCCAAGGGTGCAGGCAGCTCTGTTCTGTGTCAGCAGAGCCAGCAGCTCTCGTGCCAAGGACTCACTGCACTTGGCCCATTACTAATTGGCACCTAAATACACGTTGCTTCTGGGTAGCAATGCATTCACTTGGAGAGAAGATGCCAGTTCCATCAGTCCACAATTTTAACACTGTCTTTCACTCTAATTCTCCTAGTTTTGATGTGTGGTTGGCTCCAGCAGTGAAATGAAAATCAGCCAGAGTGTGTGGAAGCACCCAAGAGCATGGCCAGTCAGGGTTGGGTGAGTGATACAGGCATGGGAAGAAGACAAGTTTGCCTCTCAGTTGCAGCTATTTCTTCAATCCATCCAACAGCCAAAAAACCCAGCACCCACAAACGTGGCTCCAGCCGAGCTAGACCTGGTGCCTTGGTTTCACTTTTGCACATTTCAAATCACCTAGAGATACCCAGCAAACCCCAGCACACCTTGGACAATACCTTGACATTGGTTACATTTAGCTCTAAAATATGAAGCCTTCTCCCAGTGACTGAAATCCCTTCCCCCTCTGCAGACATCTGTCTCACACTTCTGCTAAAATTGACTTTGTGTCACCTCCTCCACTACTGAGTAGGGGTGAAGCTGTTGTGCTTGAAGGAAGCAACATTTTCCTTTGTAGTTAAAGTATGTTACAGGGATGTCCTTTGCCATTTTGGAATGTTCAACTCTCCCTACCACCTCCTCCACAACCCGTAGGTCTTCTTCAAAATGTCTCCTTGTGCAACCTGCTGGGATATTTTACTAAAAATGACTAAAACGGTCCTTAATTTCTTATGACAGACACCAGAAAGTGATTTCCCAGCACTCAAGCTCAAATTGTTCTCCTATAGGTGAGGGTTGTTGATCATCCAGTCATGAACCAAACTTACCCAAATAAATTTTATTTTAAAAATCCAGTTATATATTCTCGGTTTTACACTTTAAAAAAAATTAGATTATACTGATGTTATTTAACTCTGCCTTAAAAACTAAGAGTGATAAACAAAGTGTAGCAAAATAAAAAAGTATGTGGAGCATCCTGACTGCAGCCCACACATAAAGGCAGGCAGAGACATCAGTAAAGGTCCTAAAGCAGCAGACTTACACTGTCCTCTGCTGCACGGGCCCTATGACCACATTATAGCTCCTTAACAAGGGAGATTTACAGCCCTTAAGTCAGACAGATGCTGCTGATACAAAACACAAAAGGTTCATACTAAAACCAGTGCAGGTATTTAATCTGAATAATACATGCTGCCTTTATCCAGATGCACACCTCACTTTGTATAGTCTGCCTGCCTGTCTGTCTGTACTGCAGCTTCATTATCATCACTCACTGCTTTTCCTCCACGTGTGCAATTAGCTCTTCTGCAGCAGCTAATGAGTCCAGGAGCTTATGAACCATTTAAAAGCAAGCCACTAAACAGGAATGAAAAAACTGCCAAGAGACTGCCTTGGTACCAGTGCTGCTGCCTGGCCTGGGCCCCACTGAGATCCACTAGGTTTAGCTGCCTGACTGAACCTCTAATATGGCAAATTGCAATGGGGTGGCACCACTGTGTTTGCTGTTTGGATTTGGCTTTGATTTGATGCCTTTCCACTTCCCTCCAAGCCTGATGTTGAGTCAGCCCTGGCACAGCTGCCTCTGGGGAGGAGTGAGGGACACTGGTGGGAGCCCTCAGCCCAGTCTTAGCCCTGGAGCACATGGAGGCTAGCCTAATGATGATACTACATAAGAACATGATAAATATTACTAGTAAGATCCCTCTGCCTGAGATTTCCAAGCTCTTCACTGAGAAGGTAAAAATAGGTCTCATGAAGGCCAGAGGGCACCATTAGTCCCCTTTCCCCAGCAAGGACATGAAAGCAGAGATGTCATTTACTGAAGGTCATAGGGCAGTGTCTAATAGATCAATGTCACAGCTTTTAGCCACAGATAACTTGTGATGCCAGCAATTTACTTACCTATATGGACAGAAAAATCAATCCCATCATTACATGAACCTCTTGCTTTTATTACATTCTCGGCAGAAGAAAGTAGGTCAGGGCATTTCTCTTCTAGCAAGGCCAAACCTCAAATCTACCAATCTCTACCCACAGTTCATGAATTTGTGGGATGCCACAGAAAAGCAAGGTTCAAGCATGCACATGTAATCTCGTCTGTGTTTGTAGGAACACACAAATCTTCGGGCGTGTATGCACACATGTAAAAGAAAGGGTGACCTGGTGACTAATATTTTGCAGCCAAGCATGTGATGGGAGACATTGTCACATTGGTTTCTTGCCCAAATGATAACTTGGGCTTTGGAAATGGTGTTTTTCTTTCCCAGTTGGGGCAGATGAAGCCCAGAGAGCAGAAATATCAGGCCTGCAAACCCCTGAGCTGCTGCCTTTCTCTAGGATCCCCTATGTCAAGATGCAGACTACTCCTGCATGGGGCTGATAGGGAGTTCAGCAGGGGGCTGGTGGAGGAGGTGATGGTGGACAGTCCACAGCAGTGCTGCCCACCCAAACAGCTGGGGAAGCAGCCTAAAAAAAACCCCCCAGGCTTCAGCATCATTAGTTTTCCCACACCTGACACAGACAGGGGCCTGATTACAAAATAAAGTGTCTTACAGAAATAATACAATATTTTAGGAGCTGTGTTTTGAGACTTTCTCCCTGGTCCTTTTCCATGTGTGACCTTTGGCAGCAGGAGGGTGATGTGCTGTAGCTGCTTTAGCAGGCACCCTTTGTGTAGTGAGCTCTGCTCACACAAACAGACAAGCACAGAGTCACTCCAGCTGCAACCAGATGCAGCTGACATGTCACTAACAGTCTGAGCAGCACAATGAAAATTAAGATTTTAAGACGTCCTTTCCTGGCACAACACTGAACTTCAGACTATATTCATCTCCTCCCTTTATTGCTGCCATCCACTCCTCCTTTTTGCAATGCTGACTGGGAAATTAAAATGAAAGTCTTCACCAGAGACAAGCTGCCTTTGTAAATCCTCTGTGACTCAGGGACAGAGGCAGAGCTCACCCCGAGGACGCAGTGCCAGGGGGGTAACAGGGGCTGGGTGGCACATGCCAGGGATCTGGGCAGCTGTGCTGGGTAAGCCTGTCTGTCTGTCTGTCTGCCTGCCTGTCTGTCTGTCTGTGCGGGGAGCAGCAGCAGCACACACTCAGCTGGCCGGAGGGAGGCTTACGTCAGCCTGCAGGCTAAGGGGCATCTTTCCAGCAGTGACATATTCAGCAGAGTTGTCTTGTCTGGCAACTGAGCAGCACAACCAGCCCTGCTCTGGATTTGGCCCGTAATAAATTAACAGAGAACGGCATTTCCAGCACATGATCTGAACACTGTCAGGTCTAATGAGTTTTCAGCTGCAGACTGAAAAGGCCAATATACAGGCAATGATGGAGAAATCCCAGAGGACTGCAAGAAGGGATGTTTCATATTCACATCATTGGAGTTTCTAAACCTTCATGTATTTTCTAATTATGCAAAAGTAACAGTAGCAGTGCTGTCTCATTTATCAGCACCTATGTATTTTAAATGAATCTCTAATTAGCATGTACTAATGGGATACAGCAGCATTACATAAAGTACTAAAGACTTGAAAAACCAGGGTCCTCCCTGTCTTGAGCAATGTCGTTATCATTATCATAGAGCTGCTCTCCAAAAAGCAGAGCATTCAAACAGCAAGTGATTTCCCCCCAGGCACTCTCTGCTTCGCCTCTGTGGTACAGACTCAGTTACAGTGTTAACCCACTGCTGCTGTGTCCATATTCCCATGGGCTGCAGCCTCTCTGTGTGCAGCTTCCTTCCCATGGGCTGCAGCCCCTCTGTGTCCACATTCCCATGGGCTGCAGCCCCTCTGTGTCCACATTCCCATGGGCTGCAGCCCCTCTGTGTCCACATTCCCATGGGCTGCAGCCCCTCTGTATCCACATTCCCATGGGCTGCAGCCCCTCTGTATCCACATTCCCATTATCCACATTCCCATGGGCTGCAGCCCCTCTGTATCTACATTCCCATGCTCCTGCAGCCCCTCTGTGTCCACATTCCCATGCTCCTGCAGCCCCTCTGTATCCACATTCCCATGGGCTGCAGCCCCTCTGTGTCCACATTCCCATGCTCCTGCAGCCCCTCTGTATCCACATTCCCATGGGCTGCAGCCCCTCTCACTCCCTGGCCCCCAGGACCCCCAGCCCTGCTCTTACAGAGAGTGACTGCTGGGTGGAATGCAGACAAGGTGAGCTGGAAAGCCTAAATCACAAACACAAGAGCTGATAGACAAATGCCATCTGTTATTGAAGATAATGGAGAGATTTATTCAAATATTTGTTACTAAGTGTTGACTGAAAGCTTTGCTAAATCCTGGCTTGCCTGCTGAAATTAGGGAAATGGTTCAGCCACCTTAAACCCAGCACCATTCAAATGCTTCCTTTCCAAGGAGTGGATGATGTATGAGCTGTTAATTTTAATTCCTGTAAGGATACATTTTCCTCTCCAATCTATAGGCCTAAAGACATTAGATCACGTCATGGGAAACCATTTCTTTTGCAATTATGTCAAATTTGATTTCCTGTTGCCTTTAAAACTGCCTGTTGGCCATGTGGCAGAAAGGAGGTTCAAGAGATTAAACGAACCCCACAAGCAGAGCATCTATCATCCATGCAATGGAGAGGCTCTGATCTCTCTGCACACATTCATTTACCTTTTAATATTTGTACATGCTCCCACCTATATCAAACAGGGGAAGAGAGAGAAAATATATGGGTGAATAAAATTTCACACCTTCTGTGTTGAAAACAGTTAAACTACAGTACTTTTTATGATTAACCACTGCCACGTTGAGTATCTCAGATCTATAAAACTCATCTTTGAAGCTACCACTTTTCTGTGATGTTCTATTCTTTAAAGCCCATAAATACAATCACACTTCAATATTTTTGTCAGGAATTTGTTATGATGACTGTGTTGTTTAGCTCGATGTCAAGTACACAGAAAGCTCCAAACTGCTAATCATAGTTTTATCCTAAGGCAAAAGCAAAGCATTTGTATGACGGCTGTGCTAGAAACAAGTCCTTCATCTTCACTAGCAAAATAAATTTTGAAATTAAAAATCAAAGAGTTTAACTACAGATGAAACCCTCAGTGCTGCGTGCAGAGAGTTCACAATGGTGTTTTTAACAGGCTGTAATGATGATCCCAATATCGTTTGATTGCACAGAATGCATCAAAACCCTACGGCAGCTATGGGTCTATAACCCAAGGCTTCTCCTTACCTAAACTGCTTGCTCGTGGAATTTATTTCCCGGTCCTCTTCACACAACCTTATCACCAGAGGAAAGCAATGAGCTCTTTAACTTGTGATGGGGTGTAACACACTGGTGCTTCTGAAGGCATTAGGGTCGTAATTCCTGGCTGTCCCGAGGCTCTGGGAAGGAGCTGTGCTCCTCCAGACTGGCATTGGCCTGGTCAGCCACAGCAAAGGCACCGAACGGGGAATCCTCTGTGCAGGGAACGGGGAATCCTCTGTGCAGGGAACGGGGAACCCTCTGTGCAGGGAAGGAGGAACCCTCTGTGCAGGGAAGGGGGAATCCTCTGNGCTGTGCAGGGATCGGGGAATCCGCTGTGCACAGGACGGGGAACCCTCTGTGCACGGGACACGGAACCCTCTGTGCACGGGATGGGGAATCCTCTGTGCAGGGAACGGGGAACCCTCTGTGCAGNGCACAGGACGGGGAACCCTCTGTGCAGGGAACAGAGAACCCTCTGTGCAGGGAAGGGGGAATCCTCTGTGCAGGGATCGGGGAATCTGCTGTGCTCCCTGCCAGCTGGGGAGAAGGGGCACTTCCGAGCCAGGTGGGAGCCACCGGTGCCACCACAGCCCCTCCTCACCCAGCCCAACACGAGGCTCTACTCAACAGGAGGGAGCTCTGACTTTCCCCATGTGGTTTTAGCTGAAGGTATTTCGAAATCCTTTTGATGGGTTAAAGGAATGTTTTCTTTTAATTTCAATAGAATTTGGAGTTCATTTGTTCTTCCACTGTTCTTTCAGACAAATGTTAATTTTCTATTTGGGTGCTAATCTGCCTGGTGATTTTTTTCTTTGCTTTCGAACATTGTTTTCTATGTTCCCTTTAGTTTTACCAGCTAAACAATTCGGTACTTCAGTTTCTTTTCAAGAGATACCTCAGCAGTCCCCTTCCCACTCGCAGCTTTTCCTGGCAGCTGTCTGCATGTCAAAGCACCTCTCCTCAGTATGGGCAACCAGAAAAGCAAAGCCTCTTGCCAGCGCATCTCATGCTTTTCTATCAGTCCCTGCTGAACTGTTCTGATTTGAAACCACGAAGACCAAAATGGGGAACATCTTAAAGGGCCATCCTTAGCACGACTTTCTGAGTCTTAAAAACTGGGGGTTTATATGTATTTTATGTATAGACAAAGTCCAGAAGGGACTCACATCTGAACTCGGTTTGCAAAGAATCACTTTTTGAGGAAACTGATGAACCAACTGTAAGAGCTGGAACAACATTCATGCCCAAAGGATCTTTGGCCTTGCTACTGAAATTCCTAACTGATCTGGCAATCAATGACATTTCCAGGAGGAAAAATCAAGAACTGATTTCAGGGCAGCAAGTCATTCCACCTGAGGCATGGGAGAGCCTCTCGGTAGCTGAGTTGTTTGGCTGGGGACATCCTTAAACTTGTGCTGAGAAATATACAAAGAAAAATTTCTACAATAAAATAACATTCATGTGAGATCTTCTCCTTAATTTAGTTAACAGTGACTAACTACACAAGATCTCAGTGAAGTCTACAGCAGGTCAGCTGTGTTTGTCAATGATCAAACATACACTTGGCAAGTTATTTTGCAGAAGCCTCTTAACAGAGGTATCTGCTATCAATTAAAATAAACCACCATAATTCAAGGGCAATTTATATTTCTAAATGTCTACAAACATGTTCTGCTTCTGCTGAAGTTCAAATACAGCCAAGTTTAGACAAGAATCACTAATTGGTTGTAAAGGTCATGCCTTTTGCATATATTCATATTGGAGGTAAAAAGTATTAGAGTGTGGTATTATACTTAGGCTCAGTGCTAAATTTGGATTAAATGGCATTATATTGATTTGATAAGCTGCTCAGATATGCTGAAACTTTAACTGAATGTATTAGAAGATGTTAATTCTAACAGATACACCCTCAAAAGTACCTTAGGGAGTACCTTTCTTATACAGGCCTTCACCAACCTTCAAGAAAGAGGAATTTTGGAGTCCTTAATCTGAGGCCATGTGTTAATAAATATCTCAAGAGAGGTTCTTTCTTTTCCTTTTCAATATGGATGAGTGCCCTTTGAAAGTGAAAAGGGAATTGATGCAATCTATTGATTGCCATTTAAATGCCTTTATTAGCTAATTAGTGCAAAATGTAACACATTTCTGAGCAGAAACAAGCAACAACCATGAGAATACAGAAGGTTCCTCTGAATCTTAAGATACACTGGGAGGACAAATGCCCTTATGCAGAGAATCTCCAATAAGTGAAGAGTGTAAATAGTGTCTGCTGTGAAACTGTTACAATACCAGCTCTTGTTGGAATTGTGACAGCAGTGCTGGGACAGTCAGGGCAGTGCTGGGACAGTCAGAGCAGGGCTGGGACAGTGAGAACAGTGCTGGGACAGTGAGAACAGTGCTGGGACAGTCAGAGCAGTCCTGGGACAGTGAGAACAGTGCTGGGACAGTCAGAGCAGTCCTGGGACAGTCAGGGAAGTGTCACAGCACCAGCAGTGGCTGTGCAAGCCTCAGGCAGCTCTGGTGGATCCAGCTCAGCCCCCAGAGCTGGCAGAGTGTCTGCCCAGAGACATGGGATGTTCAGGGAAAGTGCCAAGACTGGAAAATAGGTCATGAGCTGGACTCTGCCCAGGTCTGAAGTGGCCCAAAGTCATTACCATCTGTTCCTCTGAACTGAGAGGCTGGTATCAGTCCAGATTCAGGTATTCACATGGCAAAAAAAACCTTCAGAAGTGATCCTGTCTGGAAATGGGGCTGGCAGAAGGGAGCCATGGCCCGGAGGTTCTAAAGGAGCTCCTGCAGCACATGCAGACACGATGGTGGGGATCTGAAGCTCACTTACATGTCATCCCTTTATGATGCATCAGGAGCCAATTCTTCCTTTCTACTGTCAGTCTAGCACCTTCCACTGGCCAACAGCAGCCATTAAGATCAGTATCTGATTAGTATCTTTCAGAAACGTTTTAGCCTTAGAGCTCTGGAAAGAGATACACCCATCCAAGCTTCTTAATGGGATCTTGGAGAGACTGTCCTGAACCTCCTGTGTGCTGTGAAGCCATTTACTCCTTTCTCACTGAGTAAACGATCAGGAGCCACATTTAGCTAACTGCTGTTTAAACCAGCAAAATGCTGGGGGAAAATGGGTAGAGGATATTGCCCTTACACAGGGAATAAGCATCACCCCGTACTCAGGAGAACTCAGGGCTTTTTCTAGCTCAGAGCACTGTCACTCCCACTGATGCCTCTGGTAGCAGAGTGAAAAGAGATGCCAAGGGAGAATGAATCCTCTAAAACACAGAGAGGTGCAGTCTGTGCTGCAGGACCTCAGAAAGCAAGAGTCCTCTAAGTTATTTCAAGTTTCAGCCACCTTTACCATCTTATTAAGTAATTAATAAAGATTGCACAATGAAGTATTTATTCTAAGGCAAAGCTTTTGCCCTTTTCAAATCAACTAAAGAAGACTCTAATTATAACATTTTCATGGATGCATCACTCTATTCAAATTAATTACTCTGCAAAAGTTAATACAACTGAAATTATGTTGTGTGCCTTGAGAATGCCAAAGAGAGAGAAGCACACTCATGGCTCATTCTTCCTCCCACTTGGTCCACACAGCCTTGCTCCACACTGCTGGGGCTCTGCTCTTGTCCGTGCTCATCCAGCTCCTGGCCTGGCCTGATGGAGCTGGCAGCTCCTGAGAGATCAGCTCATTTACAGCCCTGCTTTTCCCAGCACCAGCAGACACACAGCTCATCTCAAGGTTATTAGCAGCACAACAAAGCATTCATACATTTACCAGACTTTGTATCCTTTGACATGAAACACTCATTCCTTTGATCTCTCCCTGAGAAGGCGTTTCCTTGTTGTGCCAAACTATTAAGGAAATGAAGGAACATCCCCAGACAATCCCTCTTTCTATATGAACTATAACAAGATAGTCAAAAGAAGGCATTTCCTCCCCTAAAATCAATATAAGACTATAAACAGCACCAATATTTCTAAACAAGTTGTGCCACCTTTTTTGACAGGTTCACACAACTCATTTTTGCTGTACAGATAATACTGCCTTGAGTTGATAATTAAGCAGAATGAAAGTTATACACTAATGTCACCCTTACAAGGTCAGTGTTTATCTCACAGGATTTTAACACAAACAGAGGCTGTTGTAATGTACCTGCTACCACAGTTAATTAAGAACCATTGAGTATCTCTTTTAATATAAAGACATTACAGGCAGAGTGCAAAAGTTTCATAAAATACCTTTGCTTTCCCTTTCAGGTTTACATTAGATGTCTATGTGTGTGTATGTGCAGCCATACATTGAAATTTTAAGTAAGTTCAAGGAGCCATGAGTATTTCTCCAAAGAGCCCTCAGGATTTCATCAGCCTACAGCAGCAAGGGGTTTTTCTCTCCCTCCTCCCTCCCTTGCAGCTGGCCAGTATGCATGACAGGCAGTAATTAGTCCTGCAGCACTGACCACTCTTCTATACAAAAAAAAATGCTGGTTTGAATGGCATCTGATTGGCACTGCTGAGAGAGAACCAAGAGCTCCCTGAAAGGCTCGAGCATTCCAGTTCACCCTTGCAAAGACCAGAAATAAGAGCTTTTCAGGACGACTTTTTCAGAGACATAAAAGCAGACTGAGATCATATTTAGAGCTCCTAATGCCTCTCAGGAAACTCTCTGCAGTTCAGCCTGTGGCTTGGCAAGAGGAGAAAGAAAGGATGATCTTAAATAAAAGTGCACCTGCCCCTACCCCCAAGTGCTGCAAACCCCATCATTCCCTAACCAAGGTGCAAAACAACTGCAGTTCTGGGGGACACAGTTTTTACCAGGCTCAGATACAGACACAGGCAATGAAGACACGGCAATGGCAGCAATCAGTGCCCCACCAGGATGAGCAGCAGCTCTGGCTCCCTCCCCTCTGCATCCTGGCACCCAGGTCGGGCGGCATCACCAGCTGCCAGCTGGGCACAAACAGCAAGTAGGTCAAGGGCATCACTCCTTGCAAGAGTTTTCTCTGCTAAATTCTGTGCCAAAAACTGCATTACTGCTCGTCACACCAAGGCTCTGAAAGTGGAGTTACAAAACCCTTCCCCTGACAGCAGAGGTCGGGGTTTCCTTCTCGAGACGTTTCAGGTTAAGCAGAACCGCCCATTTTTGACAACATGCCTTTTGATATTAAAATCTACACTCAGGCCTGTGCTGATTGCACAAAGCAGCTTTCACCACGACAGCTATCACAGCTGAACAACTGAAACCCATAAATTAGGCACTTAAAGGAGATTTAGCACTTACTCTAAAGAATTCTTTGGTTGAGCCTGAGTCCAAAGTGCCATAGGCTATTTCAGTTTGTTTAGCCAGGTCCTCTGCACTCTCAATGGGTGAAACCATCCTTTCCACCGTGAGGAAGGCAGCGAGATTTGCAGTGTAGGAAGAGATGATGATGAGAGTGAAGAACCACCAGACTCCTCCGACAATTCGCCCTGAGAGAGATCTATGGAAAAACATTATTAAAAACAGCATTAAATTCCTTTGAAGACAATCCTTGTTTTTTCCTTTCTTCACTGAAGAGAAATTCACATGCATAACCCTTCTGTCCAGATCTTCCAGGTATCTGTGAGCAGGTGGACTGTGAGCCAGCTCCTGATAACGTTCCTCAGGAGTGAAAAGTAAGTTCAGACCTGGTCTCACCTAGTGCAACTCTTTCTGTGGTCTTTCAGTGGAAATAAGAACAGTAAATTAAGAGATAATTCATTTGGGGAGAGGAACAAGCTCTCCTGACTTCCACAAATCCTTTGCTGGAGAAGGCTTTTGCCAGAAGACTTTCATTGTCTCTGCGTGCCCAGCCTCTCCCTGTGCTGGACATGCTGGGATATGCCAGCATCATGTCCCTTTGCCCAGCTTGGAGGACACAAATGCACTTCTTACTGCATCCACTCCCAAAATGTAACATACAGGAAACTGCAAAAACAATCTGAATAAACACGTGAAAGAATGTACCAAAAATGATCCAATATCCTTCTCTCATCACAACCCAGCAGGAATTATAAACTGAATCTGCATATTGAAGTGAGAAGAGAGGCTGGTTTGGTTTATGTTTTATGTTAATTAAAAATTGCATGTTGCACTGTTCCAAGTCAAGCATATACTTGCTTTATAAGCACCAGAGCAACAGAGAAGGAAATGGAAAAAAACCCGTGTTTAATTTTTGTTGTGGACTTTGGTTTTTGTTTTTTTTTAAAGGGATTCCATAAGGACTTAAGAAAAAGCCTATTTGCAAACAGGTAATTACAAAATGCCTAATGGTCAGAAGGTCTGGATGCTGTCAGCAAGAGCTCTTGATGCTTTACAGCAACTGAACATCAGCCTCAAATCATTTGATCTGGGCTGAAGGATGGCAGTGACACATCACTCAGCTGGCTGGGGAATTTCAGTGCCATGTACATTGCTTCTTCAAATACAGCACGTTTACCAAGAATCACCTCAACTGCTGAGACACAGCTAGTTCATGTCTTCCCTTGGCTCTACTGATACCAGCGGAGGGAGAATCAATCCCAGACACATCTGGGTGGAACCTGGGTGCTGCAGTCCTCAGTTTGTGTGAAGAGAAGAAAGAGAAAATTCTTACCTGTTCATTTGTTTCCTTCAAGCCCCTCAGTGCCATCCCCAGACAGTGGGTACAAGTTGTCCTACCAACAGATGGAGATAGGCAAAAAACAAAAGTCCCATGAGGTGCCCCCACCCCACCCACAAAAGGGGGTTTGCTGGTAAACTGCCCAGTCTTGGCCAGAGCCTGAGATTGCCTGAGCCATGAAAAAAATGCCATTAAATTATTCAGGGGAAAAAAAAAAAAAAAAAAAAAAAAAAAAAAAAAAA
>VXBB01022885.1:462621-554601 GCA_013399915.1 Illadopsis cleaveri
AAAAAAAAAAAAAAAATCTATCCATTCAACGTTAAAGATCATAACAGAGAAAAAAATCACCAACACAATAAAAACAGAGAGCTCAATCTGAAATATGTGAGAGGAATGTGGAGAAAGGTGAAGCAGCACTGCTCTCCACTCTCCTCTGCCCAAGGGGACAAAGCAGCAGCTCCCTCTGAGAGGGCAGATGAAGGCTGGTTCCTCAGAATAGGCACACATCCACAAGTGGATGGAGGCCTCTCTGCCTTTCCTGAGGGCCTCCCAAGAGGATAAAAGGCTTCCAAGTTTCAGCTTGGGCTGTGCAGCCCTTGTGCTACTGAGTTGCTGCAAAGGGAATCTGCAGCAATATAAATACAGAACAATGCCTTAAGGCAAGGAATCTACCTTACTTTAAATTCTTTGTAGGTATCACGTGAGTGGGATTTTGCAGATGGCTGCAGGCCTTTTTGGCCCTTCCTTAACAGGCAGGGTCTTGGCTTCAGTTATTTGGTAAAGCTTGATACCCTCTTACTTGGGCTGACACTATTTTCTCCAACTACAATCAGCACCTGCGGAACTTGTCACATAAGGCTTCCTTTGGAGCCAGCAGAGGAAAAGAGAAGAGCCTGACACCCTCAGAAAGAGATTTATGTCACTCGCTGTTTTGTGGGATAAATCTAATGTTGTCCATCTGTCTCCTGACTTTGCAGGGAACCAAGATGCCTCACTAAAACCCAGTCTATTGCTTTCAGACAGCTACATCAGGTAAAATTCATCCTTCTTTAGCTCCTTTCCTCACTACACACTTCCCATCTTCAGAGAAGACCTGGAGTTGAACTTCTCCTCCCTGCAGTGATGTGGACAATTTCGGAGGCAGACTGAGGAGGGTTTTGGCTAGCAGGTCCAGCAGGTGAAACAGCTACATCCCTACAGCAGGACAAGCTCTGTCGGGAGTTTCCAGGTTCCCATGGCCCTCTTGCTTTAAGGCAGATCTTCAAATAGGAAGATGAAAAAAAGACTTATCAGGGTGTTCTGACAAATTCAGTGGAAGCACTGGGAATAAAATCATGTGTGCTCACTTCCCTGTAGTTTCCCACAGAAAATGTCTTACTTGCATGGGTAGCTGCCCCTTCTGTTGGTAGGACAGATGGGTTGCTAGGAGGGAGACGTGCAGAACACAAGTGTTCTCGAAACCAGTGAAACCTCAAGCTCCCACTGCTGCAACAATAAAAGGTTTGTGCCAGGCTGCACGTTCAGACAGCACCCTACACCCTGAGAAAGGTAAAAACACCTCTCCCCAGAGGTCTGGCAACCTGCATGGACCAAGTCAGACAGACACAGCACAAAGATCACCAGAGAGGCAGGAGAAGGGAACGGGGGATCCCCTGAGGAAAAAGGAACTTCCCCGAGGCTCCTACGTGCAAGAGAGATGGAGACCAGGGCTGTTCTCAGAAGAGCTGAGGTCACTTCACAGAAAACTGGATGTCACTGGAGTTGTTTCTCCCAGAGTCTTCCAATGAGCACAGAAAGAAGGATTAAACAGCAGCCTGGGCTGACATTGCTGTCGCTTGGTGTCGCAGGATGAGGCAAAAGAAAATCAAATAAACCACAAAGTTGACACTGAAGGAAAGACAGACAGAGAGTTCAAGAACAAGAACGTGGACAAGCATGGCCTGGCAGCCTCCCTGACCAAAGCACCCCAGATCCCCCGTCCATCTGCTCACATGAAGACTCCTTATACCCACTGCAGGGGCTGGTGTAGAGGGATGCAGGAGAAAAAGGGTTAATACAGGTAATCAGAGAGTGCCTGAACCGCATTACATCATTTTAATTATGTAATTAAAAACAACCAATTAATACTTTAACTTAATATAGTTTTCCAAATCACCTCAATAAACAGATACTTTGTATGACATTATTTTAAAGTGAATTAGAGTGCTAACAAATGAGAGGAGCAACACAGATCTGGAACAACAGGACTATAACTCAATTGTCAAAACAAAGTCAGATGGTGTTTTCAAAAGCAAATAAACAGGAAGAGTGCATACCTTGAGAGGAAATTTAAAAGGAAGCATGGAGCCAAATGAGAGCAAATTAGTAACGAGAGAAAAAAACAAAATAAACATTCAAATTCACATTCAGTTTTCAGGAGAATAACACATATAATGCATTCAAACAAAATCTCATTTATCAAAATAGCTTGGATTTTGTTTCTGCTCAAGGCCATAAAGGATATTTGATTTCCTATATTACAGATACATAATAAACTTCTCACACGACTCCACTTTTACCTGGGCAGTTTGGATGGACAGAGCATGGCGGTAATGCTGACAAATAACCCTGAACACCTGTCCTGGTGTGGAGCCCCTCGATGTCCTGCACACTCAGCTGGCCCCCAGCTCTGGGGCAGCCCCTGGGGACACACCAGGCACCCTCAGCACTGCTGGAGATGCTCCAGCACAGGAATGACACTGGGACTTTCAGCAAGGTCACCTCACCCCCTCACTGCCAGCCTGAAAGTCCCACAAAGTCATTCCCATGGCCTTTAATAGGAGTCTCTTGAGTCTTGCTGTGAAAGCAGGAACCTAGAAACACACCCTCTAAATGACCAACCCCTTGAGACAGTTTTTAATAACCCCCTGTCTTTTTCCATCAGCAATTAATTAATCTAGCCTCTTTGTTCTACATGAATAAAGAGCAAAATGAAAATACATGCTCTCATAGAGATTTCAAAGATACTCTTGCTCAGAACAGTGTTACAAATTTAACTGGTTTGGCCTGATTCCATTTGCTGTATACATCTTACATAAAAGCAAGTTTAATAATCTACTTTTGATCCCTCAAAAGTGAATTTTCAATGCTTTAGCTCACTATGCAGAAAACACAGCAGTCTTTGATAGCAGAACAAGACTGCTGAAATAAATGTTGATTACATCAAGGGATGCACTAACCCCCAGCCTTTGGCTGCTCTCTGATTCTGTTTAGACGACTCCCATTAAATACAGAGAGGAGAGTATAGGGATATATCCTCTGGAATATCCACACAGCATACTCACCAAGGATAGATCTAACTAGTCATTAGATGTCACAGCTGTTCCACACAAAGGCAGCTGAAAGAGCCTTTATCAGCAAGCACAAAAGTGATCTCTCCAGGCTGCTTGTCGGCATCTCTCTATGAGTACTGCACGCTCTCATATAAGAAATTTATTCAGACAAAACTCACAATGGAAGAATGAAGCCCCTTTTAGTGGCAATAAAATAGTATGAAACATTCATATAGTCAATGTACTGTGAATGGTGTAACCTTACAAAGATATGGATTAAGAATGGAATGCTTGGGAATAGTTCCCTCTATAGAAAAGAAATTTGACATTTTCATCAACCTCAATCAACATATCAGTCAAAGGAACAGTGTTTCTGGAATTTAAACCAAGGTATTAAATTTCTCTTTTTCCCCGTAACAATGCATGTAACTGCCTGGAATGTTATCATGGAAGATAACAAAATAACTGGACAACATCTTCCAATGAGGGCCATATACTGATCTAATAGCTTCTGATGGACAGATAAAATAAATAGATATACTGCTGTCTCTCTCCTTTTATTGTAGGTATTTCCAAAGCACTAACTGTGGTTGTATTGAAAAAACCCAGCGTGTTCCACTTGTTATGTAAGGTAAATGTCTGACCATGCCAAAGAGTCACATGAGAGCTTCCCCCAAATCCAATGCACTTCTCTTTAGCTGTCAATAAGCAGCCCTAGCAGGACCAGTGCATGCCTGCAGCTTTCCATGTGATGTCCCAGTGCTTATTTCCCGGTCCTTTAATTGGGCACACACATGGTCAACAGCAATTTAAATGTTCTACCGCTCATCCCTTGACAGCAAAGTGGGGAAAATGTCACTGCAGGTCTGAGGCAGAAACAGGAGGGCAAACAGGGGGAGAACAACAGCTGTCACTGCACAGGGAGGCTGCACACCCAGACACCAGAACTGGGGACTGACACAATTTATAGGATGATTATTGAACTCCAACAGACAAAAACATGATCCTTCCCAAGAAACTTCATAGAAATTTTGTCATTTGCTTCAGTGAGGCCACTCAGGGCTCCTAATGCTACATGGACCAGGAACACCTGGAACCTTTTCAATGATTCAGGTATGGGAAAAGGCAACCTGGATATCAACAACGTGCATTTTGAATGCCAGCACTTAGGGAAAAGATCTCTCTCTACTTCTAATTAGCAACCTTGTTAAATGGAAAACTACATCATGTTTGTCTTAGCAGGTGTTTTTAATAAATAAAATAGCTGGAACCTGGTTTTTAAATTATTGTCATACAAAATAAAATTACTGGTCCATCACTAAGAAACTAGATAATTTTACTGCTTATAACAAGCACATCACCAAAGTATTTTACCAGTGTAAATGCAGAAACATGATAGATGTTATTTAAAAAAAAAATAAAATCTGTGGTACACATTGCTCAATTAGAGGGAATGTCACCATTTTCATTTGGTTTTTAAAATCTTTCTATAAAAATAAATATAATTCTACAATAGTTAATAGCAGTGCTCTCTGTTAAATTGGTACTAATATCAATCACACTTTACTACTGCCTTATCCAGAAAGAACGTCCTCATGAATAAGAAAAATCTTTCTGGAAACTGGCAATGCTTATTAGACCATATTGAGCATGAACAGAGGGCCAGAGGTGAGACTGGACTGAAATAACACACAGAGAGGACAGGAGCACAAACATGTGCACAATGGTGGCAAGCAGAAGGATGAAAGGATGGTACAAGAAGAACAAAACTGGAGAAATTAGGCTCAAAAAGAAAGTAAAGGGGCTAGTAGGAGCCTTGATGGGAGTGGAGATGCTTTAAAGTGCTGTTGCATGTGGCTTTTAAAAATAAATCTTATTTTGCAAAGCAGAATGTGTCATATGCACCAAGGAGATGACCGTAAAATGAGATATGCAGCAAAAACACGGTAGCCCTCCAAGCATTGCTGAAAACAGAAAACCCTATGCATTTTACAGCCTCAACATGGTGAATATAAGTTTGGCAGAAATGCATAAATGGCATCATAAGCAATGCTACTTACTCTGGAGGCGAATGTTAGCAAGTATGGTGGCTTGATGAGGATGCTGAATATTGAATGGAAATGTCAAAATAAAAGATTTGGAATTGAAAAGAAATTTGGGAAAGTAACATATATGCACCATGGCATCAGAAAATGACCATAAAATGCAAAAAGGTGATGGAGTGACATGGAACAAACCTTGGAGAAATATCGCATCCTTGCTGCATAAAGGCACCCAGGGAAAACCAAAGGCTGTTAAATATTCCAAACTCATTTGGAGGGTCAGGAGGGTTCTGAGGGTCACGTGGCTCTTCAGTGTTGTCTTCCAAGTGCCACTCATAGGGGCTGAATCTGCTGACTAGGAAAAGAACCACGCTGACGCCAATGTAAGCAAAGACTATACACATCCAGATCTCATAAGCCAAAGGGTCCAGGAAAGAGAACACGCCCGGCTTAGATTTCTGAGGCTTCTTGATCATGATGGAGATGCCCAGGCTCATAAAGGGTTTGGAAAAGTCTATGACCTCTTCTCGCACCAATGTTATGGTGAGGGGGGCAACAGCTATATCTGCTCTCTGAAAAGGGAAAACAAACCCAAGTCAGTTACAAGTCAGAACAACAGAATCACACTCTAGAGTCTCAGGCTAATGAATCAGATGATAAATTACAAGAGTGAGTGGAAATAAATTATTTGCAGGCTATTTTGCAGTCACTGAAGTTAAGGACTACATGATATCAACAGAAAATAATTAACAAGAAAAATTACAATCAAATCTGTGCAAGGGGCTCATGACAGCAGCAGATATTTCTATTAAGTTAAAACACATGAATAAACACTACACAAACTGGACAGTGAGATGGCAACAACACAATGTCATTTTCTACTAATGGTCTGTAACCACCCATTTGTCTTGAAGAATTTGGACAAATTCTGTGTTTGCTGTGTTTTAATTTTCTCTTTGCCATTCTTTCAGCAAGTTCTCTTGCCTTACTGATTAGTCCAGGATCTTTAAAAGGAACCCAGGAGAAGTGCTCAGTCACTGAATTTCAGCTGCACTTGGGTGCTACTACTTGTATGCTCCTTTAAAACTCCACTGCAGTAAGAGATGAAAATGGTTCTCAGGGAAACTTTAACTTATCAGTACCTAAACCACTGTGCACCTTTTAAATCAGATTTTTTTCCCCACTAGTAACTAGGCATCTCTTTCTGGTGGAAAAATAAAGCCTGATTAAGTCGAAATTTGATAAAATGGGAAATGTTAGTAAGATACAAATAAAATCTGTGCCATAAAACAATTGAATATGCCTTTATGTAAATCTGATGATGATGTAGGTGACTCTTATTAATATCTGGTTTGCTCGTCCTCCTAGCTATGGGTTTGGGTTTTACATTTGATAAGCAGAAAAGGCAAAGGCTTCTCATGGAGCTGATCAGAGCCTCGTGGGCTCTGTGCCTGTGGTGCAGCACTGTGCAGCCACCCCAGAGCACTGCTCAGGGCCTGCAGACCAAGGGCAGTGACAGCCCTGCCAGAGGAGGACTGGCCCTCCCCACAGCTGCCCCTCTCTGCAGGGCACCCCTCTGCACACACAACCTCCAGCTTTGCTCCAGCCACCCAGGAAAATCTCTCGACAGTTCTCACCGGCTGTGCAGCTACAAGGGGTGTGCACGAGTTCACTGCTGGAATAATCTGATAAAACCATCCCTGTGCATGGAAGGAAATCATGGCCCTGGGTGCCCTCTCTGACAGCCCTGCTCAGCCCCTCCAGACAGTCATGGGCACTGGGACACTGCCTTTCCTCCTGAGTGGCCCTTCCCTCACGGAGAAAACCTCAGCTGATTTGTGGTCACTCATTGCAAAAATCGACCTGAATGTGGCTTGAATGTAAGAACTGAAAATGCCTCTGGATGCCTGGATGTTTACTGGCATGCAGATGAATGTGTTCATCACCTAAGGAATGGAGACACTGGAAGGGAGGATATGGGCAGAGTGAGGGAACATCTCTGGAAGGTGCTGGAACTTGCTCACTGAGGAATTCCCCCAAACATGTATTTCTCTTATGGCTGCTGCTTGTTGAGTTCCTGTTATACACTAGATGTCTGCAGTCAGGGTGAGATTCACACAGGATATCAGTTTTAAATGTAGTCAGAGTCCACAGCCAGCTGGAAGACTGTGCACTTTAACCATGCCACTGCACTTCTTGTTGAACTAATGAGGTACTTACAAATTAATCCTTATTAGAGCAAGCCTAATGGATCAGGACACCTGCAGAAACCCAGCAATGGCTCCATGTGAAGTGAAGCCCAGGTGGGAGGCAGTGCCTTCCTGCCAGGCACTCCTGCACATGGACTGCCAGCCTTGGAACACCCTGCCAGGGGAGGGAAGGGCTCCTGCAGCTCTAAGAGCATTTAGTTTCTGGAGCCTTTTCATGGACTTGGAGAATTCTAATTCTCCCAAAGTAATATTTTAATTGCCAAAGTACACATGGTGGAACTCTTCCTAAGTGCTGATGCAGCATGCAATAAGATCTGTATCTCCTTCAAGCCCAGCTGAGTTCATACAGGATGTTCCTGTGGGGGGATGATGCTGAAGCACAGTCAAATCACTTGTTAAAACCCTGATTGTTACCATGCTCATATCATACAGTAAGGAATTTTTTAAAATAATTTTTAACTGCATTTTGATTTTTAATGGGATACAAATACTGATTTTCTGATACATTTCAGTCTTCCTGCTTTCTACCATCCCTACCAAAGGTATTCACTGTACTGGAAACACCAAAATCCACCCTCATTCCCTAGTGAATGTGGCAGCCAATGGTTTCTGCAGAGGGAACAAGCATGGGTTCACACACAGGGTCCTGGGAAACCAAGGCACTGAGAGTGGACCAGCTACAATCCCATACCCAAGCCTGGTTGCTCACCACTTCCCTGAATATTAGCTGCACTTGGGAAGCTAAAAAAATAGTTCTCTCTTTGCTTATTTATTTAGAGATACAGTATTTGAAATGGAGAGCTTATGGAGAGCTCTAAGCACCCTAAAGGATCATTAATAACTGCAGCACTGCTGAGAACTTCCTCCCTGTTATGGCTGCAGATAAGCAGAACCCACACAAACTGAGCTCGATTAAAAAGAACACAACCACAAACATGCCCTTCCTCGTACAGAGATGGAGAGGGGTTTAAAACCTCAACAACTGAGCTCTGCTAATCACTCATGACTAATGGCGTTTCAAACATCATCTTCACTGCATTTCAGCTGGGCGAGAAATGTCATGGATTCCTCTGAGGCTTGTTCTGTCTTTGCCTGCCAGTGTGGGAGGGATGGATTTAGAGAGGACAGGCAGAACAGAGGCGCTGCCCACTCTGCTCAGAAACGACCCCAGGGAGCTGCAAACCTCCAGACTCTTACAGGGAGGGTGAAAAAAAATAGCAAATGGAAATAGCCTTCTACATGGAGAATGAAAAATGATAAGATGTTCCACCTCTGTAATCCAAAAGGAGGGACAGGATTCCTCTGCTCACAGACCTACTGATGACTCTCCCAAATCCACAGCTGTGCACTGGAGACACTGAGAGATCTGGGCTGTGCTCCTGCCTGCACATGCTTTGGGTCACTGCTGCTCCCAGAACTGAACACCTCCTTTGTTCCAGGGTTAATTTTCAAGAAGTGAAAAGTCTGTGTTGCAGCGCCTTTGTGTGACAGGCTGCACCCCAACTCTGTGCAGATTGAGGCACAGGGACACTGATGGACTTCCACTGGCAGCCAAACCTCTGGGCACCCCAGAAGTGCTGAATGCAGGTATACAGGGGCACCACAAGAGACTGAGCTGCAATGCTGACTGTCTCTGAGCATGTTTGAACACTTCTCAGTGCAGTCTGAGGTTTCCAGGTACCAGAAAAGACTGTCAGACACAGCAACACATCACCTGTGGTTTTGGCTGCTAAGAGCTACCTTAGTAAAGGCAGCCCAATATCCCCAAGGATGCTCAGGGTGTGTTGAGAGGCCAGGTCACAAGGGCAATGTGGTTTTAACACATTAGCTCACACTTATTTAAAGCCAACAGGTCGTATCTGACTAGCAACATGCTGCATTGAAGTCTTAATGTGCCCTAGCTGAGCAGTGTAAAAAGGTATTAAGGTGTTAAAACAGCAGTTGGCCCTGTCTGCCACAGTTAGTCAAAGTTAAGTCCATTTGTGATTTCTGTGGATGCCCACAGCTCATTCTGACACACTCCTACCATTCACAGATGGAGACATAAAGGGTACATCTGCTTTTGGGGCTGTGGACATATGTGTGCTGCCTCTGCCTGTGCTTGGACTCAGGTCAGCCAGAGCCCAGGACCATGGCAGAGTGGCTCTGTGCCAGGGCTGTGATCCTGACCCCTGATCCTGATCCCACAGCTCAGCCTGGCCAGGGACCCCAGATCTGTCTCTGTGCACAGGACTCCACCCCTGTCCCTGTGTGCAGGACCCCAAATCTGTCCCTGTGTGCAGGACCAGGGTCTGTCTGAGCTGCAGGGCAACAGCAGCAGCAGCAGAGCTGCCTTTGGGGACCTGCACCTCTGGGCTTCCCCCCTGCAGAAATCAGGACTGAGGAGCAAGGGATGAGCTTCACCCACCCACGGCACAGTCAGGCTCTGCCACGGACTAAGAGCCTGAGGGAGGTTTTAAGGAGAAGCAGGAATTGAACCAGTCTGCCTCTCTGCTCTGATTCAAAGGCCAGATGTGCCATCTTTAGTGTCTCTCCATGCTGCTGGTGGGGCCAGAGGCCAGCCCCACTCCAGGCTGCTCAGGGGGATGTGTGTGCAGCCCCCCTGACAGACTGCAGACCTGCTGGCTCCGGGGGACTGCCTGTCCTCCACACCCCTGCTGCATTCCTCTGTGCCATTCTACGGATTGAGAGGTTTTTATAAAGCCTTGTTTTAACCTGAGCAGAGTTTTAAAGGCTGTGAAGTCTGGCTGCTCTTTTCATTCCCAAAGCATTTGTAGTTACAATTAAGATCTGTGTTAAAACTACTGTCAATTATCCTCAGTGCAGTGAAAAGCATCAGGCCTGGGGAGGGATGGATTCCCTGGCTGAACAGGGGAGGAAGAACAGCAGCCTGCTTTAAGAGGGGAAGGAGAAATAAAAGCCTACAGAAAGAGGCTGACCCCACAGAAGAGAAAAGACGACTGTGTAGTGCTCAGCAGCTGGTGAGTGCACAGCCCTGAGCACAGAGCCCAGGGAGCTGCTGCTGCTGCTGCTGCTGAGCCCCTGGGTCACTGCAGGACAGCACTGGCCTGCACTGCTCTGCTGCTCAGATTTAAATAGTGATTTGCTCTCCTGGACTGAGAATGATTTAGCTACTCCCCTTTTGAAATGTCCAGGAAAAAAAACCCTTTACCTATTTACTATTTTTATTCTGTTGAAAGTTTCCGCTATGCTTTGAACATTTCTCTTAGTTTTATGGGAGTTTTTTTAGCCTGGACTGACACTTTTTGATTTCTGAAAAACCTAATACATTTCCTTTTATGCCAAATTTCGTTATTATTATTAATTAGTATTACAATTATCATTACTACCACTATTACTACTATCACTAACATTTAAAAATTGCTAACAAACCACAAAGCTCTGTTATTCCCTCTCCAACAAGGACTCTGGGTTCTCCTGCCTGAAGCAAAGGAGGTTGGACTATCTGCTCAGGCAGAATTCCCTGCCTGGGGGCTCCTGCCCCTCTGCAACCAGGGCATTGGTACATTGGTCCAGCCCCTGCAAAGCCACAGGGAGCAAAGCCACAGGGAAAGGCTCAGGGGACAGCTGACATTGTCCTTGGCTTCAGGGACCCTGCAGGACGGCAGATTGATGCCCTCCTAGCAGACCTGATGTGAGTCAGGGAGGAGGGATTTCTAACAGGGAGCACTTTAGTGTGTAAATGGCAACGTGGAACTCCTGGGACTGTTCCAGGTGCCCCAGCTAATGCCAGCCTCCAGTCAGTGTTGCACTGGAGCCAGGACAGTGCCACCTGCAGCCCTGCAGCAGCCCGGTGACACATCAGCTCTGCAGCTCTGGTGCAGCTTTGGTGCAGCTCGGTGCAGACTGGGGCTCCTGGCCACCAATGCAGTGTCTGGGGCTGCCTTTTCTCCCTGCCTCTGCTGCATTCCACAGGAAGCAATAGTAACAATGAACTGGCACAACCCAAACATTCAATACAGTTAATTAGGCTTTTAACATTAAAATGACAAGCCGTTCATTTCCTACGACTGCCCTAAGAACAATTTTAGAAAAGAGTTGCATGCATGGGGCTATGTAAAAAGGGGTTCAGTATTCAAAAAGCTGCCTGAGATGCCCCAGCAGTGCCAGGTGGTGGCTGCTGGGTCAGGAATATGCTGTATTTGACAAATGACTCGTCACCGGTTATCACCTGACACAAATGCAATCTAAAGGATTGTGTTTCTGCCACAGCTCAGCTCAGCTGCGGGATAACTGCTACCAAAACCAATCAGGCCCCTTTTACCCCACCAAGTCTATCTTCCATAGATGCTAACAAAGGTACTTAAAATCTAATCTGCCTCTTGTCTTCCCAAAATGGAATCCAGGGGAGCCAAATTTGAGTCATTATGCTGACAGGATTCACAGGGGCATTACACAGTTTTAGTTCCCTAATAGAGTTTTAAGCCCGTGAGAGATAAAGGAAAGTCAGCACGTAAATGAGGTGCCTGCTCCAAATAATTAGCACTTCTAGAGCACTTCTCATCTTCAAAGGGCTCAGTGAACACCCTCGTGAGTGTGGTGCACAACTCCCCCTCAGCGAGTGGAGAAAGGGGACAAGGGTATTTCACAGTGTTTGCAAACAGAGCTGGGAAAAGGTCTGGAGGGCTGCGGAGGTTTGTGCTCAGAGTTCAGGGGCTGTTTTCCCTGCTCACAGGAAGCCAGGATTTCCAGGCAGCCTATGAGCTCAGTTCAGCTGGCCAGGCTGGGGAGCTGGCTCAGCAGCACGGGGCTGAAGCATTAACCTGGGTCTGCACTCAAACCTCACGGGACACATCTGACCTTTGAATAATTGAGCATTGCAGTGGAGAGGCTTCAGAAACAGAACTCACAGCATGAGCACAGGAACTGCAGGGGTCAGGGAGGGAAACATTCCTCAATTTTTCATTAACGAGAAAACACAGATGAAAACTCTGCTCAGAATACAAAGGAACTGACCTTTTTGCAGGGGAAAATGAGAATGGTGGGGTGGTTTTGGGGTTGTTTTAAGGAATGGTCTGTGGTGCCTGCAGGGCTGGTTTTGCTGGGGTGGAAAGGTCACCAGTCTGGTTTGGCTAAGTTTGATGCTGAGGAGGCAGAGCTGAGTTAAGCTGGTCCCAAGGGGCTGTGGAAAAGGCAGCTGCAGCCAACCTGCTCATCACACAATGGTTTGGGTTGGAAAGGACCTTTAAAGATCATCTAGCTCAACCTCCGTGCAGTAAGCAGGGACATCTTCCACTACATCAGGGTGTTCAGCGCCCTGGCAAGCCTGACCCTCAGTGTTTCCAGGGATGGGGCATCCACTGCTTCTCTGGGCAATCTGGGCCAGGTCCTCAGCACCCTCACAACGAAGAATTTCTTCCTAATATCTAATCTGAATCAACCTTCTTTCAGTTTAAAGCCATTTCCTTTGTCTTATCACTACATGACCCTCTAAAATATCTCTCCCCATCTGTCTTGTAGCCCGTTTAGGTACTGGAAGGTGCTCCAAGGTCTCTTTGGAACCTTCACTCCACCAGGCTGAGTCCCAGCCCTGAGCCTTTGCTCACAGGGCAGCTGCTCCAGCCCTCAGAGCATGTTTGAGGCCCTTGATGCAGGTGGATCTTGTGTGGCACAGCAGCTGCACAGGTGACCTCACCGGCTCCAGACACAAAAGCTTGAGCCACATCACACCTTTCCTCCCCTAGTGCAGGCAGTCCCTGTGCTCTGACTGTTGCCAGCAGTTTCAGGTTCTCTTTTGCCACGCTTTCCCCACATGGTATGGTCATTTTTCAAGTGAATGAACAAGTTTCATTGCTTGTCACTTGCAAGTACATCAAAAGGACCCAATTACAGCTGATACTCTTGATATTGCCTGAACCACATACAGAGCAACTGAGGGTAGAGGTTTCCAGTGCAATGTAATTTGCCTGAACTAAACTAAACCTTTGCTTCAGAGGTTCTCAATGGACTTGTGTTCTCTGAGAGAGCGAACATCAGTTTCCCAAACTGCACAACTGAGGCATGGGGAGTTCAGAGGATTTGCATAATGTCAAACCTCAAAGCAACAGGGAAACAAAGGAGTAATCCAAGGGTCCAGAACCCTGTTTACTTTCTGTAATCAGCAGATTTCCCTCCCTGCCACAATACAATACAACAAAAACATTATTATTTCTATAGAACATTTTCAAGTTGAACAGGCTACCAATTACACAATAAGGCATCAGGACTGACTGCTCCAGAGGAAGAAAACTTGTGAAAACCTAGCAATTACTTAAAAAAGCCTGGTTCATTTGAAAAGAATTATCTCACCAAACATTTTGCAAGAATGATGATGCATTATCCCAAGGAAATTTTGAGGTGACTTTTAGAAATTACACTCAGCCACAGAACAAAAGGAGGCAATTGAAATATGGGCTTCTGCTCAGATATTTTTAATAAAGGAAAGCTTGTTAAAAATAAACTGCAAAAAAGACTTGGGCGGAATCACAAATCATCTCATTAGCATTTGAGAAAAAAAAAGATGAAATATCAGCTTGAGAAGTCTTTTCTGCAAAGCCAATTTTTTCCCCCTTCCATCTGGTTTATCTGTATTCCAAAATTCTCATTTTCAAAGACGTTTCTAAAATGGCAGTTCCGGACTGTTTTTGTTCTTACTAAACAAAGTGATGTATACCCAATATAGAAATATAAAGAGGAATGCAGTGAATTAGCTTTTTTTTTTTGTGGGGGGGGTCTGACAGTTGATTTTTGAAGCCAAACCCAGGGCTTAAAGACAAAAACCATGTGGGTGATTTCACACCTGCATTGCTCCTTACCCTGAAAAGGAACATGGAGTTAAATGGGTCTGGTCAAACACAAACCAAGACCAGTGACCCAGCAAGGCTCAGCACCCCAGATCAGACCTTCAGTGATAGGCACACCCCCAGCACTTCAGAGACTGATACAGAAAAAGAAAATCTGACAAATGAAGAAGCATATGAAGAGCAAACTGGAAATTCTGCTGTAAACAAGAATTTGAAGTTTGCCCAATGCTACTTCTCAACATTTTGGGGACTCCGATTTTGAGAACAGCAGTAAAAAAAGTGACACTTTCCTGCAATGAAACAATTAGAAAAGCAGACTATAAAAGTGGCAATACAAAGAAATATCTAGAATTTTAAAGGTAGTATTCAAACAGATGATCTTTATTTTGCAGTCTATTAACTTCAAGCATATTTAATAAAGGACATTAAAATGAAGGTTAAGAGAAACTTACCCCATAGACCAGTTCACCCACCATGCCATTCCATATCTTAGTTTCAGGGTCCCTAGCTCCATATTTCCCATCTCCAACAATTGACAGTTTGTATTTTATTCCAACATGTTTTGCTATTTCAGAAGCTAAGTCTACACAATATCCTTCATATCTCTCATTCCCTTCTAGTTGTTCATGGTTTTTCTTATACATTACATATGGTGATTCCTTTGAAACAAAAGTAAAGATCAAAAGTCTATGAATGTAAAATACAGCTGTAAACCACACAAAATGAGAGCTGTTATTATCCTTTCTATTACTGGCAAGTATTTACAATATTTTCTGCTTTGGTACAGAAGTTAGAAAGACAGACTTTGCAGTATAAAAACCCTTGTCTGATCCTACAGCCACACATAGTATTGATTGTATTCCTAGTAAGGAGCCACTGAAGACAACAGGACTTTTTAACAGTTACACTTCTGTTTGCAGAATTAGGCCTGATTAGACAGTCAAGTAGCATCACTGTAGCAGTAATTCAAGTTTTAGTGTTTAAAGACTGACATATCCAACACCTGTACCATCACCACAATTTCCTAAGGCCCCAGTAGCCAAGAATGGGGCTCTGATGGAGATATTTTCAAAGTAGCCTAAGGGAAGCTGGGCTGAAATCCTCAGCAGCATTTTTTGTCACTGAATTCCCTTGGCCTTCTTGGAAAATTCTAGCAGAAATGCCGATTATATCTCACAAAATCCATAGGAGTATAAAATACAATGCTTCAGGAAACAGCATAAAATTGAGTGATGCTTAGCAGAATAGTAAAAAGCACAGAAGTCACAAGGAATGCTGTACAGAGCAGGTCTGTAGAGGTGTGGGCACTGACACAGGTGCTGCTGCTCGTGACACACAGAAGAGCTTTGCTCCTTTGGGATTGCACAGGTAAAGGCTGCTTTTCACCCAGTGCTAGAGCAGTTCCAGTTCTCTACAGGCTTCACTGTGCCACCCTCACTCAGTCCACAGGGGCTGGGTTTACAGGAGCTGCACCTGAGTGAGGGGTGCAAGATTTGACTCCACAGCAGAAAGGCCAATCTCTGTGCTCATTTACACACATGCATAATGACTTCACCCCCATGAGGCACCTCACTGAATTCAGGTGTCTGGGAAGCAGCAAAGTCCAATGGTGAGCCCAGTGAGCTCCCCCTGGGAGCATACTTACTGGTACCCGTAAGTTAGCAGGGCCCAGCCCTCAGAAGATCTCTGGAAGCTACTGAACTTCCCAGCCACTTGAATTCACACAGTATTCAACATCTGCCTCCTGCCAAGGTGCCTAACACACCTCAGGAGTTATGTGCCTTTTTTCTAAACACAAACACACCAAAAACATAGAACTTACCAAGATGGTAGTGACTACTATAGTTCTGTTCTCCACAGATGAAGTGTCATTAGAGGGCAGCTGATCTAATGCTGGCACATATCTTTCATATTCATTCCAATAACCAGCCTATAAAAATGGAGATTGTTACCTCATTACATGCCTTTACAAGGACTCTGCTACCTGAACTTGTAAGAGCAACATCAAAAGAGGTGGCTTTGTAACATTTCTCATCCACTGCTTTTGTCATTAAGGGACTGCATTAGCTTCACATCCGTTTCCTTAAAGAAACAATGTTCTCAAGCCCAAAAGCAAATCAGCACAAGCCAAATCTAAGTGAAAATACATATTAAATTCTCCCTATCTCAATTCACATCAGTATAGTGCTGGTGGAAAAAAATTCCCATTTATCCAAAGCATAAGAACATACTACAGACAAGAAAATAAACTGCACAGCATTCTGAGTAAAATTCTGTGATTTTGTGATTTTCATCCAATACAGCCCCTGCAGACCTGAGCTGGCTTTAGAGCAAATGCACAGACATTGTTGGCAATGCAGGCACATTATCTGCAGCGTGCGTGGAACACAAAACCCTCTGTGAGCACGGGGTGACTTTATCAGCTGCTGGTGCTGACCTTTGCCTGCATGACCAGGCTACAACAACAGCTTTTGTATTTGTGCACAACACAGAAATAACACTGCTCTCTACACTGTACACCTCCCTGCGGGGCTGGGCCATCTTTAGAGGTATTTGGTTATCAAAATTTGTGCAGAAATGTTTAAGGAGTCTCAGTGGTGATTAAGCAGGTTAAGAACCCATTTCCAGGTGAAATCAGGGGATTTGAGAGACTCACCTATGCACATTCTTCTCTCAGTACTTTTGTGACCCTGCCTACCTAATTATGTTTGAACATCTGCCTTAAACTTCTTTTATAACACTGATCTAGGCAACTGTCCCACTTAGGATCTATACTTTATTTAGGAGAAAAGAGAATTAATATGAAATTCTAACCAAAACCAAACTTAATTTCTGTTGATTTTAGAAGGTTTCACTGGTTCCAGCTTCACTATGGCCCCAAAGCCCAATGTGGAGAGGAAGGGAAAGATGAAGAGGAATTTAGAAGATAGAACTAAGCACAGGACCATGAGAGCAGGCATTATGCTTGGCAGTGAGAAAGCCCCAGAAGGATTTTAAGGAAAACAGTTGTGTTTGAAATTGACATGGAAACCAGTGACAATGTTAAGCAGGGTGAGTGGTTTAGCCCAGGGACTGAACATAACAAGGTTCCTGGGACAGGGGAGACAGCATGAAGGGGGCACTCCTCAGGACCCTGTTATTACACTGCACCTCTGGCATTTTTGAATTTCATTGGTTTGTTGGAATAAATATTTGTGAGGATGTGAAATCTGGTCCTGAAACTCACCTTCCGTGACCCACCAGCTTTCATTTCATACACATCAATTGTGTAATTTGTTCTCCGCCCATAGGTGTCAAATTGGATGTTCCCTGTCATTCCTTGAACTTGCACCTTGAGGGAATGAACAGAAAAATATTTTAATAAAAGATCCGCTTTATTTTTTATCTACACTTCTGACACAGCCAGTTGTACTATTCAACACAACCCCAGTCCCCACTCTCTGAGTGCCAGCTGTATTTGCTAGCACTCAGCTGGTGACCCACTAGCAGAGTGAGCTGCATGTAAGTGAAATTAGCTCTGCATACATGTTAAATGTAAGAAAGACTGATTCCGATGCTTGGGGTCACTGGTAGAGTGGACCAACAGCGAGGCACAAGCAACAATTAGTGCAGTTAAACCCCTCACAATCTGACAGAGAGTGATCTGCAGTACAGACCAGAATGGCATCTCACTGCTCATTCTGGGAAGTGCTTTATTTGAACAGTCCCAGTGCAGGAGAAAGGAACAAATGTCTTCTCTGAATGAGCTCAGACAATTGTCTCTGCTGCTCATGGAGTTTTGGTCTCAGCCAGGATGGATGGGTGTACAGACGGTAAATCATTATCATTACCTACTCACATGAATCATCTGAAGGGGAAGTATAAAGTACTTTGTCTCAAAAAAAAGCCTTTCTTATTTCCCTGTATGAAAGGATGAGGTATTCTTATCACTTATCAACACAGACAAGCTGTCATCTCAGGCAGAGAAGGTAACAGTCTCAAACTTCTGTAGGGGCAAATTAGCTTTAATATTTAGCAAAAACTGTAGAAGTTACAGGAAGAGGTGATGCTAGGCCAGCCAAAGGCAGTCTGTTGACTGATCTGCTGTTCACTGTTTAGAGATGAGGTGCAAGGCTTTATAAAACAAAAATTCCATGGACTCCAAATTATCCAGTGAGCCAAATTCACACTGATACATAGGGAGTTTCTTTTTATCTGGAAGTGGATTTGAACCTTCTTTGAAATAGTTTATATCACTACGGGGGCTGGGGAAAACTTGAGGTATTCCTGCCAAGCACTACAGAACTGCTGCTATTGCTCTTTAGCTGTTCCCTTTGCCCTTACCATTTTCAGTGCTCTCTCTATGTCAATCCCCTGGCTCCATGGCACAGCAGGGTTGGCCAGGCAGTCCCCAGCACTGCCCCTCCTGGACACGTCCACGCGCTGCCGGCGCAGGTACCGGAACGCCTCCGCGATCACCAGCACGGCGTCGTGGGTCAGGGCAGACGTGTACTGCAAAAACAGGGCAACAAACCGCAACTCCACACCTGCCCCAGCCCTGTCACATCAAATCCTCCTCTGTTAGAACAGAAGAATCATGCTTGCAGACCCTTTGCTTAGACGTGTACTGCAAAACAGGGCAACAAACTGCAATTCCACACCTGCCCCAGCTCTGCCACATCAAGTCTTCCTCTGTTAGAACAGAAGAATCCTGCTCGCAGACCCTCTGCTTGCTCTCTGTCTTTCAGCTGGTGCTTTGTTAACAATTCCATCTATTTCAATTAACAAATCAAAAATATTTTCATTCTGGATAGCATATAGCAGCAAAATAACAATACCAGTTCATAGTTGCATAAAATTTCAATTTAATTGGAAATTTGCTCATCTAGATGAGCTTACTACAAAATTCTGCAATTCCATGCTGGACCATGCTGATACCTAAGGAAAGTTCATATTTGAGTTTTTGCTTTAGGTATTTGTTTTGATTTTAATAAGATTGCCAAGAGAGCTTTGACTTGAAGTTAACATAAATCATTTCTGTTTGGATCACAATCCTGATTAGGTAGCATCAGTGGCAAGGAATAGATAAGATTACTTTCCTCAGAAAACAGCTATACAAGCAAATAATCACAAAATACACTTTAGGCATTACATCAACTTGGTAATTCCCCATCTGCCTTCCCTTAGTCCATGATAAATCTGCAGAAGATGGTAAGCTCTGTGTAGCAACAGCTCTTGAAGAAAACCTCCAGAAAATTTAACTTACATGTTCCTGTTGCTGTCACCTCCATTCACTGCTCGTCACACGTTATCTGGTGACACCCCCCAATGCTATAAATTTAGCATCACCTAGCAAATGTCATCAGAGGTTTTCTGTTGTATTTTTTCCACATGCATCTGTTGTCTGAAAGTTCTTCCCTCCCAGAGTGTCCTGGGGTTTGTATATGATACCCCTGGGTTCCACTGGCATCACAGCACTGCTGCCATTTCAGGGTCTGTGTAGAGGAGACCTTCCCAGCATGGACCTACTGGGAGCAACTGAGGGTGCTCAGTCTGTAAGAGCAGATTTCAAGTCCCTGTAAAAGATCCTCAATAGCTCCCCATCATTTGTAAGACAATGAAGGAAGCAATGAAGAATGGAAGGAGGACCTGCCCTTCTTCTAGCTGTCTGTGGTCCCATCGAGATCCTGAGGAACTCACGCTGGAGTTCAAGCCACATGACTGGCTGCCCATGTGCAAGTTAGAAAGGCAGAAATCCAAGCTTCAGCTGCTTGTTCAGCTACTCTCTTTGTGGATAAGATTTATTATATTCAGAAATTAATTCTATTCTGTAGGGCAGGATAGCACAGTTGGAGGTTCTGCATTTCTTAAAACTGAGTATTATTTTACTGCAGGTTCTTCAGTTTGGTATCAGGCCACAGGAATTCTGCACAGAACAAGGCGTGTCTGCATGTGCAGATCAAGAGAATTGTGTCTGGCAAAAAGGAGTGCAAAGGCAGAGCTGTGAAGGTTACAGAGCAGACATTTCCCTGAGCTTTAAATGACAGCAGCTCATAAACTCACTGGAGTGGGTGGTGGTTCCTGCTCTGACTGTAGAGCACAGGCTCTGATCCTGCCCACCTTCACCTCTCCCTGGGATGCTTTGCAATAATCACTCTCTATTAGAAACCCAACAAAGGTTATACATCACAATCCACACAGTAACACAGAACTGGACAGCAGTTTTAAGGTATTTGTTCTGGTATTAAAAAAAGTCTTGTAATAGCTGTCCAATCTAGCACTACATAAAACTTACACATTGATAATTTTTTCAGCAGACTGCGTCAATTGTCAGTAACCTTAATGCAGTCCCTTCCAAGTCATGCCAAGAGAGCTATCTAATTTTCTACTTTATTTGAATTCTACTTATAAATGCATGAGCATGCAAAGAGAAAAAAGAGAGAAAGAAGGGAAAGGCTGATAAAATACTGAATAAATTAAACATCAGGACTTTAATCTCTAGGCAATTTTATTTCCTAATCAAAAATATTGTACATCAATTTTTAAGTATGCTTTTTGTCTGATTGACAAACACTGTGCACATTCCTATAATGAGCTGTACATTTCTGGAAAGGTAATGTAATCTTTGTGTTTCTAATGTATACTTAAGATTCTTTTTTAAGGAAGGAGAATAATTTTTTCCTCAAGGTAAATTGCATTCAAGTGGAACAAAATCATCTCAGGTTAACTTTGTATATTTCAGAGCTTTTAAGATTAGTATGATACTTATCTTCACTTCTGCATCACTGCTAGAAAGCTTTAGAAAGCAGGACTAAGTCCTAATCCACAGACAACAATACACTAATCTGGTTTGTGTGGGCCTCTGTTTGCATTTCTCTGCTTCCTCTGAATGCCAGCAAGGCTGTGGGATGGCGCGGGATTAAGGAAATTTCCCTCCCTCACAGAAATGCCACAATCCCAGGGATGGGGAAGTACCTCTCCAAATGGCACCATCTAAAACCTAACCTAACTAGCCCCCATATCCAGTCCAAGACAACTCAAGAGGTTAGAGACTTTTATATCCACTCCACAGTGACAGAATTTGCAAGGCCAAGCCTTTGCTTCTGAGGAACTCCCACCACAGTGGGCACTTGTGTGTAACAGCCTCTGCCTCCTCCTTCTGAAATGGCAGAGAATGTTGTGGGATATTCTCACCAGGGTCTGTATCATACTCCTGCACATATCTGAGGTTAAAAACTCCCGAAGAATTGTTAAAATCATATCAGGTTTAAAAAAAAAAAAAAAGTACCTTTAATGGTGAGTTTTTGGCTTCAGGGAATTCCCTTTCATCAAGCCTCACCCAGCGCTGCAGAAACTGTTGAACCATTGGGTTTTCATTATTAACAATCTGGAATCCAGTAATGTTGGCACCTCCATGCATAACTCTCTCCAGAACAATGTCTGTGAAACCCTGGGAGGACACAGGTAGGAAAAAAAGAATCATTGCCATCCCAAGCCTCTTTCCTCTGGCTCAGTTTTACCTGCTACAAGAGCAGCACAAAAGACACCCTGTAATGTCCCTCCTGTCAGCTGAAAATATTCTACCAAGGACACAACTACTATCACAATTAGCATTTTGATGGTGGCATAGAGTAGGATTTAAAACACCTTCTTGTTCTTTGCAATAGAAAACTTCCCTTTTGGGTTGTGGCAATGTGGTGGGTAACATTTGCTGGTCAGAAAGAAAATAGCAGGGAAACTTGAAGTACCATTTCCTCTTTTGTCCTGATCATGGTGAAAACTGGTCAAGGACCTCAAACCCCATCTGTACAGCAAAGTGAACACAAAGGTTCAGGGTGGGAAGAAATCCACTCAATCTCCTGCCAGGCAGTTCTCCACCACAGCATCGCTCAGCAAGTCACGTCCAAGAACGGGACGATTCTCTCCCACTCTGTTGTTATTTATACCTGAGGCAGTAAATTGGAGTCGTTTTGATTAGTATGACTTGATTGCAGTCATGTTTATCTGAATGTCAATGGTTACACATACTAAAAGGCAACCCAGAATAAGAACCTCTGTATTTCTATGCACGAGCTAATCAGTGAGATCATGACTGCTTCTTAAAATGCAAAATGATGCATCTTAAAGTCATACAGTACTTATATTAAATAAGGGTATTTACAAATTTGTTTTTTCTGCTCTAATCACACCAAACCATGGATACAGAGAATCTTAGACTAATTAGGATTGCCAATAAGAAAGTGAGAGTTTTGGAAAAACTCACATTTTTCTACTTGAAGTAGACACAGAACCTAAAAATGAGCCTTCTTGCAGGTTTAATTACAAGACAAGAATTTTTATAAGGAACTTAAGTACATGCTGTTTCAAAAGCATCACAAACACCCCTGAAAGTCAATCCAACTCTCCAGAAGAAGCTCTGACACAGACAGAAATATACAGCCTCTTCCTGGTAGGTCAGCACATACACAGGTAAAACCTACACTCTGAAAAGTGAACAGAGTGAACACACAACAGAAATGCAGAGCTGCTTTGGTAGTTTACTTGATAAAATTGTTCTCATTTGCAGCTCTTTGCCACTTGTATAGAAATATGCTACAATTATTTTTCCTGGAGTGTTTAAATTCAAAATATGTTATAGAGAAAATTACAGTCACAAGTATCTAATTTATGAAGACAGAAATTAGTGGAAAATATATAATTAAATTATTACTTTAAAATTAGCAGAGGACATGACATTTTCTGACAAAAGAAACTGAGTAGAGATGACATACTAGTTACAGTATGTACTGAAGTAATTTCTCAAAATCCAAGTACTCATCTATGCATTTCCATTTCCTGATTAAAGTTTCCACAACCTGAATATTTTACCCTCTAAAATGTAGCCATAGTTTCCATGAAGAAAAGTTCTTACCAGGTTAGCTAACATGTAGTGATAGCCTCTAGAATGTTTGCCAAGGATTACAACCTGTGTGGAGAAAAATATTTCATATTATTGGGTTGTAAGAAGATGACTCCCTTAAAAAGAGCAGAGAATGAACATTTTGATGATCTTCCATGTTCAATCCATGGGCAGCACGAGTATTGCAGATCTGTGGCATTACAGAATGCAGTTATTTGTGTTTTTCAGACACATGGGCAGAGTACAACAGAGGAACCCACAAGGCTGAGGAGACTCCTCCTGCAGAGATGACCTTACCTGGCAAATTCACTCTGTGGTCACAGTGTCCCCCCTGCTGAGCAGGGCAATTTTGGTTATCAGTTCAAGCATTTGTGCTCTGAAATGAAGTTATACTGCATCTACACACAGGAAACTCCTGTTCACTTTGCTCCTTGTCTGTGGAGTGTAGGAGAGGTGCAGGACACAGCCCAGCCAGTCTCTGTGTTTATATTAACCTGGAGCAGCACAGCAGGGCTGGGGAGGCTCCAAGCTGGACAGGGAGTTCCCTACAGGAACCCTGGCCAAGCCTTTTCAGGTGTGAATGTCTAAAGTTAAATCCTCAAAGTTATAAGCAGTGACCTTCATTGCCTTCTGACAAGTTCCAAAAGGCCTGAAAACTTGTCATTTCCAGTGCATCTAAATGGATACATCTGACCTTACAACGTTTTGTCAAAATTGCTACTAAATGTTATGTTGCACATTCCACTGAGCCACATCTCCTGCCCTGGCTGACCTCACTTGGGCATCTCTCTGTACAAACAGCCATTAAATGGAATCACTCAGAGACAGAAGGGCAGCACGATGAACCCGATGAACCCGGCAGCTGCATCTGTGAGGTGATGGGAACAGGGCAGGCAGCAGTGGCTGAACTCTGTCATCCCTGTGCTCCCCCCACTGCAGGAGGGTTTCTGCATGAGGAGGGGAAGCACAGGAAAGCACACAATGCACATCCTGCACTGCTCCTGCACACACTGCCCCTGCCTGCACAGCTGCCTCACCAGCAATGCCACTTGTGCAAGACAGTGCCCTTGCCTTCAGACTCTGATCATCCAGTCCCACATCAAATGGAACGACATCCACCAGTAAGAATTTAATTTATAATTGTGGTGATTGCATGTGTGTCAGGACATAAGCCATTCCACCCAGGCTTGCTGGGTTAAAACCAGCAAACAATGCTGCCAGTACACACAAGTATTATTGCAGTATATATCCTACAAGCAGCTCAAGCAAAGAGATGATGGTTTTTGATGGAGAATCATCTGAAAATCTATACATAACCATACAAATATACTCCATGATCACAGAACAACACTCCAAATGCTACACTTTAAAAGACAGCATAACCACTTACATCTTTGCTAAAATCAGATGACATTTGAGTCACTGGCTTTAGACACAACTGCTGAGCTTGCTCAAGTTCTTGATTGAATTATTAAGTTCCCAGTTGCCTCTTTGGATACTACTGTCCTTAATAGATGCCATTTCTTTTAAATTCACATTTAATTCTGTAGGAATTTGCATACTTGTAGCAGCCTGAAAATAAACTGTTCTTCAGGCCCTCTTGAGAACTGTATGTACACTCTGTTGGTAGAAAGCATCTGCTTTCCTACACTCACATTTGTTTTCTGTGGAAATGTGCAGCTTCCTTCAGATCATCTGCTGCGCATGCTATTTGCATACTGAATTCTCCCTATGTTTTAATTTCACCTTAAAGGCAGGTTAGAGAGAAAAACTTACTTAAGAACAACAATTGTGGTTTTAACCTTAACAACAAATAAGAAAGCTTTTACATTTCTATTCAGAAATGTGTTTATTTAAGAGAAATATCACCACAGATGAAGTCAGAGGCTGTAAGAAAAACATACATGGAAGTGCAGGCATCAGGAGCAATACTGCAAACAGGAAATGTAGGACTCATTAGCATAGATCAGACTCAACTTTGGTCTCATGTGTTGTCATGTCACCAAAATGGCTCAGTTCATGAAACCTTTGAGAGCTCCAACGTACTACAGTCAAGCTTTAATCCATAAATCATCTTTCAGAAGTGCCCCTGACAGCATTTCTATTCATACAATCAACCATGTTGGCTCATAACTATTGAACTGGATCTTAACAATGTGTTTAAAATTCACTCCACACTACACAGCTGTCCTAAATCTTAACAAGTACAACTCTCCTCCTCCCTCCCTTTCCACCCTGTACCAACTGTCCAGCACATCGAAGGGAGCTGCTGGATTAGCCAGCCCAGCAGAAACAATCACAGACATGTGTTACTCCCAGGGGAGCAAAGTGATGGATAAAGCTTTTTTATGAAGAAGGAAAACAGGAGTATAACAGTGTAACAGGAGTATAACAAATAAATCTCATCAGCTGCTGATATATTGTGAAGCTTATACAGAAAGTGGGATATTGAACAGTGGTGGTGAATAGAAAGCCAGGATTACAGGGCAAGGATTTCCCAGAGCTACATGTCTTCCCTAAGTTTGACTTCCGAGACTTAATATTGCTTTCACCTTGACTGAAAGAAAAGCTTATAAGATTTTACACTGAACAAAGGAGAAGAGAAAAAAATGGCTGGAAACCATCATGAATAATTCAGATTTCTGATCCCACATAATTCTTGCTTTGTACATGAAAAGATCATACTGTAACGTTTGACGTAGAATCAAATGAAGTTTATCTTTTTAATTAACTCTTTGGATATTTCCAATTAATTAAGAGAACATCTAGAGGGAACATAACTAAAATGAATCTGCTTTCAAAATAAAGGTAAAATCTGCTGGCCATGCCAGTCCAGTGCAGCCCAGCATGCTGCTGGCCTTCTTTGCTGTGACAGGACAGTGCTGGCCTGGGGTCAGCTGGACTGCCAGGACCCCAAGGTCCTTCTCTGCAGAGCTGCTTTCCAGCCAGGAAACCTCTGCCCAGTCTGTCCAGGTGCACAGGGTTGTTCTTCTCCAGGGGCAGAGCTCTGCACTTCCCTTTGCTCAGCTTCCTGAGGTTCCACTCTGCTCACTTCAGCAGCTGTCAAAGTCTTGTAGCACAACTACTTGGTAGTTGTAGTAAATGTGGTATCAGCAAACTTGCTGAGACTGCAGCCCATCAAACAACCTCCAGATCACCCAGAGGTTAAACAGGATTAGCCCCCATACCCTCAGGGTACCCCAAATAGTAACCAACCTCCAGCTGGCCTCTGCTGCTGATCACAACCCTCTAAGCCCAGCAGTTCAGTCATTTTTAAATCCACCTTCCTGCCTCTGTGGGCTTTCATTTTAAAAAGTCATTGAAAAATACAAGCTAAGAGGATATGCTTGCACTTGTGCTGAGAGAAAGTGCTATCCTGACTCTGGCAGCAGTGAAAGGAAAACTACCATGTCCAATTAATACCTGTGAAGAGCATATCTTCCCTACACTTGAACCCACTGCCATCTGGTCAGTTTTATCTGACCAGCATGTAAGACTAAAGGATTTATCATCCTTTATTTACAAATGAGAAAAGAAAGAAAAAAACTTGATCACAAAAGTACAGACTACCTTATCCACAGCTCAAAACCACAATATTTTATGAGTCTATCAGATCTTTCCATAACATAAAATACTGATGCTGACAGGCAGTATTGCCACAAAGAAGGTCTGAAAGTTTTTACTGTGCTTTTCCTACCTGACAAGTGGCAGAAATATTCCACCTCAATGGAATGACAGGCAGAGACCTGACCTGCTGTAATATGTCTTTCCATTTTGACCATATCTGGGAACAATGAGGCAGTGTTAACTCTAGAGCTTTTCTTTCCTAGGTTGTAGTAAGACAGTAGTAAGAAAAATGAGATTTCCCATAAGATCAGAACTTAAAATTATTTTGGTGTCTTTGTTGAGGTTATTTGTACATTAATTTGGGTTCCATTGTTGCAAAAAGCCCACAATTAAAAAAGAATCTACTGTTTTTAAAGTATACATGCATGTTTCTGAGGACAGGAGAACTTAGCTACCTCTAGTTAGACAGTAATGTGCCTTTACACCTTGCTATAGAAATACAATTATGACACCTTTGCCTTCAAAGCAGTGAGCAAATGTCAGAAGTGACTGCACAATTCTTCCTTTCCCATAGCAAACAAGCAAAGCTGATAAATGGACTCAGGGATAAAAAAAATTCAACAGCATTGTCAGGATGAGCTCTCAGTGTTGATTGCACTTCATGGGAACAGAGGGATATCAAGCACAGCAACAACTGTCTGGCAAGCCAGAATTGTTGTGGAGCAGAGTGTCTTCTCACCTGGGCAGCAGGTCAGGAGTTTTCTTGCTCCTGTCCCTATTGAAAGCATTTCTGTTCTGAGGATGGAGTTACTTGAAGCTCATCTCAGATCTGAGCAGTTCCTCCCTACACTGGATTGAATGAGAAGCTGTGCTGGTACCAGTGGCACTGGCTAATTTGTCTGCAGGACTAAATGAAGAAAGGAGAGGAACAGAATATCAGGGTGACCATCCAATTAGTTTAACAGAAACTGAAGGCAAGGCCCAAAAAGTTGTCAGTGTGTTAGTGAGATGTTTAACCTCTCCTGAGTGCCATCTGCAAGTACTGCAGCTCAGCTGTGTTCCTACCCCTCAGGAAAAGCAGGAATTCATGAATTCCAGAGTTTCCTGCCCACTCCTGCAGCCCCTTGCTGCAGTGGGGAGCTGCCTGTGGGGTCTGCAGCCATGGCACTGCAGTTCTCTGCACTACAAACAGCACTGCAGTCCCCTCCTGGAGTGTCACACATGAGCAATAGACACCAGGACATAACCATTCCTCACTGTGTTTGCACAGGTCACCCCTTGGCACATAAATTTTCCAGACAGGAGGAGGAAAAACAGGCAGAGAACAGAAAATAAAACTTCTCCTGTGGGAACACGACTTGCCTCATCTAACCAGATATCACAGTAAAAATAAGATCCCCTGTAACCTCAGTAGCTCAATTTTGCTGTAAGCTTGCAGAGCCCACTCGCCTGTTCTCCAATTTACACACAAGCCTCTGAAGGAAGACCAAATTTCCTTTGAGGATTATAAACACTGGACAGGGTTCAATCTTCTCTCAGTAAATTTATAAAAAAGGGCTTTTTTGGTGTCACAATTTTGTCTCTCTCCATCACACCAACACCACCAGTGCCAATATATGAGGTTTCCCAGGAACCACAATCTCATGGTGACAAAAGACACATCCCAACTACTGGTGTCTGTCACTGCCAAACAAGTGAAGCTTGTCCTGCCTTTAATCCTGCAGAGAAAAAACCATTTCCACATTCGGCAGGAGCTGCTTCCCTCACACAAAGGGTCAAAACCTCGTGACTGTAACTGTAGTGCAAACCCAGGGAAGGTGATTTATCTCTTCACTCGGTGTTAACAGCACAGGAATCTGGCCACCAGGGAGAGCGATGCTGTGAAATATGCAGTAAACAATGATTTCATTTATATGAAGAATGAGTACTATATTAAATTTGAGTTAAATATTAAATGAAGAATGTGTTAAATATTAAGATGAAGATTCCACACACATATTTGTTGCAGATAAAAATAACTGAATATATATTTGAGATTAATTCATCCACCATTTCAGAGTTTTCATGCCCTTTAGAGAATGTCACAAACCCACACACAGTCACAATTGATGTGTTTTGTATTTTTGTGCAGTATATAGACCTAAGAATTTTACTTCCATTCTACTGCCAGCTTATACATTTGTGACTACACTTTATAACCAAATCCTCACTTTTCTCTACAGCACAATATCAAGATCATTTGTTTGGGCATATAAAACATTATTCAAACAGCTTTTGGCTGTTCTGCAACGTACCTCTCATGGGAGATTCTCTCCTAGAGCAGCGGAATCTCCAGAAGCAGAGGACAAAAATGTGCTTGGGGGCAGCAGGGAATTGATGCCTCTGAAGCACTTCATTAGGTTTTCCCCCTCTGGCCCCTTCCTGTGTCCTTCTGTCCCTTGCCTCTCCCCTTCATGACAGTCACATCAAGAGTGAAATTCTGCTTTTAGGCCATCTCCACATAGATGATGGTTGTACATGTTAGTCCTTGGAGGGTAATTAAATGCAACATCTGAAAGCTGTGTTGTGCTTCGTTCTCCCTCCATATGGCTAAAACTTCTTTTCCCATAACTAATCTGACATTTGCTGATGGAAGATTGTAGGGGAATACACATTTAATTTGTGCATAAAAGATTACATTAGAAATTATTTCAGAAAAAGAAGTACAAACAGCAACATTGGTTCTGAGGGCATGACACTTTCTCCTAATTTCTTTCACTGTGCTGACAAAATTTTCTGTGCCCTGAAAAAAAATTTTTAAACTCATTTTCCTTGCTATGACTTAGCAATATTGTCAGATTAACTATCTGTTGGCATAATTATTGTTAAAGGACATATTTGACAGCAGAACATCAAATCGGAGCACACAGAGATGAAGAGTTTTATGATCTCTGGTAACTGCCATCCATAATCACCATTATTTACTCTTTAAGCAGAATAAAATTCATTAAATAAACTTCCTATCAAGATTTCTCCTTTACTCAGACAGACAAAACAAGTGTTATATCTCTTAGGACTGCATCTCTCTTCACAACTCACATCCTTCAATACAAAGACCTTCATGTCAAAAATAATCAAAACTTAAACTGCCTTTCATCACTTGAAGCTAGTTCACTAAAAACAAGACCAGATACAAGGGGATGTTACAACCACAACAATAATTCTTTGTACCATATGAAAAGGATACTCAAAACTGCTGAGACCCTTCCCCCTTATTTTGCCAAGATACCTTCAAGAAAAGATACTTGTTCCCAGACAGCTTCCTTGAAGAGATGGTCACAGGAATTTTTAATTAGTGAATTCTTTAGATTCTTAAGGAAGGGTAATGAACTAAAAATCCAGTCGTGTTCAGGAGGAGTTTTTGCAGCTGTATTTATGGGAAGCAAATGACATTACATACGTTACTCTGCAGCAGGGATTTTCACACAAAAGTAATTTTAAGGAGGTAATATTTAAATTGTCTACCAGTTCTAGTATATTCCTTGAGAAATATCCTCCCTTGAAAAATGATCACAAAAGATGATTTAACATCCAAGGAAGTTCCAGTACTTTTTCAAGCCTCTGTAAAATGCTAAGTTCATCTGAAATTTAAATTTCACCTAAAATTTCCCATAGAGGCTTTAGATCTCAAAGAAATCACAGAGAAGTTGCTTTCCTAGCAACACTCCCTTTTCCCTCACTCCACAGTGCAAGCAGCTGCAATCCCTGTAACAGGGTCCCACCACACCTCCCACACTCTGTGTCCTTACACCGACTCCTGGCTCCTCAGCAGCTCCTGGACACCTGCAAGTCCAGACCAGGTAATCAAAGCCAAATCCAATCACTACCAAAGCTGATTTCTAGCTCAGCCTGAATTTCACACCACCCCAAGTCCCTTTCACAAAGATTGCTAATAATAGTAATGAACATTTATTCTTAGTTGTCCAAACCTTCTGCAGAAGGCAGGAGTGTTCAGCCCTGTCACAGCTTGGTGATGTCCCCACACCACCACCAGGCAGCTCTTTAGTGCCATTTGGCCCGTGTGCCCAAAGCCTGGGGCACAGGACATCCCCAGCTGTCCCTTTTCAATTGCATGGAACTGCACATCCACACCCTTGCAATCACAGGCACACACTAACAATGCTCATTTCTTCTTTTCATATCCCACAGCGTAGACAAAACTTCTTCACTCTTAGCTGCACAAAATATAAAAGGATCTACATCCACTGGGGGAAGAAATTAGGTAAACTCAGTCACAGTTTTCTTTTTAAAAACACACAAATCTCCCATTTTCTCCACACTTCCTATCAACATGTTAGAGTAAAATCCCAGTGTTATTCCCTGGAACTGGACAAGAGTCCTTGGAAAAAGAATTTTGCTTATATAAACTATTACTGCATGTCAGGATCACTTCAAACTATTATCTGGATATAACCCAGAAGTGTCGCAGTAATTCAGTCCCAGGGCTCACATGAGAATTTTTTGGAAGGGTTTTGTACTGCAGAGCACTGCCTTCAAGCAGACCAAAAATACTGAATAGTAGCCATTCTCTTTTTCACTTTTTAAGCATTTCCTTTCCTTTTCAAATGCCCCACAAAATTAAGAAAAAAAAGTCAGTGCAATCTCCTCTAGGAAAGACAAGGTTACTTTTCCTTACAATTTTTTATTATAAATAGCATTTTACTGTGACTGGAATTGCACTCAATTTGCTTTTTTCAATGCTTTCAAAGAGTCTGAAAGGTTTATTCTGCTTCTCTATATGCAGCACTCTGCAATATTCCCAAATAACTTGGTGCATAAACCATGAACTGAAAAAGATTATGAAGAGTTAATTTATTTTCACTAGATTTAGTTTATGCAGCAGGGGTGACTGTTTTACTCATATGAGGTAATAGAGATACAGCAATATTTTTCTTTTCTGATTCTTTACATACATTTTCCCAGCATAGAAGATACTTAGGGTATTTCTAACCATCTATGTACATTGTTGATAATTTATTACACATTTTGGAAGAAAGAGCTTCCAGTAATACATACACCATTATAACTCCACATGCATGCCTATGGTGTGACACGAACAAATTTAATTTAGTAACATGGGCTTTTTTAAGCCAGGGAACATTAGTTTTCTCTAAAATTATTATGCTGCTTTCCAGCTCACTGGCTGGATACTGTGAGGTAAGTTTGCATTTGAATTGATTGATAGGGCCTAATTCTCTATAAATTTAGTCCAGGCTTCCCCTGATGTCTTAAATCTGCTCCCCAGAGGCAGGTGGAATTGCACAGGTAAGAGGGTGGGATTAGAGCCAGGAATCCCATGTGAATGCACAATTACAGAACTGAGAGATGGCCTGGGATGGTCCCTCCACAGCTCCTGATCCAAACCCCCCTGGAGCCTGGAGCAAACACCCCACAGCTCTGATCACACCCCTGCACCTCATGCTTGGGGAATTCTCCCCACAGGACTGCAGCTGTTAACTTTCAGGGTGTTCCAGACTGCACCAGCAGTAGCTGGGCTCAGAAAGCCCAGGGGGGTGGCCCCATGCTGGAAATTCTGCTGTCTGAACTGCAGTGTAACTGTGCTCTAGGAGATGCACTTGGGAACACCTTGGTCCATGAGGGGCCCTGAAAAGCCCCAGTGGTTCTCCTCCTCCCCTGGATACGTGACTCATACCACACTGAAGCCATTAATCCCAGCTTAGTGAGCTGTGAAGAAAAGACACACACTCTTGTGCAGCTTTTCTCTTACTGAGTTGGGACTTCTTCCCTTGTAAATGAACTGATGAGACACCAGAACTATCGTGCTGTCTCTGGTGATGTACAACGCCTGTTTGCACAGTGGTACTGTGCTATTACTATTCATTTTGATAGTGTGTTTCCTTCCTCTCCTTGCAGTTGGTTCATCTGAATTGTCGCCAAGACGGTTGGTTGCCTTGGAAACTAATTAAGGAAAGGCTTTGGTTAGAAGCAGAGTTTCAAGCATTAAGCGATTTGAGAGACAGATGCAGAAATTAAGGTAATGTCTGCTAAGATGAAAAGGCTTATCCTTTATGTATAAGAAAAAAGAACCACATTTAAATGCCAGGACTGAAACAAAGCAACTTATACACAAACTGAGTTTGAAAACCTGGAAGAGATGAGTGAGTGAGGCATTCCAAAATCAGTCAGGAGCTTAGAAGAGGTGACAACGATTCCCAAAGCTATTAGCTATTAGGAGAGATGGATGAACAGGGAAAGACAAAAACTCAGGGGATCAAATGTTGAATAAGTTACAGCCAGCTCTCCCTTTCCCTCAAATACTCTGTGTCTTTAAAACACTTCTTGTGAATGTTGTTTTTGAAAAATACCTGTAGAGCTGATGAAAGACCAAATCCTCTCCTCCAGGCCAGGTATGGCACAAGAAGCATCTGTATGCATAACTGCATACTACAAATATAGTAGTAAAAATATGCAAAGTATTAAAGCCAGATGCATGTGTATGCATTGGTGTGAGCATTTATATCTCATAAATTATCATAAAACATAAAATTAGTAACTGCTACAATCACAGAAAAATAAAAACTCTCATGGTGACTTCAGGTTCATAAGCCCCTGGCACAAGAAATTAGAGTTGCTTGGCAGCAATCTTCTACCTACAGCAGCTCCCACATTTACAGCGAGATGTTTCTGGTACTAATTATTATTACTACTGATCAGATACATTTAAAACTGTGCTTTAATGTCTTTTGAACACTTTAAAGCTTTGTGTGCCATTACTTCAATCATTCTGCAGGATGACTAATAATGCTCTGATAAATTCCTGTCATTTAGAACCTGGCTTGTTTTATGAAATCTGGATGATGGCTTTGGAGAGACATTCCTTTTTACAAGCTAGCAATTCTCTCCTCAGGTATGTGTGAAATGTGCTCTGTATGGGGCAATTAACCCAAGATGTTACTGTCTCTGCTTTAGCAGTTCATCTCCTGCCCTTTGTGAGTTTCACAGCTGACAGGAGCAGGCCCTTCAAGGCAGATACAGCTGTCACTTTTGACTTAAGCCCATTCCTACTCTTCTGCTGGCTATGTCCTGAGGGTGCCTGACCTAAGAATTCCCTTTCCTCCCCATATGCCCATATGGACTTGGGAGCTGCCGAAACTCCCTGGGTGTGAAGGGACAGAAGTGACCTTTCATTCTGCTTTACATCCTGGTTTCAACAATACTCATGGGTATCTAACGAAAAAATATCCTAAATTTTAAGTTTCTAGTTCACTGGAAATGTAAAAATGAACTGTACCAGTTTCAGAGTGATGTTATACAACAGTCTACAAAGCAGATACTCTCTTGGAGCCCCAGCTGAACCCCTCAGCTCCAGACAGAGAATAAACTTAGCCTGTGACACGGCTGTGGCCTGAGCCCTGCAGCAGACAACAGGCACACAGCTCTGCAGGGCTGCTCTGAGCAGAGCAGGGCCTTCAGAGGACACGGCACTGCCAGGCTTCAAAAGCCAATAAACCACTCAGAGCTCTTCAAGGGTCCCTCCGTATTTGTAGGCAATTGTATTTTAGATTGCTATGGAGAACACAGGCAGACCCCCACCAGACCATCTGTTTATAATGGAACACATAAACCAGGAAGTTTACATGACAGTGCTCTTGTAGCTTTGCAATTACGTTTTACTATTGTTATTTTTAATGACTGTTCATCAACGCAATGCTGCAGGTCTGTGTTTATTCTTATGACCCTAAAATGAAAGCTGCTGTGCAGTGAGCTCTCTCTGAGATGTGAGCAGCTCTGCAGAGGGATGCAGCTGGGGCTGTACTGAAACCTGCACACCTCCATCCTAATTTCACCATTTCAGCCTCAAAGGTCATCACAGTCAGTGCATGCACAGGACAGAGTTCAGTCGATCAGATTACCCTTCCTAATCCTACAGATGCTTCACTTTGAGTTGTCTTTGCCAGCCTGGCTGTCACTGTAAAACTTTGGGGACTGCAATCTCTACTGTAATATTGCTCTTGCTTTGGTGAGATGCCTTCACTTAATACAGACACTGCCTTGGAGTCTAACCATGGCTAAGTTTGGAGACAGTCCTTTTGCAAAAAGCATGCAGTCTCTGGAATTAACAGGTCTTTTGTAAAGTTTCACCATTTAGATCCTGAATGGAGTTCCTTCCTCCTCATTTGCCCTCAGGAGATTTTCTTTTAAGTGGACATAAAGCCACTCTAGTCTGAAATACAGCTTATTATCCTGGGAATAAGAAAAACATATTTCTTAACTCAAAACCATGTCTCTAAATACATGGTCAAACAGGCAAAGGCTTACTGTTAGCTCTCAGAAGAAAATGTTCTTCTGTTTATGAGAACAAAATTTTATATCTATCTGTGAAGAAATACAGAATATTTTAGCATCAAGGGACAAGAAGTGTGGGGAGCTCATGAATTTTGCATGATATAAGTGTTGCTATCCGTATGCCTGAGAGGCCAGTAGATGATTGAATTGGATATAGCTTTGTTGTGCAAGGGGGATATAGATCCAGATGCTCAGTGGGTACAGAACTATAGGGCAAGTGAACAAACATATGGCAACTTACAGAGTAACTACTGATTTCTCTGCCTCCCTCTGTTCTATAGCTGAAGAGGTGTGAGCAGGGTATCCACCTCCAGGACAAAATCTAAGACCCATCACAAAATCTTCTGAATGGGGAATGAAAACAGATCAACCTGCAGTATGAAATTTGCCACCAAACAGCTTACTCAGGCAGAGGAGGAGCTGGGGTGCCCCCTTTCCCTGACCTTGTATTTACAGCTGGGAAGATCAGGTACCAGACAGCCCTGAGAAGAGAAATATTTCATGTGACAGGTTACAGGTCTTGGAAACCTAGGGACATTCACATGGGCCATAGGAATACTTAAGGTCCCTGACTCACATGCCTGTACACTGCTGGAGGAAGGTACAGAACATTCCAGAATGACCTGAAATCTCAGAAGAAAATCCCCAGATGTGCAATTGTCTTTGGATGAGCCTGAATTGTCTTTTGAAGAGATGTATACCCTGGTCTGAACAGGCTGAAAAAAGGATCAAAGGAAGAGAAGTGCACACACTGACCAGCCTGATTCAGGAAAAGAGGTCACTCTTGGTGAATACAAGCACTAACACAAAGCCATGATACATGGCTCCTGGAGCAGAGCACTGACAACCCTGCTGAACCAACCCTGCTGAACGGGCTGGCCCAGAGCCCAAAAGTCTGATAGCAAACTCAGTGCGTGTGTAGACTGTTTAGTGCTTCACAGTCTGTTTATTTCTGCTATGACTTTTCTTCTTGAATAAGTTCTATTTAAGCCTCTGAAATCCAGGGTCACTGGCAAATGCTGCTGCTGACTCAGAGAATGAAGTAGCAGGTGCCACACAGTAACCACATAAATCCCCTCTCTGGAGGGAGGCAGCACTCCCAGAAGCTGATGCGAGGGTTGACCTTTGGAGTTCAACTCCTGGGAGGCCCAAAACAGGAGGGGATGAGAGGGAGCTGGGTTGAGGCAGCCTGTAGCAGCCCTCTGTGGGACACAGTTTGTCCATGATCTATCCCATACTGCCCTGACACAGCAGCTCAGACAGGTCGAGTGTCTTGGCTTCCTTTTGTTCTTACTGGGAAAAACAAACCCACCTGCAAAGTGCACCAGCAAGTACTAACAGGCTCAGACATTTCTGCTTCTCAGCCGACAGCCTTCCCAGACTCCACACATAGCACTGAACTGACTTTTTAAACTGCAATAAAATGCTAGATTTGAAATATGCAAATCCAGACTTATCTTTCCCCTCAATAATATGCTATCAGCAAACACACTTGGCTAAAAAAAAGACAACTCTCCATTCCCTTGAGCAAACTGGATGGATGGATTTAAATATGACACATATTTGTGAAAACTTTTAACTACTTTATGAGAAGATAACAGGGTAAGCAGAGGAGATGGAAGGAAAAGCCTACAAACAATAATTGTTCAGCTATCAACCTAGGGTCCATCCACCATTACTGAATTTCCCTGCAGAAATTTATGTCACTGCTTTTCAGTATCCAATTAAAAAACCTCTGGAAATTGTTGACAGAAGGTATTTTTAGCACCAGGCGCACCAGCATGTACTGCAGAGTTTGGGGAAACCTGGAGGCCCCAGTAGCAAATTTTCACTTAACACATGCTAATCATGTTGACAGAAGACCAAATCACACATTTAACAAAATTTAAACTTCACTAGAGTTGAGTTTAGAATAGTAGCAGAAGAAAAGAGTCACCAGGTTTTTTGCTATATAGTTTGCTTGGTATATAGCTTTCCTTTTAGGCACTGAGATGGTTTGACTTCTTTTTCTCTTACTTGGACAATAGAAGAAAAAATGAGAAAAAATGTAAATGAAGTCAGATCAAACAAAAGGCCTGCTTCTCAGCTGAGAGTGGGCCCAGAGAGCTCTTTAAGCTTGGCTCAGGAGGGCTCTCCTGCAGCATTTTCAGAAGAGTGGGCAGTGGGTAGGAATGGTGTTTTGCATCTTTCCCAAGAACATGAACAAACGAAAGAACAAAAAAATGAGAAGTTTCTTACACTTTTCAGTATGAATTTCCCTAAAGAGAGCACTCACCATATTGCCTAAAAATACAGCATAAAATGCAATGCTGTGTGTTGGCATCACAACCATACCAGTCAGAGCTAGGGACCAGCATGGTTTGTGCTCTGTTTTCTCGAGCACCTTTTTTCCTGCTCTGTAGGTAGCAGTTATGGCACGTGACTGCCCCCACAGACCCACCCTCAGTGATACACCTCAAGGCTTGACAGGAACTGAGTATTTTCACAAGGAATGCAGTGAATGTATCTTTCATGTTTCCCAGGGTTTATGGCAGTGAGGTCAGTTTGTTGGTAGTTTACAATACAATGTTTCTAAGAGATATGCTAATGCTTCATGAAATTTAAATGTAAGTCTTGATCTATTCCATACTATGAACCCACAGTTAAACTGACAAAGAGGCAGCAATCCGAGGGTTTCTCACTCTTAATGCAAGTGAATTCCCACATGTCTGTGAATGACCAAGCAGCGTGCATTTGGTGCCACACCAGCACCAGCCCTCCTGTGAGTCCAGGGAGCAGGGAACTGTCCTGAGCCTGCTCCTGACAATTTGTATCTGTCACTACAGCTCTTCATGCACCTAGCACAGCACAGCCAGTGGCACAGGTACAGGGGCAGCACCCTGGGATGGCCAGAGGGAATGGCCAGAGGGGATGGCCATTCCTCTGGGGCAAAGCAATGCAAGAGGAAAACAGCCAACCCAAATGCATCTTCCCCCACAAAGGTGCTTAGACTCCATCACCCACAGTTTACGCCTGTCAACAGCACTGGCTGTGCAGAGGGAAGGGCTGTATGTACCAAAATGCACTAATGAATCATTTGGACTGCTAGCTGAATTTTTCATTAGCAGGGTTTCCTTCTGGGAATTCTTTAAGATGATTCTGTGATACTTCACTGGCTTTTTATTTCTTGGTTCATGTTTCACTTAAAAAACTGCACCTCTCTTGCAATCCTCACAAGCAGCCTTGATTCCAGTAATGTTACTCTGGCAGCTGAGGTTTTAGGTTCCTTATCTACTTAAAAATAATTCATTATTAACATGGGGGAAAAAATATCCCAGTGACGTTTCCTGGTAGGTTACATGTAAGTGCTGCCACCAACTATGAGCATCACTGTAGCATTTTCATTTTACTAAGTAACTGGCCAGTTGTTGGGACTCATCTCAAAGGATACTTAATAACCTCTAGAAAAAAGCAGTTCTGGAAATATTAATGATGTCTGTCACAGAGAGATCACAATTTCTGAAAAGTAGATACCTGTTCCAAAATGGTGTTGATTCTGTCTACTTCGCAGTCAATTAAGTATCTTTTTTCTTGCCGTCTGTCCATCTCCTCTATAATTCTTCTGAACTCTTGAACATCTTTTATGCTTCCTACAGATCTGGCTGTCACTTGCCAGTTGTTCTGTACTGCTGCTTCCATAATTGCCTGAAGAATGGAAAATCCTGTGGGGGAAGAGACAATACAACCATTTAGAAGCAGAAGAAAAATAAAAATTCTTTTGAATGTTTGACAAAAACTTGCATCATCTAAAGGGACACAGACTAGCTGAGAGCCTGCAAGTGCCTCACTGCTCGAGAAAACAAGTGTAGGGACCACTTTCTTCTTTCAGCTATGCCTCTGGCAAAGTCACTGGCTCCAGCAGGATGTCTTGGTGCTGCATCACTGCAAGGCATATCAGAATCTGCCCAATACACCAGATTATGATCCTCTCAGGGATGTTTATGGTCATGCTGGGGTCTGTGCCAGCTGAGAATAGGAGCCTGCAGCCATTTCTTGGGCAGAAGTCCATCAGGCTGAGGAGCAGGACAAAAGGGGTGATTTGCCTGTGCAGACTGCAGCGATGGGTCATTAACTGGCAGGGGTCCAAGCACTGCACAAGAATGTCAATTAAGTCATTGTACGGTCACTGGAGCCACAACCACAAGCGAGTGCTTTACTGATACTCACTTTGACTTCAGGGAATGTTTTTAACTATGGAGTCTAGCAGTATTAACCCCACTTTCAATGTGTTCATCAAGGTAATACCAACTCATTTAGCATCCTCAACCAGGAGAGAACCAGCACAGAATGACCAAGGACTACACAGTGGGAAATACAGGGGCAAGCAGCATTTCAATGTGCCTCGGCACAAGGCAGAACCCAAGGCAAATCCCTAAGTGAAAAGTGGTTGAACTAAGGACAAATCTCTGTCAAGTCATGCTTATGTAGGAATCATTAGATAATGATTTGCATCCCTTTATTTTAGTATGTAGCTGGGAACCTGTTTTCATTCAGGAAATTTCATTTTGTGCATAGTTCTAATTGTTTCAATTCTGAGCAGATGTCAAGACAGAGGTCATCCACTTCAAGCACATCCAGTAGTTTTCAGTAGAGTTTTACTGTACTGAAGCATATCCATGTGAGTGCTGTTTCTGTCCAGATAATTTATCTGCAAAACTTTTGGTTCAATTATTTAGTCATACTGTGGATTTCTTATCCAGCCAGATTTGAAAAGCTTACACACAACCACACAAACATACAGGATCACCAACCAATTACTCCTGCTCTGTGATCACCAGTTCTGTGAAACTGAAAGGGCTCTGAGCTGCAGAGGAACAACAGTCCCTGCTGTCAGTCACACCAACAGCTACTCTGAATTCATCCTTGTAGAGGTACAACGATAACAAAGAACTTGTGCTGCAGCCTGATCTTCCAGAGCCTGCTGTAAATCTGTAGCGGCTGTCTGAAGCCAGAGGAGCTGCACCATTACCTCATTACAGACACAAACAAGGCAAGAATGATTTTCTGGATTACAATTAGATTATCGTAATTTACCGTGTGACTTCCTCAGGTCTCACTGAAATGCCCTCACTTTATCTGAGCAGCCTCCTTGATTCTTAATGCTTTTCTTTGTATGAACGCACTTTACTATCATATGAAAGGAGGTGACAATTAATATGTACGCTGGTTGAAAATTCTTTCTGGCATCTTCTTTCCTCTGAGACTACTGAAAGAGAGGCATTTACATATGTATAGTACAATGAACTCAGTCTTCCTTAACATCATATTTTACAAAAATGGTTGTGATGTCTGTGACAGCGTTGTGATTGCACTACATGTAGCAGGAAGATCTAAGCCTAAGATACTTTCTTGGCTGCAAATGAGGAATTTTTATGTGGAAACATAAATACCGCTAATGGGGATCTACAAATGCTTTCTGTATGAAGATGTACTTTTGAAAAGACATGATTCTACTCAGTAATAAATATTTACAACTTTGTTTCATCATTCATATAACATTTAAGTATGAACCTTCAGCTTGCTGTAAACAACAACAGTCCGTATGTCCAGGGTTTTTTATGCCAGATTGAACAAATTAGTTCAAAATATTATGAAAAACTGACACTTCAAACATATCTGCAGCTCTGTTTTTTGCTAATGACACATACAAAGCTTGTGAATTATCTCAAGGAAAATGAACATGCTGGAGTGAAGATGCCATTGGTTGACTGCCACGCTCCCAGTTTCAGCTAACACTGAGTCAGAATTTTCTTTGTCAAACCTTGAATATCTCAGAAGAAAGTTGGGGAATTTTCCTAATTTTGTGCAATTGCATGTTTGTGTGGGTGTCAGTATATGTGTATTTTTGTATGCATGTGTATTAGTCAGTGGTTACCATTTCAAGAAAGAAGAGCAAGGTTACTCAGCAGCCTTTCTCCCATGCATGAAAATACAATTACAGTAAACTAAGACTGAAAAGTTTCAGAGCTTTGTAATTTCTGTCTTCTCTGCTTCCTGTTTCTCCTTGTCACATCAAATCTTTACAATCATAGTCCCCTCTACCCCCGCCACTTCCTGCAATCCTCCCTATAGGCACGGTCTGTGCTGTGCCAGCTCCTCTCTCCTGGGCCCTCTCCCACCCTTGCTTTGAGAAGAACCATTTGCCCTTTCTGCAGCAGCTCATTAGACCAGTCCTCTGATGACCTTTACAGAGCCCACCCTCTTGGTTTACTAAAGCTTGGTTTAAACCTCCTGCTCTCAGGAAGGCAGCACCTGCACCCTCCCTGTTCCTGTCTCAGGTCTAATGCCTTCAGTGCCATTTACTGCATTTTACATCATTGCATTACATGGTATTTCTGTATACAACATGTTCCAGGCTCCAGCTGTACTTTACCATTGAAAGAGCTGTTACATAAGCAGTATGATTGTTTAACTGAAAGGACCATTTTATCTTGAAATGTGAACTTTTCTTTCTCTTTAGCATAACAACGCAAGCTGTGGGAGCACTGCCTGGGTAATGGGCAGGGAAATTATTTCCGTGTTGTGTGCAGGCAGTGACCAGGCTTGCACATGGTGCTATTCCACACCCTGCCCTCAAGACACACATCTGCGACAGTTCCTAAAGAAACTGAGCACCCTGGAGGTGCAGAATTCTGATCATTCCTTTGATAAAAGCATCTCTCCACTGACCCCGCTAAAACCAGTGAAGAGGACATTACACTCTTTTGCATGTCTGAAAGCTCACAAAACTTCTCCCACATCCACACAGGCAAAATTCATGTCAGCAGTTTGCTCAGCCATATGAAATTCTATGCGCTACATCACTGAACTTACTCTTGTTTAACTAACAGCAATCATTAATGTGACATGACTAAACGATCACACTGGAACATGTGTAGTATCACATGAGCCCTTGCAGTTGGCATCCAAGTACTCACTGAAAAGTTACCACTTACGTAAATCTCTTCTCCTGAATGTCCTTGCTAAGACCTTGGACCTTTAGCCGCCTACAGAAAGGAAAGAGCACTTGCTCTTCCTTTTGCCCTGCTCAGTACCAACGATCTATGAGGGGTGTATTTTCCTGACAGGAGCATGCTTGTGCCACCTGAATGAACATTGGCTCTGATCTGAAGACTTGTGTTTTCCACTCTGTATCTGGGACATGATACAGAGATCCACACTTCAGCCCATGACTGAACTTCAGGGATTTAAGTGTTGAGCTGTGTTTGTCAAGGGCACAATGAACTCCCCAAAAGGAGGCCATCCAGCCAAGTGATTCCCCATGACAAATACAATTTCTATGATGCCAGCTCACACTTCAAGTGTACCAGAGGTCAGTAAGTCAAGATATACTTGGATACTCTGTGTGTTTGGCACTGAACCTAACACTAATTTGAAAGCAAATAGATCAGCATGTCAGGCACGAGTGAAAAAACAACCCCAAAATTCCCCATCACCCAAAATCCCAACACATCTGTGGGGAAGTACACTTCACATAACCCAGGTCCTCTTAACAACTTCCTAGGAAGGGGAAGCAGCAAAGAACAAGATACTAAACAAATCACCAGGAAGCAACTCAACAAATGATGAGGATCCTGGAATGCTCTTTCAGTCTAACACATGTTCAAATTCTGAAATAAATAATAATTATTTTTAATAATAATCAAACCCAGTGTAATCCATCTGGTTTCAACCTCATCACTTCTAGCTGGTAACCGACACAAACAGTTACACTCCACTACTCTGGTAGCAGACAACCTTGTAGACCAAGTAGCAAACACATTCTAAAGAATTTTTTTAAAAATTTCTGCTTTTTCTGTTCTGTAAACCTCTAGTTTCCCCTGTACATACACCACAGTACTGCAAGCTGTCATCCATAAACAGAGAAATACACACAAATAGGTATGACAGCTTGGTTGAGTGAATGTGAACTTGCCTGGCTCTAAAGGAGAATTTACAGGAACCATCTGGTTCATATTTTTTAGGGATGGGATACAGCTAAAACTGCAGAAATTCAGAGCTGCTGAATGCAAGTAAAATACGTTTTTTTTTTCCCCCTTAAATTGCTCTTTCTGAATCAATTTTACCTTGATCTATTCTTTCGTAACAACCTTGCATCTAATTCACCTCTCATTTTACTCAAGTTTTAGGTCAGTGCACCTACGCTGTTTTTGAATGAAGCTGTGCCAGTGTAAAATGAGAGCAATGTAGTAAGGGATCAAAGAGTTCAATAACCAAGGACAAGACAAAAAGATGCCGTAAGCAATGCTGTCACTTCCACAGGGGGACTTATTCATATGACTTTCACAATGTTGTGGGCAAATCTGCTGGTGTAGGACAGACAGAGACAGCTCAGTACAAGGATATGATCCAAAGTTTATCAAAAGAGCTGTGTTCTAGTTTCAGCTTTCCTATGCAAATCTTTATTTAAATAATTTTCAAAGGAATAATAATTGAGTGAACAGCTTCTTGATACAAATTGGTAACAGAACAGACAAGATGGAACCACATCAAAACCAGAGTACGAGGAAAATATAACAGGTAAACAATTGTGTAGAGAAGGCAGAATTAGCATTGAAAAATCAGAAAAAGGAACACTGAATTTTGAGAAGTGACAGAAGGTGAGGAGCACTGTGTTGTCCAGTGATATGGGCTGTGGGGTATCCTCTGTGTACTGATGCTGATGCCACCAGAGCTGTGAGGGGACTCTGCCACCAGACAGTGCTGAGATCTGGAAGACCTGGCCCTGGGAGTAGTGGAGAGCTCTCCCAAAGGGAAAACTTTCAACATGCAAAATTGTAAAACTACACTAGCATTAAAAGTAAATAACCTCCAAGCTTTAGAATATCTGAATAACAAAAAAATAATTAAAATGCCTAAGTACAGATACTTCACCAAGGAAGCTCTACAGACTCCAGGGCTTTGTCTGTCCAGCAGAGTCCAAACCCTAAAACTGGGCAGTAAGCACGGTACATATGCAGTGAGATACAAATCACTTATCAACAGCAGAGGGTCTTGAAAATACCCAAAACTTGGCTTCATGTATTCAGAGAGTGAAAAACATCATTTCAAAGTATGCTGTAAACTTAATATTGGTAACACAAGTTAACTCTTCATCATGATACATTGAGGGTTTAGCATGAGTGTGCAGGAGTATTGCTGTCTGCCTTCTCTTAAAAACATGTTTGGAACTGCTGAGTCTAGAAAGTGATAAATATTGTTCCTTTGAAGAAACAATCACAGGAGATTATGGTAATCAGGGTATGAATTGAAATACATATTCATCACAAAAAACCCCCAGATTCACCTCAGATAAATGTCTTGGAAAAAATAATGCTAGCTGAACTGTCCTCAGACATAGTAAAATTATTCTTGCTATCTGACCTTCAGTCAATCATGTTAGAAGAGTATTTATTCCACTTCCTAACCTTTATCTGCACTTTCAGTTTTCAAACTACCTGAGCAAACAGATCTTATGCCTCTGAGAATTTTCATGAACAGATGCTATCAGCCTTTCAAAGTCTCTCTTCATCAACATCTCACCCTTTAGTAGCCAGCATTTTAATTGCCCTTGCAGCTGGAATGTGTTTCATATCTCACCCCATAAGTTAATTTCCTTTTATTTATCCTGAACACACACACACAAAAAAAAAAAAGAAAAAAAAGGAAAAAGCGTAATCAAAGGGTGACTACAGAGCTTAAAAGTATTCTGAAATTTAAATGAGTTTTTATGGTAATATAAATGATAATTTATGGATCCATATTCACAGTCGGCATATGTGTTTCGTTTTTGTCACTCAGCTGACTATTTCTGCCTTGTTTTTGCTAATAGCTGCCAATATGGAGCTTTTATACATCACTATTTCCTATATTTTTTCAGTACAATTCTCTTCATAACAACAATGTATTTGTTAATTACAAGGCCTCATATTAATTCTACGCTGGTCTGTACACTCCCTAACTACTTGGTAATACAGATTTGGTCCAAATTGAGCTTGACCACATAAATGTAGTTCATCTGCACAGACCAGAGCACTGAAAGTATGATCTGATCTGCTTTACACCGACTCCTCCTGTAGTGATGCCACAGGATGACAGCTTCCAAAGTTCCTGGAGAATTCACACGGCATCAACAGGCAACCCCTGACCCAGAGAAAGCTTGTGTTACTTTTCAGAAACAAGTGACCCTTCAGAACACTTCCCACAGCTGAGGGGCAGAACCAGGACGGAGCAGCTCCGTGCTCTGTATCAGTGATCTCCCTCCCTTCCCTCTGGCAGCACAATGCTCTGTGTCTCCAAAAGAACCTGGTTTTTCTGCAGGGTGGTGACACACAACAGGCTCGTGTCGCCTGCAGATGAGAGACTTCCCACTGCCTGCCAGTCAGGAAATCCCTTTGCCTTTACCTCCTATTCAAAAAAGAGGCTAAAGAGGAAACAACGCCTTGCTTTTATCATTCAACCCTGTAACACCATTTGGCTATTACAAGTCTTTTTCATTGCACCAAAAATCAGAAATTTAGCATCAGATATCCCTTCTCTCCTAACACACACAATATTTTTTGTCAGCTGTGTTTTAATTTGCACCTTCTAAACACAGAGGTTGGAGACAGCAAGTTCGGCTGGGGGAAGAAACCCCAGATGTGTGTCAGATCCCTGGTCAGTTATGGCACATGCTGTTTCTGATTTAGCTCAGGAAGGCAGCTCACATGAAATATCAGGCTGGATCATACAGAAATGTGCAAACATTTCAGCATAAGGATTCACTACACAGAGACAGGGATGTGATTTAAACATTTAGCTCCGGCTTCACCTCTCCAAGTTTCCATGTGTTCATTTGGGGAAGGAAGGAGAGAGGCATTCCTGGAGTCAAATCAGCAAGGTCTGGGCTTCAGATCCAGACTTTTCTACAGCACAAGATACTTACAAAAGAAAAAAGAAGGTAACAGTGCTTAGGCATGGGCAGAATTTTTCTAATTTACTGCACTGATAATTGACAATTAGAAATTCCAGTTTGACAGGCTTCACAGAGAAACTGGACTCTGGTAAGTTCTGATTTCAAAGCCAGCTTAAGCAGAAGCTCAACCTTTCCTTATGATCACCTTGGGCAAAACCTGGTCCCGCATATAAAGAACCTTATGACAGACACACATATGCCCTCAAAATTTGTCCAAAAATTAGCATAATGGAAGTGTACACTGCTGGATCATCATGAACATGGAATGGTATCAGCGAAGGTCATGCGTTCTCCATTAATTCATGTCCTCTAGATCTGTGTGAGCTGCTGCTGAACTACAGACTCGTATCTATCCATGACACTACAGTAAAATCTGAACATGTAAAACTCTGTTTCTTAGTTTTATATTATAAATAAACACAGAACAAAGTCTTGTTCTTGCATGTGTACGTGGTAAATAGTAAAGATTCTGATAAATGGTCTAGAAATGGCAATTACCAGAGAATTTGAAACAACTTTTGCCTATGATTCTCTCAGAAACGGGCTCACTTCACAGTACAGCAGAGGTAACATTTTCACAGATACCTGTCTTTCATTTCCAAAAGTGACTTGGGCAGGACGGTGGGAACAGGTTTTCAGAGGCAATTAAGATGCAGATGCTGAAGGCGAGGTATCTGCATTCCACTGCCTTCAGTGACAGCCACACTTAGCTCTCCCTGACTGCTTTCCACAATGTCATTCTCAGTGTGTTGAAACCCTAAATACCTCTGAAAGACCTGTCCTGTGTGCCTTTGGAAATCGCTTACCAAAATAGGATATCTGCATCTCAGGATAGTACTCTGTGGCCTGCTTAAAAAGTGGCACAGAATTCTCTACAGAATATGCTGTTAATTAGTTATTTCACTGTAACATGTTCAACAAGTGCACAGATAAGGACTGTCTGACTAAACAGGATGTACATCTATCTGAGACAGACTATCAATTGTTAGCTTGAAGAAGAAAAGGAAGATAGAAAATTCCCCTCTAAGGCTGCACAGCAGTAGATTAACTGTTACAAGGAAAGGGTTGCGTGTAAACCACATACTCCCTGTTTTCATAACAAAATTGTTCTCACTGTTTTCTCAGAATTGCTTTGTAAAATTAGGCAGCTGTAGCAAACATATCCTTGAGACCAGACAGGCTCAGTACTCCAATTATGCTGGGTTTTACACATGATTATGCTGCCAAGTGTTTATCATTATTTAAAACACTTATATGTTATTTGAATATTCAATCTGATATTCAGTGAAACAAAAGAACTCTTATTCCATTTGCTTTGATATAATACTGATGCATGACTACTCTTCCATGAATACAAAGCCTCACAAATCTGATTGCATGGTTAGCAAACTACAATGGTTAGCAAACTAAAATATTCAAGAACTTCAGCACTATCCAGCCCGAAGGAGACAACATACAATACCTGGCACACACAGCTTGAGGCCCAAGCACTGATAGCTCTGATCTCCCAGTTTACCATTATTGAAGCCACTCCAGCAAACCAAGATTTCCCAGAACAATGGAGGCCCCTGGTATGAAGAGTGGAAAAGTTGTGTTTTGTGCAAATCAATACTTTAAACCAAAAAGTTCACATTCCATCATTGCCCTCCTGCAAGAGGGTGACACTTCTTGTCTACTTCTACTTTTTACCCCCAAGGAAACTAAGTGAGATTCCTTTAACACTTCCTGCCACTGTAGTTCTCCCTGGGCAGGTATGAAATACAAGATAAAACCAGGTCGCCTGCAAGCAAATGGGCTTTACTTCAATAAGAAATTTTCATCCAACCTTACTAATTATTAATGTACAGATGTTCTAGGCTCAAATTAGACAATGCTCTTTTTTGTTTCCTTCTGTAAAGTGTGGTCAGTGGCCACTCCCAAATTTTTGATATCCTGCATACATATGTGGGCTTATAACTTCCCTGAGTGTTTATAGAAGTGTTCCATTAGCAATTATGGCTTCCTTAATTCAGTAACAAAGCTGGTGAAATTTTTTTCAATTGACATTGCATCCATTGGAAGAACAGACCTTTAGGAGAGAAAGGCACCACAATGATAAATTAATGCAGGCCAAACTCAAGCTGAAAAAAAAGAAGGAAAATATTTTTCAAAATGGAAGTTAAGGACACTTACTTTCAAAACTGAACAAAGATTAAACTATAAGTTAGGCTTGAAATAGCGTAGACCAGATTTCTTGCAGAAAAACTAACATTTTTCAGCTTGGTCCAAAATGGATTTTGCAATTTCTGTTTCACTGAACATTTCCCACTCTTTCTCAGGTTCCACTTGACTTTAAGTTATTCTTTCTAAGCTTTAATTCTGTCAGGCAGGAAAGAAAATATACATCTTTTACTTATGTTGAAGAGCCTAGTGCTATGTTATCACAGAATAAAGTACAAATTCCTGGAAAGGAAATGAGAAAAGACTGTGAATAGTAACTTGAGAAGAAGACACTGCACCAAGGAATATTCTGTACAGGATAGCCATTAAAAAAACCTAAAACCAGGGAAATACAACAGCTCTCAGGTTTCTTTAACAAATATGTCTCTAAAAATCCCTGAGGGATCACAGAGAAATCATTAGAACACCATTTTTACTACTTTATAGAAAACCAGTTTCCCTTGTGACACAGCAATTTCTCTTTTATTGCTCTTAGACTCTGGTCTCTGTGAGACAATTGAGGCCACGATTCTTCTTACTGTAACTCCCATAAACATACCTCGAGTAAAAAAACTGAAGCTAATTCTCAATTTCCTAGCTAAATGTCCACTGAAGCCTCCTCGTTTCCCTCCACTCTACAGTAATAATCTGCAATTGTTTGTTTAAAGTAGTTCTCAGGAATCCCCATTGTGACAGACGTTGCAGAACCGAGCAAAATGAATTCCCTCCCCACCTTCAGTAATGACTGTAGGTTAAATACAGTAATTAAGTGAAGTTCTACCATCTGACCTCAAGTGGTATAAATCATGACAATCAAAATATTACAAAGTGGTCCACAGCAGAACTTCTCATTATTGATACAATGAACTCATTGTTCTTAAGCAAACATTTTAAATAGCATCCATTATTCATGTGGAGTACGAAAGATTACCTACCTGGGATTTAGAAAGAAAAGCACATTTGCATATCAAAAAATGGCAGATTTTTTCATCTTTTATAAGAATGGTTTTGTACAAGTTCTTATCTCTGTGTTACAATTCTGTTGTTTGAAATGGACACGTAAAGAAATTATTTTTAAACACATTAGGTCAAATCTTCACCTGTGCAAATCTGCATAGCTTCACTTCAAAGAAATGCAATGAATGGCTTTTGCTATGGTCTGAGGCATATGCTGATTTTTACACAACTGAGCTGACTTGGTTACATCCAGTAGCAGTCTGAATTCCCTGCAGTAAAAGTTTCAATGTGAAAAACACTTTGACAAAACCCAGCTTTTGAGTCAGAGGGAGGTCACTAAAGTCACAGAAACATTATCTGCAGAAAAATGCACATCAGTATCCCATAAAGTAAGAAGATATCTATGCAAAATGAATAGCACTTGAACACTTAAGAACAAATAACATCATTGCTCACATTATCTTTTTATCCATAATTTTCATAGGAGACCCAATAAAATGTTATGAGGATGCAGCTGGCATCTAAAATTCACTATGAGACAGACAATGGTGTGTTTACATTGCCTACTGTGGCCAGTTTTTGAAGAAGGTCAACCCAGAGATTACCTAAATTAAATCTAAATTGTAATGGTCTACAGCTGCTTACACTCAGTATGTTATATTATTAATGAAAGCTCGGTGTAGTTCTATACACTTCAAAATTCTGAAGTCACTGTTTTTATTTATGCCTCCAGATGTGTAGTTTCACGATAATTTGATAAAATAATGAAAATTACTGCTCTGTAATTGAGAATTCACAATCAAACAGCCAAGCTGAACAGTTTCCTATAAGGAAATGGTGCTTTAATACAGAGATGTTCCTCTATGGTCACATCAAAAGGGAAGCATTGTTTGGGGTTATATGTTATGAATGCTGTGTGCAGTTACAGTCTCCTCTGATTTGGAGCGTAAGGAAAACATGAAAACCAAATGGGTCACTATTCAATGTCTGCCATTCACATCCATTTTGTTGCCTCCTTTGAAAAGTGTAGCTAAGTGGTTCCAGAGAGGACGACTACAACTGTAACTACACTAAAACAATATAGATGCACACAATTTTCACTCGCATCAACATATCTAAAACCAGACAAAAAAGCGATGAGACAACCCTGCAAAATGCTTCAGGGCACTCAAATCCCTGTTAAGATGTGGAAAACAGTCGGCTTTTTTATCATTCTTTTTTTCTTACTGAAACAGGACAACTACAACATTGTGATGAATGTGTTCCAAAAGTTTTTCTTCCAACTGTCTCCATGATGTGGAATAGCTCTTAAAGCACCACAGACACTTGTGTAACAGAGCCAGTTCATTGTAAGGCTTTTTAAAATAGCACAGCATGAAACTCAAACTGTCAGTGCATAAATTACTGCTGCCTTGAGGCTGCAATAACTTATGCATCCTTGTGTTCCCCCTCAAACACCTCCCCTTTCAAAGAGAAGTTCAGCTCTTCACTCCCACCCCCACCTCTCCACCTCTTTGTGGCAACCGTAACAAAGCCATTAAAAATCCACGGGCCTGCCCAGAGAACTGTGTAACCAACAGCAGAAAAAAACCCCACAGGGCTTTGGGGCTTCACTTACAAGAAATCTCTGCAAAAATGGTACTGCAATAATTATGTGTTTATATAACTCATTATTATTTGTCTACAGTCAGGCATAATTTGATTTTATTCCTTTAATAAAAACTTGATCTAATTTGAGATTATCACTGTGAGTTCATGGACAAACCCAATGATCAATAATGCCAGCACCACTGAGCAAAAGGCAATTCTATCTGCAGAGCAATTACTGACAGGGATGTAGTCAGCTGAAAGGCTTGATCTGGCTGAGCCAAACAATGGCAGGAGACTGGCTTCTTTATTTTTCATATCCGCATTTTTGTTCTTTTTTTCTTTTTCATTCCCCTTGAAGAAGAATAAAGCCTTATCTTGCTAATAAAAGATGTGCTAAACTACACAAACTGTAGACTAATATTGGCTCCTAAAATCAAAATATCTCCTTTTTTAAGCAGGGGGAAAAAAGCCAGAAAGAAATAAGATTGCAGCAAACAGCACTCTTTGATCTAGAAACACACTTACAGAATCTTCTGTAGAGCAGATCATGACAGAATCCAGTCTACGATGGTGTTATGTGTATATAATGCTGCCAAAATAAATAAATTGCACTGAAAGGATTTCATGCAGTAATTCTGACTTAAACTCATCAAATTAAATTTTTGATGAATTAATGCACACAGACTGAGGTCAGTGTAGTGTATGACTGGCATTTCGTAAAAATGAGCGACAATTATGGATTCTTTCAAATGTTTCAAATGGCTCAGCAGGACATAATATAACTGAAAATTACATTCAACAGAGGAAAAATATTGTTTATATCACACCTCCATCCAACATTTTAGTTTATTTGATGAATTCATCCATTAGAACCACACGTACTTCTGTATTGACTACTCCACTCTAATTGAAGGCACCCAAGAGTTTTAATAAATGCTTTCCCCATGTTAATTCTGAGACTACATCATTATTTTTGTATCACCAAGGGGATCATAATATAAATTTACAAAGCCATATATAGCTACAAAAATTACAGTATTATGCCCTCAGAGTGACTGACATGAAACACTTTTGCTCAAAAAGACACCTGAAGGCATCTGCATTATTTGCCATTTTTATTTAATGGCTTCCGAGTGTCTAAAATATTTTAGAGGTACCCTTGGAAAATCTTTAATGACCATTGTCATGCATTTTCTTCCCTAGAAAAGTCCTCATAACTATGACTGTGAGATCCAGACACGTAAGAGCAGCTCAGAGCCACTGTGTTCAGACTGCTTTGTACACCATGCCACAAGAACAGGAAAGGAGCAAAAGGGCTTTTCACTGAACAGCCTTTCACTAGGCTGAGACAGAACAGCCAAAAGTGCCTTTTACTTTGCAAAGGGGAAAGAAGCCTCAGTTAAATGCTCACAACACATAGGTGCTGATTAAAAATGCCACAATTGAACAAAGCATGTGTATTAGGCCTTGGGCAGGAGGGTTCAGTGCACTGTGCAGAGTGGCCCTGCTCCTTTATAACCCATTCTCAAGTACAGTTGGGGCAGATTATCAAAATGTGAGTTACCAAAAATGAATTACTGCTCTTCTGAACATGAATATAGAGTGGAGAAATAACTCATAACTTCATGAACAATGGAAGAAACCCTGTAAAGATATTAGGACTTTATGCAAATAAGAGTAGTCTTCTTACACCTGATATGTGCATAGCCCTGACAATTCACTGCACGTGATTATTACTATCAGCATTGACAAAAATATCCCCTAAGCAAACAGCACCTCAGAAGCTCCTAAGAAACCTTACCAACCACTTCTTGCATGTGCTAACCTTTCCAGACTGCTGCTGGTGTGTGCCAGCACAGCTCTGGGATGCTCACAGCTCCTCAAGCCCTTCCAGCTCCAGCAGCAGTCACTGTGCTGGTGCAGGGGACAGGCCCGAACTTGTCTTCAGCAGTCACAGCTCTGGCTCGTGAAATATTTCACTTTCAGGTGTGTCACACAGCTCACTGAGCTCCTACCCTGGCACAAACACCTTACTGAGGCTCCATCCCATTCACCTGCAAGGAGCACAGATGGACTTTCCTGCAAACCCAGGCTCCAGAGCTAACCTGCATCGTGGAGTGGTGCCCGAGGAATCTGGCCCTAAGTGCTGGAGGAGAAACACTTCAGCATTAAAGGGATACTTTGCTGTAGTAAGAGATGACAACTCTGTTCAGTTTAACAAACTGAAGAGGGGCACTGAATAATGCTGCTAAGCTGTGCAAATCATTGACTGCTGATTTGTTTCCTTGCTGCTGACAACCAAGGTAAAGTCAGAAATACTTATAAGTGCAAAGCAACAGTGTGTGAACACGATGAGCTCAGGCTGAGGAGGAATAAAACCTCAGGTCACCTTTCCCTCCCAATGATTCTTTGCATCATGAATCAAAGCAAAAGAGGTGGCCAGGAAAAGCTATGCATCTAGAGTTGAAGAACTGAATAATTACTTGTTACTGAGTATAAAATTCATGTCAGGAACTTTTAACTTTTTTTTCTTTAGAGATTAATACTTAATCACTTCATGGAGCTCCTTCTCATCCCACTGTACTACCATATCTTATACACCTCCTGAAATGCAGGCTCACAGTGCTGTCCTACTCTGAATTGCAAGAAGGACAATTAAAAAAAAAAAAAAGGAAAAGAAGGTGTGATATTAAATGTCTCAAGGGAAACCAGAGAAAAATCTATCTCTGTGAGAGAAAAATCCTTTAAAAACTCCTTAACCTAAATACAATACGAGGTCATTCTACCTGCCAGCTGAGTGGGTTTGTCACAAATGCATTCACATTTATTCTCCTTCTACAAAGCATTCAAGTCATCTTTATGCTTACTAAAACAGCTGATATTTTCTGGGAAGAAAAAGGTATGTGGTCAAACTAGTTTGGTAAATTCTCTGAAGCCTGAAAGAAGAAATTACATCTAAATTGGCGAAGTGTCATAGATGAAGGAAAGTACTGAAGACATAACCAATGGATTTGTTTATATAAACTCCATGGTAAACATCTTTAAATAACTACCTTAAATACAAAGCTTCTAAGTAATCCATTATGACTTTCGTCAAAAGCTCAAGTATTTTTCTAGGTGAAAAGGGAAATTAATGGTAAAATTTAAGGGAATTCTTGTGCAGGAGCATGAAAACTGCTTTTCATTAGCAACCATGGCCACTCACATCCAGCATGACATTCTGCACATCTCTTAAGTCAAAGCTCACAGTGCTTTCAACTCAACAAAGGTATTTCCATACATGTGGCAGAGGAAGACCAGGCTGTTAACCTGCTGATCAGGACATTAAATCTGCCATCTGAAAAATGGGACTGGAACCCCTTGCATACCAACATTCTCTCATTGCTCTTTGAGACCATCAAATGAAAACCACTCCAAAAGCACAAAGGCTTTAACACAGCTCAAATCTTAGACACCATTCACCCAGCATGGTATAGTTCTGTATCAAAAGAAATTCAAACTGCATATGAAGTCTCTCTTTTAGCAGTGAAAAAAGAACATGCATATCATTGCTCAGCTGAGAAGCTATTTTGGAGCATATGAGGCCACTCTATGGAAGGAGAAGCTTTTGTTCACTAACTCATTGAGATACTCCATTTTATTCATATATTTCCCAAGTACTGGAGAAATGTCCTTTGTGTTTGGTGGGTTTTACTGCTTCCAACTATTACAGTCATTCTATTAAGCTACAACAGCCTGTGCTCATGCCACAGAAGTTCTTCACCCGGTGAATGGTTTATTTGCCTGGGCTGAAAACCAAATTCTCACCACCACATCAAGCTCAAGGAAGTGTGTAGTCTCTCACAGTGTATGCTGGTAACCTGCTCTCTCCTTGTGAGTAACAAACAGCCCTTCTTCCATAAATACCACGGGCCACCAGCAGCAGTTGTCACTCAGGCTAAGAAAGAATGATTTCTAGGTGAGGAAAGATGCACAGGAAGAGCAAACACACAGTCCAGATCCAGGGAAAGGTGATGACATCTGCAAACTTGTAAGAACACTAACAGGCTAAATAACTGCCACCTTCACTGCACTAAGGAACAAGGTATCAAAATGTCCTTCCTGTGGAAAACTTGTAATAACCAGAACATGCTGCTCCACTGAAGCACTCAAGTTCACACACTAATGCAATGTTACACATCTCTTTTTGGTACATACTTGAAAATTGCTTCATCTTGATTTTGTATTAAATCATGCTGCTTTCTTCAGTCCCACTGGGAGCACCAGCTCCCTTATGCAGATTTTAAGTCAGCAAGACAGTTTATTTCCATGGACAGAACCAGCCCAAGTTCCCAGGTGAAGCCAGCCTGCCTGTCTTGGAGCATCCATAAGCCAAAGACACCAAAGACTGTGCTGCATAAACAGATGCAAAATAATAAACTCAAGAAAAATAACTTTAAGACACTCCCAGATCTGTTGGGAGAGATGGACTAAATAAGTAAGTTTGATAAAAATTTACCCTCAGTCTTTTGCATGCAGGTTTTCTTTTCTACAGGCTTTCTTTCTAGTCTAAAAAGTCCTATTTCCATCCCAGGATCCACAAATTCCATCTTGTCTTCTCTGGTTCCAAGCAAAGCCTGCCCATCACCTCTACGGCTTGGCTTTGTGCCAAGTCCTTGCCTTTGCCTCCCAGCAAAAGGGCCAACAATGCTTCTCATGTATCTTGTCAGCCCCTCCCCACCCCACCTCCACCAGGAAACTGTAGAAACGTCAGCTTTGTTTCAGAAAATCTGGAAAAGTGAAATTCTGACCATTTAAGCCTTGCTGTTGCAGACATAAAATCAACTGAGAACAAAGCCACTTAAATTACTTGTGCACACAATGAAAAAATTAATGTTATGGCTCTACCAAAAGTAGATAAAACATGCATATTTATGAAAAGATAAATATTTAAAGGCATGCATTTACCCAATTCAGGTTATAAATACAATAATTTGCAGACTGATGTCTGCAAGGCATTGGTGAGTAGCAATGCTGCTGGTTTTCCTGTTTACTACAGAAGATATTCAGGGCGTCAGCTCATGTTCCTGACGGTTCTGGTTGCTTTCATTGGGACCACAAGGATGGACATATCCTGCTTTAGACTTCCAGACATCATTTATCCTGAACCTGCCCATTCCTACTCTGTATGCAGAATGTTCTGGCTCAGGTTTATGACCTGATTTCCCAGAAGGTCAAGACAGATTTTGACACTTTCTCAACCATAACTGTTTTCACACTCAGTGTGGTTGTGGATATGAGGATACCATAACATCCTTTTTTTAATGAATGGGCTGACACACTTCCTTACTCTCCGAGGCTCCATGGAGCAAGACACAAATGTACTGTCCATGTGCAGTCACTGCTCTTGCTGGAAAACACTGCTGACAGCAGCGTGTGCTCCAACAGCTTCCAGGGATGCTCAGGCACTGGGCCCGGGCACCTCAACATCAAACTGAGCCCACTGTGTGTACACAACTGCTGTAAAGAGGTACAAGGCTGCCATACAGAATACCCCCATGAACTCCGGGCTCTTGGTCTTAAGCTGCATCTTGCCAACACGATACATCTCGTGCTGGATGACTTTCAAAGTTGATTCATTCCTCTTGTTCATAAGCTAGAAAAACGGTTTAAGTGATTACCAGGGGTAAGCTGAACAAATAGCAGCTAATGGGAAAGATCAGGAGAAAAATGCTTAAGGCTCTCAGTCCACCTAAAAAGCAGCCAACATCCATTCTCCCACGCAGGGTCTCAGTGTTTGTTTGGGCAAGGATCAGTGAAAGGGCTTTCTTCTGTATCTGTGTACCACAGAGACCAAGATAAAAGGAGTCGGTGTGAGACTTCAGAAATTTCACAAGAAATAAATGGAAAGTGATCATCAAAAGCTAGATTTAACTGTTCAGACTCAGATTATTCCCAAACATATTTAGGCAGTAAAATCAAACAGTAAAGTAATCCTGAAATATTTCAGTTAAGGTCTTGGCTTGTTTCCTGAATAGAGCTTTGGTTCGTACATAAGACTGTTGAAAGCAATGAAGCAATGTGCCCTAAATAAGTATGTCAAGGTTTGCCTCCCTGTGCCCTAAATAAGTGTGTCAAGGTTTGCCTGTGAGGTTAAATTACTTAGATTTTATACAAACATCTCTTAGCAGTATCTGTGACTTTCAATCCTATATAAATACAAATTCTAGGTATTATAAGATGGCAAAATCACTCATGCCCAAAAGGCTGATAGTGAAAGAAACAGATCATTTTCCTATTGCATGTAAGTACATAAAGTATGATTGTTCCTTAAATCTAAATAATGGATATTCTATCACAAGGATCTTTACACTGTGCATGTTCTCTGTTGTGGCAGAGCATGAAAACCTGAAACTACACCACATCCTTTCTAGCAAAACCATGCAAAAGATGCCACATTTTGTGGCCATGCTCCAAGTTGTTTCTGACCTAGAAGAAAATTCCTGCATGGCAGTTACTGGGGCACGTAAGTCTTTAAATGTAGAGACCTGTGAGGCCTGGTCCTGTGACACAGGAGGTCTTGCCAGGATTTGACTCTCCACTGTGCACTTCCCTCTGTAGAAAGAAGTGGGACAGAAGAATGAGGAGCTCACCTACAGTTATCTAAATGCCAGCAATTGATACTGTCTGCATGTCACCCCCATGATCCTGGACTGCTGCCCAAAACACTCCTGCTAAGAGCCAAAAAACTCAGAAGAATCAACGTGTGCAGTACCCCTCCCTTTTCTGGTCACTTCTGGTATTTTATAGGCTCCCAAGCAAGCTTTGTAGGTTATTCTTCACCACAGACTGACATGTACAGAAGAAAATGTCAAAATTTTAAAACCTTTCATACTTTTGAAAGCGTAAACAAAACTCAATGCATCAACCTCACAGGTGCAACTGAGAAGAATTCAGCAGGTATAAATGTATTAGCAAACAAGAATTACAATTTTAAAATGGACCAAGCCCATGTTTAATTCTGAGAAAACTGTAAGCTAGTGTTAATTCCTTTTTTCTTTAGGTAAGGGATTCAGAGCAGTTTTTCAGCTAGGAGGCCAACTCCCCTGCTCTGAAGAATAAACACGTTAATGAACAGCTCAGCCCTCGATTCTTTTGACATTTGACTGAACAGCAGGTGCTGAGTTCAGGGTTTACTAATGCTGGTGTAGCTACTACCACTATTTTTATTTTCCCCTTCATTCAAGAATGATCTTTATAATGAAATAAAACTCCCTGACACACAGAAAGACAACACAGAGTCTAAGAAATGAGCTATGTGGAAGGAGGAGTTCTTTAGCACCTCTCAGGAGTCAGTCACTCTCTTAGTTTACATTCTTCATTGCTGTTTTCAGGAGAGAGTTAGTCCACTGGAACCCAACATTCTAAAATCCCAGGAATCCACCAAGTACTAAAGCACAGTCCTTTTAGATTCCATAAAAACTAATCCTACCCCAAGTTTTGCCAAAAAAAAAAAAAAAAATTTCCACATATGAGTAACTTTCAGTGCAACTCTTAATTAATTAAAAAAAATAAGAATCCATCAGTTTAATTTTGTGGAAGCTATAATGAGCCTGGCTCTACACACCACTTCTTTTATCAGCTCCAATCTCATTCTCCAGGGAAAGCAGTACAGAAGTGTCTTGTCCTTCGACAGCGATAGATAAGTAACCTCATTTTGTAAAAGCAGAACTAACACAGTTGTTTTTTGTCTTCAGCAGAAGCAGGGAATCAGACCTCACTGACTTGTATTCAACCCATTTTAAGGCAATTTGATGCCTTACACATGATCATTGAAAAGCTTCCAGTTGTACCTTTTTTCTTCTCCCCCTCTTTTCACCTGGCATTTCTTTATGCAACAGAATCCCAGGAGGTTTTATATTTAAAAGAAATAGGACTGGTCATATTTTCCAAATCTGTATTTTGAGGCCTTCTGCATCTTCACCTATCCAATACATTCAGGTCAAATGTTTGTCTTTTGGTAGCAGTAAGGATTAAAGATGTAATCGCTTTTAAAGCAGACATTTTTAACTCTCCTTAGCCAAATAACCTGGGGCATTAGATTAACACTTCCCTGCCTCAGCCTTCATCTAGCCACTGCCAGCCAACGAAAAAAAATCACCAAACAATAACCTTATTTATTAAGGCTTTTTTTCGTTGACTTGACGTCTTGCTAGACACCTATTGACAGACTAAACCAAAACCAAACGATGGAAGAACTCCAGATTCAGTGAGGGGTTTGGTTACAATCCCACAAAAAAATGTGGTATCTCTACACCTCTGTCCAGACTGAGCTGGTGAGTAGGAAGCCACTACACATGACCCGTGAAACTCTTTCTCCAGCCCAGCACAGCCGAGTTACATTGTTCCTGTTGTTGGATTAATTTTTGCTTGCTTAGGCAAGAAACTTCCTTTTTTTTCTTTCCCCACCTTTTTCTCTGGACTCCAGAGACTCCACACTATTTGCTTAGACCATTATCAATGGTGCTGAGGCACCTCCAGAGCGTATCTTAGCATGGATTGCCTTTGTCCAGTCTCTCCAGACAGGAGAAATGTGCATTTACATAAAGTGGTGTGGGATTTACAATGTCATGCACAGTGGAAGGTCCTGCTTATCAGCCTATTTCATAGTGCTGACCTTATTTATTTTGCAAGGACTCAAACACCCTGGCAAGTGTGGAGTCTGCAGTTCCGTGGAAACCAGGCATGCCAAAGTGAACACTAACACTATTCTCAGACAAGCTCTTTAAACATTATCAGTGACATGAAGATGCCTCCTTGTCATTTATCCATTCATTTTAGTTTCCCCAGAACAAATTGGTTTTCCAGGACCATCACAATGTTCTGCCTAAACCCAGAAGAAAACTGGGCTGCACATACTGATGCTGGCAGTACTCAGAGCAAACTATGAAATAAAGAATCAGTTACAATGATAGTGCTTACCCCGTTCTGTGTCATAGAGGTACACAAACTTTTCCCACTTGTAGTAGGTCAGGAGGCTGAGGATGGCTCCTTTCAGTGCTGGCCGCATCTGGATGACAAACTGCACATCTGCATCTGTGGGGAAGCTGGGGGTGATGAAGGACGTGTGCAGGGCCCCACAGAACGACGTCAGCGTGTTCATGGACATCTGGTCATAGAACCCAAAGATGGCATAAACTCCCCTGGAAAACTGTGAACAGACTAAGAAAGATAGACAAGGGTGTTAAAATCTGAAATATAATGAATACAATCAAACTTTCAAAGTATATTTGAGGTAAACCTTCTAACCATTCCTGAAATTATTCTGTGTGATGCAGCAGATGGAGTGAATTAATGAGATAATATATACTAATTTCAGTGTAGCAATAAATTGAACCAACTTTTTAACAGTTAAACTGGCCTGAACACATTTATTTTTGGTTGTGTTTTGTCCTGTTGCTACAATCCACTAATCTCTCTTTATTCTTTAAAAATTAACATGTGATCACATTCCCTGCCTGTAAAATACCTTTCCTTCCTTGAGCAGCACCATGAGAGCTCTGTGAGGAGCTATGTGAAAAATGTCAGGCCTGCCTAAAAGTCAGAATGTTATATTTTTTCCTGGTATCCAAATTTGATTCAGATCTGATTCAAAGAAATCTGGATATTTTATTCTTTATAGTCCACAACTCTGAAATCTCTGTGTGGTCTTTTGCAGTAAGATATTATGGTGGCTTCTTAACAGAGTGTTAAAATTTTTCAGAAGCAATTTGGAAAGTCTCTGACTTACTGTATGACAACACAAATGAGCAGCACGTATTGTTGCTTCTTGGGACTAAGGCTGATATCCCTTAAGCTGAAGGCTCTTAGTCATTAACCATTCTGCTGTTCTGAGGAACTCATCTTGTACCAGAAAAAAATCAAAATGCAGACAAAGATGATTTTTTTCACAGGTACTTATCTGGGAAACACTTCATTATTTCCCATCCTTTATAGAGACTGAACAATGACCATTTTGAACAAAAATGAAAGTATTTCAATTTGTAAACATGGCCAGCTTCATGGGCATTGCAGAAAAAAAAGAATTTTCTTGTTGTTCAACTCTGTAGGAAAAGTGCAAAACTTTTGTGACCCTGGGCTCTTTCCATGGAGGGAGTCTGCATCACAGACAGTGCGGGAGCCTGATGTGTGAGGTGCTGGGACTCTGGATTATAAAAAGACTGTACAACTGCAATACAGTACAGCTTAGCAGCACTCCTAATCATACCACTGCTGAACAGTGATGAGCAAGGCCCATTTGTGACGAAAAAGTTTCCCAGAAAAATGTTCATTCATTAACAATTAACATTAACAACTTCACTTGTCAAGGACTGGATTTAACAACAATTTGCAACTAACCCCATTGTCTTGGCGTGACTTCATGGTGATATTCCCAATCCTCTGCTTTATGGCCAGAAATGGCTGCTGCAGATTTAATATGAAGGGGGCAGGGCTGGAGCCTGAGAACCCCGGGCCCGGCTCTGCTCAAACTCCCCTCAGGGCTGTGCTCCATGGACTGCGATGTTACACTGCTCCTGTTATTTGGGAACCCCGGGCACGGCCCTGCTCAAACTCTCTTCAGGGCTGTGCTCCGTGCCCCACAGACCGCAGTGTTGTCCCACCGTCCCTGTCGTTTGGGAACCCCGGGCACGGCTCGGCTCAAACTCCCCTCAGGGTGTGCTCCGTGCCCCGCGATGTTACACTGCTCCTGTTATTTGGGAACCCCGGGCACGGCTCGGCTCAAACTCCCCTCAGGGTGTGCTCCGTGCCCCGCGCTGTCACACTGCTCCTGTTATTTGGGAACCCCGGGCACGGCCCTGCTCAAACTCTCTTCAGGGCTGTGCTCCGTGCCCCACAGACCGCAGTGTTGTCCCACCGTCCCTGTCGTTTGGGAACCCCGGGCACGGCTCTGCTCAAACTCCCCTCAGGGTGTGCTCCGTGCCCCGCACTGTCACATCACACTGTACCTGTCGTTTGGGAACCCCGAGTACGGCTCTGCTCAAACTCTCCTCAGGGCTGTGCTCCAAGCCCCACACACTGTCACACTGTCCCCGCTGTTTGGGAACCCCGGGCACCCCGTTCAATCTCCCTTCAGGATGTGCTCCGTGCCCCGCACGCTCACACCGCTCTTGTCGTTCGGGAACCCCGGGGCACCCCGTTCAAACTCCCCTCAGGGCGTGCTCCGTGCCCCACAGATCGCTCTGTCACACTGTCCCCGTCGTTTGGGAAGCCCGAGTAGGGCCCTGTTCAATCTCCCTTCAGGGCTGTGCTCCGTGCCCCACAGACCGCGCTGTCACACGGTCCCTGCTGCTGGATTCGCTTTTGCTTACGTGGGCAAGAAGCTTCGTTTTTTTTGTTTCCCTACCTTTTTTCTCTGGACTCCACAGAGATATTTCAGGTTTGTTTGGTTTTGTTCGTTTTTTGTTTGTTTCTTTTGTTTGTTTTTTCCCCCTTGAACTGTTTCGGCTTGGTTTTGGCTTTTTCCCCCCCTCCACTCTTGGGAGCCTGTGTTGTGTGGGGTCCCTGCAGACCCCTGAATACCCAGGGTCATAACACAACACCACAGTGGGGGCCCCAGGGAAGACCAAGCCAACGAAAGGACACCAGAACCCACCAGCTCTGCCTGCCGTGAGGAGGGGACCAAGGCCAGAAAAGTTCCCTCCCATGCGCTGTGCCCGAGGGCAGCGGGAGCTGCTGTGCCTCCCCTTCCCTGAGACCAGGGGCAGCTCCATCCCTGCCCCTGCCCCGCAGCCCTGCTGGGCTTCAGGGGGTGAAATTTCAACACCGAGCATTTATTCATTTATAATCCTCTTCTGTGCCTTGCGTGCACCCTTTTTTTTGGTTAATAAACAGTTTGGGATTTTTTCACTTTCACCCACTGGTATTCATTTCTCTCACTGGCAAACTCCCTTCTCTTTAGATGAAACACTAATTCCAGGACGTTTTCTCCTAAAATTTGTCTCAAAACCAAGACATCCATTAAAGACTTTTGCGAAAACACTGCATATTTAACTTTGCAAAAAGCAAAGTAATTACTAGTAAGGAAAACATGGCTTCTACACAGAAAAGTACAACATTGTTACTTCTAAAATACCATCACATTTTTCGCCATAAATGCTACCATTCAGGAACACTAAAAACTGTTAAAGTAATTTTAAAAACTGTTAAAAGCAATTTAATATCAGCTCATTGATACAGCATCACGGACAACATCTAAAATCAATAGTCAGGTGTGAAAATTTGATTTTCTTCCTGGAGCTCTACATGCAAGAACTAGAAATGCTGTTAACGAATTTCGTTAAGTATTTAAGCCACTGTAACAGGACATGACCAGCTGTGGATACCAGCAGCAAATAACAGCTGGTGAGACACAGAAAGGAAGTAGGAAGTGCTAATTTCTGAAAGGAAAATTTGCAGAGGTTCTCAACCACAGCAAAGATTTAAAAGAAGTTATAATACAGTAAGAATTTATTCCCAGAGGCATGACTGAGGAATTAAACACACAGTTTAAAAAGGCATTTTGTTAAACTATGTACCAGCAGGATATAAAGCAGAAAAGCTATCATAAAAAATTATCTGCTGAAGGAACAAATAAAAAGCATTAACTTACAGGTGGAAAAAAGGGAAAAACAAAAAATACATTAGAAAGTCTGGCAGTCTCCAAATCATTTAAATGGTGTGTAAACCCTCTAATTCCACAGGAATAATCGGTGAAGTGGGATTAATGAAGCTGAGTATCCTCACACACACTGAGCCTGTACCTCACAGATCAAGCTTCTTTTATGTATATATTAATGGCATCATTTTTATGTAGATTCTGTACTGCAGAGAAAAGCAAGTATTCCAGGAATCATCCCTTCTTGCAATGTAAACAAACATATTCTCAAAGATCTCCTGATCCTAAAAACCGAGAATATTTCAAACAGTCCTGAATTCACCCAGTATTTCTTATCAGATGTAAGACTCAGGAATACTTCTGAACTGTGACTCAACTGAATTAAAGTGTCTTTTCATAGCAGACTGTGCTCGTTTATGCAAAGAGCCCATCCTCAGCTGGTGAGTAATGTGAGACAAAAGCAGCCAGTGAACAACCTGAGGGAGCAGCACCTTCTCCAAGTGACACCTGGGAGCCAGCACGGACGGAGCTGCTGCTCGCAGGGAGGTGACAGCTCTCATTTGGTCCTTTGAGTATTTGCAACTATTTCTCCTACTGGAGGATCACCAAAAACACCTTCTAGCAAATGCAACTACCTTCCCACTCTTATTTCTCCTGGTTCAGGTTTGTATTCACAGCAGATTTTAAAGATTAACCCTTTGATAGAATGTCTTCTATCAGTAGCTTATTATTCCTGACTATTCTACATGCACTGCAGGATGCCAGCTGAGTTTTACCAGCCTATTTAAAAGGAAAATAAACATTAGTTTTTATAAGGAAAAGCTAAAAGGCCAATTATCTTGGTCCTCAATGTTCATTTGCATTTTTGAACTCGCAGTTTTGTTAAAATTTTGCAGCATTAGGTCTTCCACACAGTTTGTGACCTCATCTCCTCTGTGATCAGACAAACCTACAGAATATCCATGAACCCACAGTCATATCGTTACTTGTTTTCCAAAAAAACAAATGTCTAATTAGATTCATTTTAATTACACTATTATTCTAACATCGCTGAGCCACAAGAAAAATTTTAAAAAAGCTAACTAAGCCTTAGCCCTAATCTCTTTTTACAAACTACTTTCTACTGACAATCAGAACAATCTTCATGTTTGAGTAAGAATTTTGGTATTTTTCCTTAATTCATCACAGTTGATTTATGGGTTTTTTTTTTTCCTATTTGAAAAATACAGATGGTCAAACACATACTTTTGTTAAAGAGATTATTTGGACAAGTCCTAGTTCAACCTCATTCCTCAAGAAAAAAAGCCTTTTTTTTTTTTTGCTGAGCTATGAAACTCTTTATTATGTGGATGCACATCTGTTTCCAAGGACAGCACATAACCAATCTGCTTTATAACCTGATCTGAAAAAGTTGCAATGTCCACAAGTTAGGGAGAGAGGTCCTGAGCAGTAGTTATCCAATGGGAGATCATGATAGGCCATTATTTTGGAATTAGGTGCAAGGTGAGTGTTTATAAATGGAGATTTAACCCTGGACTTGTGCTCACAGTGAGCTGCCACATGCCATCGTGTCCAGGAGGGGAGGTGATGGTGTGACAGAAGTCTGTGAATTCTCAAGCAGGTCAAGAGAAGATAACAAACTTTCAGGTCATGACAGACTGGTGTTTCCTGCCAAGGAAGGAAAATGCTCAGAGGCAGAGTGATAACAGTGGTAAGCAGAATTTACTTAACATAAAAAAAACCCCAAAAAATCCCAAAAAAACAAAAAAGTCACCACCACCACCAAGCCAAAAAACAAAATAAACAAAACCAACTGACCAAAAAAACCAAAACTAAACCCCAAAAAACCCAAACCCCAAAACCAACCAACTGAAATGCAGCTACTGAAGCCAAATAAATAGAAATCTTAGTTTCTATACTGAACAGCAGCTGAGCTATCCTAAGCATCAGTGTTCCCAAGGAACCCAGACGTCTGTTCCACTTGCATTTCCATGCCCCCTCCAGTCAAATCAGGCCCACCACTGAAACTTGCTGAGATTAACCAGAGAAGGTCTTTTTTTGCACTCAGATCCCAGGAAGGCTGCAGGCCAGAATCTCAGGAGACGTCCCACTTCACACAAGTTATTAGACACTTTATGTATTTTTAAAATTTACTTTTTGCTTTCTAATGGTATTTAGTTTCTCTGTGTTTTAGTGACTGTGAGTATTCCTGACACAACAAGGTTGTATAAGACCTGACATTTCTACTGTCTATTGCCTAGAAGCTAAAGTCAAAACTTCTCTGACACCTTTTTTTTTTTTGCTTCCAGTTCTTACTATAAACAACTGAAGCGTTACTAGAAACATTTACAAGTATGTTTCAATTTTGCTTGTTTAAAGAAAAGATGTAAAAAGCTAACACAAGAGATATGTTAATGGTGGATTGTAATACATGTTTTTCCACTGGATGATATCACTGATGACTGAATTGTCAAAGCCAGGAGGATCTTCCAAGGGGTAGCAGCCAGGGCACTTCTGCCCTGGATGTAACAGCCCGGCAGTTCTGGAGTCAGGGGTCGGAGGTTACAATACCTCAGACACTATTCCTCCTTCACTGCTCTTTTTATGAGCAAGTGATTTCCCCTTTGTCCATATCAGTTTCTTATCAAGTAGGTCAGACAAGATTCCCCTGTGTCACGGGGCACTGTGACCTGTCTCAGTGACACTCCCACAGCTCTTTGGGAGGGAAGGTGCTGCAGGAGCTCCATCTCAGCTGATATCTCGTGTTGCCTCCTCAGTTCTGTGTGCTGGGTTCTCCTCAGCTGTGAAATCATTTTATTCCCTCCACTGTCTTCTGCCAGTTGTCTTGGATTCCAGACAACTCTCACTGCCAGCTTCAGCCAACAGACTAATGGGACCACTTTATAATGGAATAATATGCAGCCTATCTCAGCACAGTTGCCATTTTCTAGGGCTCCATCCTGACCTCCTTGTTGTAATAAAGCAAGGGTTACCATTAACATTACCTATTACAGTAAGAATACAGACTTACTCTTAGAGAGACAGACAATGCCTCTACTGCTTTCTTTTGCTTTCATTTTAATACACAGCATGAAAAGCAACAACTCTCTCTACCTTGAGCCCTGAGGAGATCAGCACAGCAGTGCCCCTGAATGCAGAATGAGCTACTTTCAGGGGGCTCCAGGCAATCAGACTTGAGAGCTTCCTTTAAAGACAAGCCCATCATATTAAAAATTTAAAATGAAGTGAACTGAAGTGAAGTTACCTATAGCCAATAAAACCGTCTTTTACATTTTAATTAGGACTAAATTCTGTCATGAAGAAAATATTGTTTAAAATTCAGCCGAGAAAAGATGCATTTCTGAAAGCAGCTATTCCTCAAATAGCTAACAGTGAAAATTCCTAGGGGCAGGAGGGAACCAAGGAAGCTACAACTTGAAAATGGATACAAATCTTCCTCAGATACTGGCTATAACATGACTTCTCATCCTACCTAGAAACAGATATGCCCTCACAAACAAAAAATATCCCCTGAAAACAAAAAAACCAACCCTAAACCTCACAGCAGAGCACAAAACAAAACCATAATTTACTCTTCTTACTCTCTTTACCATTGATGCTGAGTACTATTAGAACATTCCTTTTGGAAGGCTGTGAGTCAGATAATCATGACTCATTTTGAAGTATAAACCATTGGAGTTTGAAAGAAATAAAATAGGGATTTAAACTTAAAATGGATTAAAGGTAGAGAAGATATTTATGTGTCATAAAAATCAACTGATTTTTTTTGGAAGATGGTTTAAAAAACATGTTAGGGACTTAAGGACTATACTTAGGTAGGTACTGATTGGAATACTACATTTTCCTGCTTGTGTCTTTACAAGATGGAGTTCAAGCTCTCAGACCAGCCACCACAGACACAGCCAAGCTTTCTATTCTTAACCCATCCTGGTAATTCACAATCTTCTGCTGCTAACAGAACACTTTTCATCCTGATCCCACCACCCTCACAAGCTGCTCACAAGAAGCATTTCTTTTAAAGGAAAGACATTAAATACATACCACGCAGTTTTAAACAAAGAGCTTTTAGAAAGACGGCTTTGTAACACTGCTGCAGAAGTCAAATTTAAATGCTGTGGATTTATGTTACTTGTGACCTCTTCTGCTTTCTGCCGATGGAGATCTTGACACCAGAGCAGATGCTTGCAGGAGAAGCACAAGAGGCTTCTCCTGGTACACAGTTAAACTCACTGCTGGAGAGAAATGGAAAGGCACTGGTATCTGCTGCAGAGATGTTTCTGCTCAGCCACTCCAGGATAATCAATGCCTTGCCAACAGCAGCAGTATGTGTGTGCAATGCCAACACTCCGCTCCTGATTGCAGTTCCACCATCCTGTATGCTTAAGATTTATGGCACAGGCCTCCTCAGGTTCAGAGCGTGTTAGAGACTTAATGAGTGGATGTAAAGCAGTTCACTGAGCTCTGCCCTGGGTGAAAGCTTCAGCCAATCCTATACACATAACCACAGCTCCCTTTTCCATGAACCATGGCAGATGAGCGAACACCTGAGACGGAGCCAGAGGACCTGTCAAAGCTTTCTGCAGGAGAGTCTAAATATATTCACAGCAAACAACGATCATTTGCGTTCTTCACATCCAATATCTAACTCCTGCTTCGTGACTAATCTCTGCAGAAGCACGGACAGTGTGCATGCAACACAAATATGTAACACTCACTCAAGTGAAATAACTTGTTTCCATCTGTTGCACCACTTGAAATGCCTATAATTTAAAATCGTATGTCATGCCTGCTTGCTCTGATCACTTTGGATTGTAACCGTATCTCTTATTTTCTGAAGCAATTTTTCTAAAAGCGTTGGTGGGAGGAAAGTATAAAAACCTCTGTTCTTTAAAAAAACTGTCCAGTTACAACACACTAGAAAATTTAGTAGCCATTTATTTACAAGCAGGCAATATATTCTAATAATATGCATATTCTAATAAACACAGTAACACAAATGTTTCTGTAAGTATATCCAAAGTAATAAGAGTTCCACAAGCCATTAAGCACTCTGCCTTGGAACAAAAAGACATGTTCAAAAAAGTGTTTTTAGTATGAACTTGACAAGATGTGGTAGACCAGGGAGAACCCACTTCACTACTGCTGCCTTCTTCAGAGATGGTCTATCTTAACAATACTTTAAACAACAGGCTGAGGGAGAGCAAGAGCTTTGTGGTATGAAGAAAAAAAGAAATCATCTCCATCAGAAAAAGGCAGAATTTTGTAGCTGAGGATGTGAGGCAGAACACAGGGCTGAATCAAGGAGCGGCAGCTGAAGGCAAGGCTGTGCCTCAGAGCTGCGAATCAGCAGCTGCCATCTCCAGCAGCCCAGTACTCTGAAGGGATTTCTTGTATCACTGGAACATCTCAGTGTGGAGGAAGTAAAAAGGCAGAGGCATATTATTAAATGTATGCTTGTTCAGCAGATCCTCCCCTAAGTGATTTCAGAAGCTGACTTCATTCTGGGCCACTGTGGTGAGAGGCAATAAATCAAAACAAGGCTCTGGCAGTGTGATGAAAGATGAGCTGTGTGCTGAGGTGGTGCCATTTATAGGCCTGTGGGGATATATCACAGAGGATGAGATAGAAGAGGCAGAGTGGCCGACACACCTGAAGCCCTGAGCTGGATAAAATTCACCAGGAGGTGAAGGTCACCATGAAGGTTGTCCAAGGAGACCGGGGATGTGAACGCCAGAACAGCAGCTGTGCAGGCAGCCTCCAGCCCTGGAGGGTTTCCAGTTGGCTCTGTGTTTGCAGAGCACGGTGCTGGCTGACACAGCCCAGTTTACCCAAAGCAACAGCCCCTCACACCTTCTTGGAGGCTCTGCAATGGTATTCCAGCAACCACTACCACTGCAAGTACATCTTAGACCAGTGGGCTGGATTTCACATTTCTGTATCTCTTCCCCTGTTCTACTCAAAGCTTATGGGGCTATGAAATTCTCACCCTTGTGTTCCACTGCTTATCAGTCTGAGAGGCCTCAGATCAGTTAATGCAGAAGCAGAAACAGGATGTCTGTGAAAACTGGCTTCAGCAGCCAGGGAAATTATTTGAAGATCCTCCTTAGGAGTCCAATAAAGCACCTACCAGTAACCACTGGAGAAGTTCACATGGAATTCAGTGAGAGCTGGACTAGAACTGAGAGACCTATTCACACTGCAAGTGCAGACCACAGAAATGCCACATCAACACCCCAACTGCCCCTACAAAAGCATCCTCCCATCTATTTTTGTTGGTATTACTTCTGTCTGCCTTAGCCCTCAGAGTCCTTCCTGCTACCAGCCTCCTGGACCTTCATGATCACATTTGACAGTAATTCACAGACCAGTACCCTCAGCTAAGCCAGTGCCTTATTTACAGGGAACAACAAGAATATTATTCTTTATAAATTATGCATAATCACTATTTATCAAGCTGGGTTAATTGGCACATAACAAAAGAGTTGTCTGGTGCACAGCTGAATAATGTGGAAGCCAAAATTGATGGAAATAGTACAGCAAATGCCTGATTGTGAAGGAAAAGTCACATTGCTACATCTTAACTCTTATCTGATTGCTGCCCTTTCAGAGCGGGAAGGGGAGGCCAAGAAAGACAGACCTAGTTTGGAATTATTTGTTAATCTCAGAGGGTTTGGACAGTGTCATGGCTTTAAATACTGGTTAAAAGTCTGCTCTCAGCCACCTGCATTGTGAAATGTTAACACGGTGCACCTGCAATTTCTGTGCTCCAGGAGATGCTGCTACATTCATAAGCAGAGAACAATCTCATTAATCATCAGCAACAGCATGAGACTGTGGTCTGCAGGGGTATGAGTGATGCTGACAGAGAACTGGGGCTCTTCCCACATCTTCACCTGCCAGACAAGAGCTAACTGCCCCATAGCAAGGCCAGACTAGCAGCCTTTGGTTTTGGGATCAAGGGATCCCACAAATCCTCATCAGAACGCTGGGTGTGCCATGAGACAGTGGCAGTGTGGGCAGCACTTGACTCTCTCTAGAACACACACACCTGAAGAACCACAGCCTAGTTAACCTTGCTCTGCATGCACAGAAGGCTTTACTCAATGTCCCACATCCCAAAGCTGTGTGCACAAATTTAAGAACATGCTCTGGTGTTCTGATGGACAGACATGGGCTGAAGCATGTGTCAGCTCAAGGCTGAATCAGAGCTGAGGGTCCAATGACCATGGGGCTCACTCTGGAGGGCCCCTTCCTGAGGCACTACAGTCCAGCTCTGAGGGCTTGTCAGATCATTTAGTCTCATTTACACCATTACACTTCCACACTTCCTTGGTCTCTTCTCTACTAACATTTAGTAAAATCTCTCCTAGCAGTAAAACACCTGCAAATCCATGTCTTCAAAGTACAGCCCTTCCCTCTCCCTCTCTCACTTACAAGGAGAATTAACAGAAAATTAACAGATTCCTGTAACTTCCATTCCTGTGAGTTAGAAACTCTTTTATTCACAAACACCATGCAGGCCAGAAAATCGTCCTGTGATCTTACCATGTTTGTGGTCTCATCAGCATGAATATAAATGGATGTAGAACCACAGATATTAAAAAAAAAATCTGGATTACATGACTGCCATTACAGCTCTTCTCTACTGGAAATACAGTTAGCAAACATTAGCTTTCTTCTGAAAATATTCTGACACTTTATTAGAAGTATCAAAAAAATGATCTTCTCTGGCTTTTTACAAGAATCACTGAATCTGCTAACAACTTGCTTGTATGTACCAATAAATTCCAAGTGTCCTGCAAAACTACTGAGTAAAGAAGGGAGAGGAAAAACTGAGCAGGGGAAGTCCAAAACAATGTTGCTGCAACACTCTCCAAGCCTTTTCTGGTTTGGGGAACAAGAAGGGTAATCCTTACGGCAGAAAGTAAGTAGGAATTTCCAAAGAGCAATGCACTGTGGATTCTTCCCTCAGCTAGGCACTTCAACTCTCAATCAGTCTCTGACAAACCATTAGGAATTATCCCATCCAGGGGATATCTTTTCAGCCAAGGAACAAGCAGATGAGTCTCACAGCTGTCTGAAACACAGCTGTGCAACACCCAAATCAGTACAGAGCTGGGGGAAACAGTCTCAGAAGGGCAGTGTGTACGTTCAGGACAGGAGGTCTGACATCCAATTTACCAAACAGCTCAACTGCAGCACTTGGCATGATAGAGGGCAATAAATTTCTCTGCCTTAAGGCAATTTCCCCCAGGGCTGTACCGTTCCTCAAGCTCTGCAGTGAGCTGCAGCATGAGCTCTTTCCAGAAGACCATCCCCACCCTGAAGGCCTCTCCCCACTGCTGCTTATCCCTTGTTTCAGCACCACCTGTTCTGGGAGGTCAGCCAGGGAACAGAACCGTGCTAAGGACAGGGGGGATCTTGGTGAGAGGTGACAGTGGGGACAGTCACTGCCAACTCTGGATGACACTGACAGGCTGGGGAGGCTGGGCAGCCCTGAGCCACTGCAGGCGCAGGCACAGCCATGGGAGGAACCATTGCTTGAACTCAATGAACTCCATTAATTTTTCAGCTGCCTTTCAAAAAAAGCTTTTAAAAGATCAGCTTGCTATGCACAACAGAATAGGAACTGATATGTGACTACAGTTAGAGATTGTAGATAATCCCTTACTTTAATTTAAATGTACCCATGTCCTACCAAATAAAAACTTATTAAATTTCTGCTTTACTAATTTCTTATAAAGTAACTCACAATACCTTCCAGGTTTTTAACCTGAGAATTCCCCTGCCAATTTCAAAGAAAATTTAAAATATTTGTCTCTTGTTAGAACCCGTGTAATAGTCAAGAGAAGCATTCACATCATTCAGCACAAGGCAGCTCATCACAAAGGCTCAAACCAGGAAACCTCTTCCTCTGCGTCTCACACAAATGCATCTCATGTAATTCTACACTGCCTAAGCAGCAGACAACAGAAAGGGCTGTGATAATGTGCCCTTGTACTTGACTAAACTGATGCATTGTAGGAGTTGATGTTGGGCTACTGCTATTGGATTTTCCTACCCTGATTCTCAAACCAACTCCCTGACAGGGTCAAGCTTTTTAAAGAGTCCCACCAACAGACTATTTCTGGACTTGAAAATTTTGTTGGTCTTGAATAGATTTATTTGTTGAACTCAAGTAGTAAAGCTTTTCAGATAGATTAATGGACTAAGTGAAGTGTCTCTCCAGACTATACTAGGAGACTTAAGAGACCTCATTTTCTAAGAAATATCAGCTATAGGCACAGAAGACTTCTTTGTACTCTGATTTTCTCCATGTATTTTCCATTTGCACGAGCCAGTCCAAGCCCTCCTTCCCACTGGCAATGTTGTCAGTGAGACAATACCTTTCTATAACAAAAATAGCACAGAAACTTGTGTAAGAAAAATGAATTTGATAACAATAGAATGACTTTCTCATAATAATTTAATAAGACGAAGACAGAGATTTAAATCCTCCAGAAGAGCTGCATAAAAGGGACTGATGAATTCATCAGCTCTTCCAAGCTTCCCAAAGAAGCCCAGACAATATTTCTTACCTCCTGTTCTACAGATATCACCTATAAAAGAAAAGCAGGCATTCAAGCACCTCTATTGTGCTATTCTTTGCCTCTGGGGCTAAACTCACTGTTGAATCTGCTGTAAGTAAATGTGACACGTTTTAAAATATTCTGATTTGTTTCTAATCTTTCTCATTAGAATAATACACTTGCAATGCCCTTTCTGGTTAGGACCATGGCCCTGAACCCTGAAGTTACTGTATGGACATACAGCTGCTGACCTTTATGGTTTTCCACTACACCACGACAAGTCTGCAACAACGTGCCAGAAATGGAAACACAGGCTATGCCAGTTTTAGTTAAGCACTGTCAGTATATTTCAGCATTTCAAAAAGTCCTGAGACCTACAGAAACCATAGCAAACAAACTAAATTATGAACTCCATGGATTGAAAAATCATGAACTACTCAAAATTTTTTATGGATTTAGCAGTATACTTCTACATACAGTTCCTTCTCTTTTCTTGTTATTGGAAAAATAAAAAGAAGACAAAGTGATGGGACTAACAAACACAGCAATGTAACCCTGTAACAAGTCAGCAATTGCTGCCACTTACAAAAATGAGAGGAAAAAAAAAAGAAGGAATGTTTTTGCCCTCTGGTTGACTGTCATGTTGGTGCCACGAGTAAGGACAGCAGGAAATAATTTTACACATAGTATATATAATTCATAAATTTACCCAGTCTCTTTAAGCACAGAACCTTTGGGATTTTATTGTTTTAATCTATGTTTGATAGAAATATTTAATTCCATCAAAATTATCAGGTCATGCAAGGATTCAGTGGTAGCCAGAGGAGCCTTATCTTCACTCTGGAGGAATCAAAACAAAACTACATTGAATTTTTCCTCTCACTTTGTTGAGGTACTGTAGGAACAGAAAGAGAGACTGACAGTAACAGGTTAATTTAGTAGCCATGAATATATGGGCTAAACACTAGTTCCAAATGATTTAATTTCTGTTCTTTAGAAAAAACCTTTGCCTTCCACAAAATCTACCCATGATACAGTAATGGAAAGTCTTGCTAGACAGCACCAGCAAACATACCAAGGTTATCCCCTAGCAGTGAGTATTTTCAGGCCATTTCACATCTTAGAAAGAAGTGCAATTTAACTCTTGGCTCCAGATCCTTTTCCAAATTGTGGCTTCCCTTCACATACTTGGTCCTATTCTTCCTCTCTCCCAACACCCAAACCCATTCTCAAACAAAACATATCCTGCTATCACACAATTAACATTGAATAAAAACATAAAAGGGGGAGTATTCCTGCAAAGAAAGCAAACCACGGAAATGTCACAATAAAAATATTTTCTTTTACCAAAAGGATGGTTCAAACAAATGTACATAAATTCAGTATCTAGGATTTTCATGACTTCAGCTAAGCAGAATAAATGTCCTGGGTCAAGCCAATAAGTGAAACCAAACATGTTCTACAGAGCTGTAGCCTTCTGACAAGCCACATCCTGAAGTCTCTAAAACAGCAGTTTTATCTACAGAGTCCATTCAAACTTCCCAAAGGAGGATGAGAATCCAAAGCACAGTCAGTTCATTAGTGCCAACAACGTGGGAAATGCAAGATAATTAAATTCTTCTCCTATAAGATTTATTTCTGAATACCAGTTTTGGGAGACTAGGGGGGAGCAAGTGAGAAATTAATCTCACTCTGGAAAACTTAACTCCTCTTTGTGAGACTCCTCAGGAATGGAGCAATACGGTATTGCTTATTAAGAAATAGTACTGATCACGGTAATATTACACAGAGATGCTGCTGTATACAGAATTTTTAAAACTGTGTCCTTAATATAAGCTACCTGGATGGATGACTCTGAAAGGACTTTTCAGGTGAAAAACTTGGGCTTGTGATTAACTAGATCTGAAAAATAACCACTTATTTAAGCTAAGAAAGCCTACATGTTCTCATTCTCCTGAGAGACAACACAACTCACCCCAAGTGACATCTAAGAGATTACACAGATGGCCCCTTGCAATGGACAGTGCTGCTCACACAGAACAAAGCTGCAGCCTGAATTAGATACCACACAGCATTTTATACAGCTGAGCAGACTGTTGAAAGGCAGGTTTGGACATTAGGGTGCTCAGTTTCAACATCCAAGTTCTCCAACAAGGTGTTAATGCCCATATGGACAAGAGCACAGAACACTGAAGAATAATAAATAAGGTGTTTTAGCTACAAGCCCTATAAAGCAACCTCTCAAATGACATTATCACCCTTTCTTATTTCTCCCTCTGCCATTCTTTTCTCAAGAACCCAGATAACCATCACAGGTAACCCTTATCTCCACAACTGATCTCGTATCTCTAAAACACAAGCAGGACAGAAGCAGTCGTACCGCAGCTCCACAGAAGAATGAGGCAATTCTACTTAGGGAACACACCCTTCCTTAGCATTCACAGGAAATTTTCCTCCTTGAAGTGAACTGTAGAAATGCCACAGTTTTCCATAATTAAAAAGAGAAAAAGAGAGGAGGGAGAGATTCATCACTGTACATTTCTTCACCCTCAAACTGTCCTTTCTGCCGAGGAAGCCAGAAAGGCAAAGGTATCTAGCAAAAAAACCTGCTTATCACCTCCCAAGTTGGCTTTGTGAGTAACTCGACACTGCAGCTGAACAGTCAAACTCCCATCCATGCTTTAATTAGAGGTAAGGGGAGCACCTACTGTTTGCATTTGCAGTCTGTCTGGTCCACGAGCAGCAGGAGCAAGTTCAGCCATCACAAATGCTCAGCTTGTGCTGCTCTGATGCATCGTTTCAGCAGGGGAACAATTAAGCAGAGCCATTCACAGCTGAAGAGACCACTAAATTTTGCCAAGTGCAGTCGCTAGTGTTTTATCCTTGCTACTGTATCTTGTCAGCCACTGCACCACACAAATTATCAACAAAATCCATCTCTCTGTGACAGCGTGGGCATGAGGATGTCTGCTCTCCCATGAACACGGAGGGTATTCAATTCTGCTAACTCATCCACTTACACAGAGACTGAGCTTATCCCATCTCATAGGAGATTAAATTTTTGGAGAAAGAATTTAAGAATAAAACATCGTCAATTAAAGTGGTGGTATTAGAACAGCTTCACTGCAGAAGCCGAGACAAAGGAAAAGCAAGCAGAAGGAGGCAGACAGATAAAAAGTGGCTTGCTAGGATCTGAAAAACCAATGACAGGAGATGCTCAAATGAAGCTTCTTCTCTGTTACAAATTTTACAGATTAAAAATAAGTCTCAGACTATGAAGGAAAAGAAAGAAAGAACAAGAGAAAAAATATTTTCCTATTCAGAAAATTAGTAGTTCATGCTGTGAATAACCTGGAATTATGGTAAAAAAATATTCCACTTGAAAGCTATCACAAGTAATGCAAGCTGAGGAAGAATATGACCCTTTGGCAACCAAACAACAGACAAATTCATAGCAAATCTGTGAACACTGTACTGCCAAAAAAGAACTGCTAAATACCATTTTAAGAATCATAGTGCCATAGATCTGTTTCCATGAGGCATGATAAGTCAATCTACTCCAGCTGGAGTGTCTTGGACTTAGGTATTGAATGAAACTTTAAATGCAATAATTTAATAAACTGGCTACAATTGTAAACACAATTTAAAACACACCCTAGCACTCTACAGTTAGTTCTGTCACCACTGTGTACTACTGAAGGTATGTTCATTGTTCCAATTAGTTCAGGTAAATATAGGGGAAGTCTGCTCTCAGGACAGCAGCTGGAGGGAGTGGTGTTATTTCAGATATAAACAAGTAAGCATGAGTAAAAATGCTCTGAGCGCTTAAATCTATTTTCAGTCACTCATGGCTACAGAGTAAGACAACAGAAATTTTCAAGCACAGTACTTCAACATCTATCTAATCGTCATTTAATGACCACACTTTTCAAAATATGAATCCTTCAAATACACCACAACATACCCATGAGAGAGCACATCCTCTAAAACGTGAGAGGGGCTTTTACTTCAACTTTTGGGGTTCTAACTCATTGAAGTTAGAACAGACTGTTCCACAGCCCACAGGCCATGTGCTGACCTTGTCTCCAGTGAGTCCCACAGCAGAAGACATTGTGATGGAATGACCCAGGCAACTGGGACACACACCATTAAGTAAGCGACAGAATGAAGAATGGAAACTTTTGAGGGTAACTGTAGACAAACACAATGACTGCATCAGTGCATTTTTTTAAAATAAAAAAAAAGGAGAAAGATGAAGATATTTGTTCTGAAGCCAGAAGACTACTACTGTCTGCCTTGCAAACAGAGCTTGTCTCAAAGTTTTCTTCAATTTTAAAACAAAACTGTGGTAATAAAGTACATAGAGTACTAGAGTAAATAGTCTCTTTGCTATCTGCAACTTGTAAGTCCTTTACTCTTTTAGTAAAACAAAATGTTCTTCACCTCCACAGCAGAAGATTGTTTAAAGCCGTACTCATTGGTGTTTTGCTGTGTTTTGCTCATTTCAATATAAACTTGTCAACTGGTTGTTTCTAACAAAGGTACTTTAATTAATTTTCAGAGTCTGATGCATCATTCTGAACTCCTTCAAGTAACTTTTAATACTTTTGAATTAGGGTAAGAAAAGTCAATGCAGACACTGCCTGCAAGGACATATAATTCAGTGTATCATTTCATAACCCAGCTGTCAACAGAGACAACATTTCTATAATCCATGTATTGTATGCGTGCCAGTATGAGATGAATAGTCCTGTAACTATAATCAATACCGTTCATTCAAACAACTGGCAGCAGCATTTCAGACAACTGGCAATTTCATCAGTTTCACTGGGCTGCCCAAAAATAAACAGCTTGAGAAGGATGAATGATCTCTGTGGTTATCTATAAATAATACTAATCTCAGTCATTTGTTTCAGGGGGTTCATCACTGGGAGCTGCAGAAGTCTCATATCAGTGCAGGAGGCATGGCAGCCTTCAGGAAGCTAAAGAAATGCTGATGAATTTTACTGCTGGTTTTTCATTCACACAGTTACTATATTTACATACAGGCTCCACTGAAAGCTCCAGGATCCCTCCAGTGCTTCAGCAGCTCCAGCTTTGCAGGAAACTCACACCATCTCAAGGACTGGTAAATACCTCAAAAGCCAAAGTGGATTCACAGAAAGCTCCAGTGATCTGAGCAAACCCAGCCTGGGTAGTGACTTACACTAATGTCACTTCAAAGGAAACGTGAGCAAGCTTGGGGTTTTTAACCACTGCAGTGTGAAAGTTGCCCACAAACAGCTCCATGTGAGTGAGACTAAGCCAAGGCTGATGGGCGCGAGGTGAACCCAGGCAGACGGGGAACAGAAGGTGCCGTTCACAGGCCTGTTCGCTGTCTCTGCAAAGTGAAATAGCCCTTTTTTAAAAAACTATCCTCCTATCCATAAAAGCAAAGCAAGAACAGAGAGCAGAGAAAAAGGAATAAAGACAGCTGACTAAAGGGAAAAACTACATCCCTGCGGAGTACAGATCCCAAAGAAAGCTTCCAAAGCCCTGAAGTGGAAAGGATCCAGCTGCTGTGGTTGCAGGGAGTCTCTCCCTGGCAGCCTTGTGGGGCTGTGGCAAGTACTGCAGCACCACTGCTGCCCAGCATGTCACCCTGCACGTTGGTGGGTCACCAGACCTGGGCTGAGGCACACACCTGCTGTTCCTGCAGGAAAATGTCCTAAGCACCAGGAATTCTTACTAGGTTTTCTGCCCTATTTCACTGGAAGAATGACAAGATACCTGGAGTGTGCTCTAGGGAAAACAAGAGGAAAGATCAGTTCTCTCAAGCACCTAAGGCTGCACTCCTTGGCTTCCAGGCAGGATTTGTGGTGCCCTGAGCCACCACTGCAGAGAGCTCAATTCACCACTGGACTGCAGCAATTCTTTTCTGCAGGAATGGGAGCCAAGGCCATCACCTCAGCTCCTTCACATGGAGTGAATGCTCCAAAGAAACTCCACCAGATGAGCTCGGCAGAAGTGCCCAAGCCCTCTGAACACAGCCTGAGCAGGAAGCAACAGCACATCTGTGTGCACCCAGGTAATGGAACTGCTGCTGCACCAAGCTTCAAAAGTCACATTGTTCCATCTACATCCAAACCCACTTTTCAGTCTTAAAGCCTGTTGCTCAGAAAAGTTATATTCTGGCAATTAAAATAATCTTCAACTTGTAGCATTACACAATTTACAAGCTTATTGCTAGTTTAATGACAATCAGCACACCCAGGCACACTAAGCCAACATTGCAGTGGGATGTTTTCAGCATAACTGCCAACAGTAAAAAGATTAATGGCACCAACCTCTCTGAAAAGAGAACACTCACCATGGACAAACAGGGGAACCTCACAGCCTCTACAGCTCTGAGAAATGAGGCAGGCTGTGGCTGTTTTAAAATGAAAGCCTTGATTTTATTGTTAAAGTAAAATTGTCTGCAGGACATTCATAAGAAAAGCCAGCTTGTAAGAATGGGTGAATTTATCAAGCTGCACATCTTTATTGCTTTGATCATCAATATTTTAAAGTTACTACTTTTTATTCTATATTGCCAATAAATCTCTACACACTGCAACTGTAATCATCACAGCACAACATGATCCACTTCTCTTGGAGATTTAAAGTTGGGCTCAGTCACAAAAAACCACCCAAACTAGGTAGGAGGATGGCGAAACTGGTAAAATAGTCTCTCAGTTTCAGGTAAATGAGGAGCTAGCAGCATCCCCTGTTATTAACCTAAAGTTCATAATAAGAGCTCAAGTGAACAGTTCTCAGTGGACACAGGCCTTTGTAGGGAGCTGCACTCCTGCAGTTGGCACTAATTGATCCTTTTGCTGGCAGGCTCAGTGGAAAAGGCAGCAGCAGCAGGAACCGCAGGCCCTTCTCTGTCATGCAGAACAAAGTCACAGTCCTGATTATCCAGGAGGTTTGATCTTAATGCTCTACACTTCTACAGCTTCTTTCATCCAGGAATGGAGGCAGGCAGGATGGCACGGGAGACTGCCAAACTACTTGTGCCCTTCTCACACCCATTTTGCAGAAGAAGGTCTTCTTTCTTTGGAGTTTCCAGATACTTTTTCATGTTACTCCACCCACATTCAGTTACAGAGGTGAATTTCTGAGAAACTGAAATGATTCATACCTCACACACAGCTTCACCCAGGCTCCTTGAAAACACAATTAATTTTGATTTTAATCCCCCTATAGAGAACATTGCTGTAAACTGAAATCAATCCAGCATATACAAGAAGTAGACTGGGCTGACATAATCGGTTTTAGAGACAACATAGAAGAAAGAATTTTGTCCAGAAACATGCCATTTTAAAATTCATGTGGAGATCCTGAGTAAGGCAGACTATTTCACAGCAGCAGATTCTGGAATCAATTAACAAAACAATTCTTATTAACACAGAGAATCTCCAGACAGTACCAAGGAAGCACAGAATCTTTGCAGAAAAGCCCGCAAGGAAAATATACTTTAATACCAAATTGTATCCTCCAGCGTCTGCAGAGATTGCCTCAAATCTCAGATGCATCTTATGTGAAACAGGGGCTAGCACTGCAGAACAACACAATAAGAATTTAAGACAGGAAGTGCAGATAATTTATCTAAATAAAGCCTCCAGGAGAATAACTGATTTATGTTGATGCTGATCCAAGCTGGAAACTGACCAGGATGCAGGAGTCAGCAGCATCACTACCCACAGTAGGTTACCTATCTATGAAAACAACATTAAAATAAATTAAAATGTTAGCTTTATGCTTTTGTAAAAGACCCTGTTCTACCAGAGATCTGTTCTTGAATTATCTCTAGAATGACTCAGAAAAAGGTGCAATGTTTTTCAGTCAAGACTACCACTATTCATGCAAGCACCTAAGAGACACAAGGAGTTAAATTTCACAGAAGAGTCTACGGTCTTTAATGTCACACAGCCTCTATTCATAAAAGAATTGCAAAATAAAACATAAACTGATGCAGAGAAAAGCAGTGAAAGCTTCACAGCTACAAAAAATATACCTGTAGTTGGGAAAGGGGGAAAAAAACGAAATCTGAAAGTAGACATGGTATAAGTGACTTCAGCTAAAAGCAGGGTCAGCACTTTCCACTGGAGACTATTTGATTTACACTATTTTGTTTCAATTGAAAAACGAAATCTTTCCTTGGCAGATTCTGCTCTACACAGGCTATTACAGATACTTCTGAGATACCCAGCATCATTTATAAAGGGACACTTATTACTGCTGAATGTGAGCATTTTGCTAAATTTCCCAAAGTTCCAGAAGGAAATAGCGTGCAATGCAACACAAGGGTGTATTCAGTTAGTTGCTCAAGTCAAGAGTCTGGACAACCTGCACAGCCCTGGAGGAAAGGTGTGATACTGATGAAGGTGTTCAGGGTCTCCCCTGAAGAATTCATGGGCTGTCCTGGACCCACATTCCCTACTCAGAGCCAGGAACACCCCAGGAGGGTCTGCTCTGCTTTTAGCCTTTACTGACCTCACAGAGCTACTCCACATCCACCCTGGTGTAAATCACATCACAGGGAGACCCCATCGTGTCTTGACTGCTCCTATTTATTTACAGAGGCTTTTTTTTTCTTTTTTTTTGAGGGTGGAACAATGAAGCACAAAACATTAGGTCCCAGTGGTCATTGCAGACATGCATAGTATCACCACTTCTAATTCCTTTTTATGTTATAAAAAACAAAGCAAGTGTCAGTAAAACACACCCAATGCACATGAACACACATCTCTGAAACAGGACAGTGCAGTTGTAGAAACCTTCACAATGTTTACTACCCTTTGTAGTAAAGCTACACTGATCCATCCTTTAAAGCAGCTTCTGCACCTGGAGTGCCAAACTGGGGCAGTGGAAAACATGAGGATGGTTAACTGCTCTCATTTTGATCCATTTTGGCCTTATCTCACTGCCTCTCCAGGTAATAAAGTAAATTGCCTGTAGATGGTGTGGAAAGACATGCTATACGTACTCTGACTGACAAAAGTCGTCGTCTATCCATAAAATCCATCACAAGCAGTTTGAATTATATACCCTGAAAAAAGCAGGATTTCTTCCAAATGGCACACAATTTTATATTCACATCTGTAATCTATATGTTGTTACAAAAATTGGACAGAACAGGTGCTCGTACACTGAAAAAGGCAGATTCATGTCTGCAGAAACATCTTGTTAACTTGGATAAGCTTCACCAAATTGTTTCAACCAGGAAAAAAAATGCACAAAACAGAAATCATCTTTTCCAAAACAAAACATTTAACTTCAACTCAAGCTGAGTAATTTTTTTTTTAGATCTGAAACTATGAAAAAAAGCTTTTATTTTTAATTCTTCCATTTTCTGGTTGGTCCCAATCTAAATCTTTAAAACCTTTATGGAACTACATCTGAACCAGAAGATTAGCAAGTCACATAGCTCCCATCATTTCCCATCATGATATTCTGGGATATACAATTAGCTTCTGGGATGCACAGAATAGTGGGATAATGGTTCTATAGAGGAAGTAGGTCTGAGCTGGCCAAGGCATTCAATATAAATATATAAAAACTATCATTAGTCATGAGAATCACTCTGCTGACATGGCTGAAATAGGAAAGAAATAGGATTAGCTGGCACATTACGATCATGTACCTTTTTTCTCTTTAGCCCTATTTTCTATTCATCAAGAAGTCATAAGCAAATAGGCACAAAAAGCAAAGTTTTAAAAAAGAAATTCTGAGTTGGATAGTAGGTACTATGCAGAGTGTTTGCTCATTCAGCACTTCCTTAGGTCCAAGTGCTTTTCACATATTCCACAACAGCACTGAAGCCACTCTGGAGATGCTGCTTGAGCACTGCACAAACACTTCAGAGAAAGATGGGTGAGTACATTAAACTTGCTAGACAATTTAGAATCCCCCAAACAGTTTTGATTCAATCCAAGGTTAGAGCTGGGGTCAGTCCTTTGCAAATCAATAGACACTAATTAGCTCTCACCTAACTGCTGGGAAAAAAAGAATGCATGAACTTGAGTTTTCTGACCAGCAGATTCATTTGAATTCAAACTTGGTGGAACAAGTGGTAAAGTCTAAGAAGACAAAACCTCTGAGACTGGTAAAATCAGTGTTTCACCATGCTCTCCCATAGAAAGAATACAAAAAGTTCATCCCCTGAAAAAACCTATCCATTACTGCTTCTCCCCAAGCCATCTTCCCCCCTGCAGCTCCCACACAGCAGAAAAGCACAAATAGCACCAATGGCAACCACCAAAAAGTTTTAGGGAATTTAGCATGCACAGTGAGTACAAAAAGAAATCAAGATGTGTGTCAGGATGCAGCAACCCTGTGATCCACATGCACTAAGTGGGCTGCAGCTCCCATACCAGCCCAAGATCTCTGAAATGGAAATGAGACAAAGAAATCAGGGGAGGCAGCAACCCTTGACATGCACTGCTGCACATCTCCTGGGAAAGGCAGCAGCTGTGAGATACTGATTACAGCACTTTTACACACCTCACTGGGAGAAACCAACAGACAGCAGCACTCCTAGTAAAGACAGCTCTTTCTCCCATCACTCAAACAAGCAGTCACAGTGTGGGGTCAGGTAGGCAGGAATTTGGCATATGCTGTGCTGCAGTATATGGACCATACCTATTATAAAGACCCAAAGGCTGTAGGAGACAAAAAACTTTGCAGTATTAAATTTCTTTTGTCTCCAACAGCTTTGCTTACTTCAGGTGAAGAGCTGAGAATTCCTCCTTAGTCAAGTGATAGATGGGCTTGCTGTACAGCCGTGACACATGTTCTCCCAGGTCCATCAGTGGGAAAGAACATCTTACAGCAAGGATAGCAAATCTGTAATTGCCAATTTCAATTCATCTTTCAGTAGGATCAAAAGTAGGCTAGATTTAGGTGGGGATTTTTTTTTTCTTTTTGTTTTTTCATTTTGTTGGTTGTTTTTTTGGTTTTGGGTTTGCTTTTTTAGGAAGTGGAAGAAGTGATCAATAAATCAAAGAAGGTGCTGTTCGCCCAAGCTCTCCAAGTTTTTGACTGGAAACAGCCTTGCAGTACCTCTGAGACAGAGGTAAATTTTACCACCCTTGTGTAAGAGATAGCAAAACCATGCTACCAAAAGGACAAATCAACTGACTCCAAATTCTGCTATGAGCCACCAGAGGATTCCACCATTTCCCAAGTTCAGTCCCTGTACCAGATAGGCCAGGCCCAACTGCTTGATGCCTGCATGTAACAACACTACCCATGGTGAAATCAGCAAGCACCATTCCACACATCAGCCCAGGAGAGAGATGTGTGCAAATAAGGGAGTATACACAAAATGAGTGACTATGCACAGACTACAGACCATCAGACACTAGATAACCCTTACCCAGATAGCTGCATAATTTTAAAGACATTCCTTTTACTAAAAAAGTCTCAAGCTATTGAAGCACCCATACAGCCCTGCATATTTTTAAAATTCTTGACCAGAATTTCAAACATTACATTTGAATAAACTCCAACAAATACCAGCCCAACACAAGGGCAGGACCAAGCATTCAAGGCCAATTACTCAATTTATAAGTGGACTGAAAGCAAACATGTAAATTGCACTTGAAACAAACCAAACTAAAAACCTTTCAGTGTATCTGAAACCCCAAACATTCTGCCACATAATTACATGCAAGTGACCAGCTAGGTCGCTGCATTCCAGCAGAAGAATGCTCACCTGGGCTATTATCCCTTCCAGGAGAGCAATTCACCCTTTCTACAAGTGCCTGGGCAAGGTATCCACAGCACCGTGTCTCTGCAGATTGATCCTCATGCACTAAGGGCTTCTGTGCCTCCTGTGTGGGGTTTGTGTCAGGGCTGCACGTTGCCACTTGCTATTTTAGAAACAGTTAAGATGATAAAACGGATCCAGAGCCTCAGACACAATGGGGAGGACATGCAGGAACGACTGCTCAGTGCATTCACTGACATAACTCATTCCTACATTCACTCTTTCTCTTCACACAGAGACCAATCACCTGGTTCTCTCTTGCTCTGTGCATATACCACAGTTTCACCACCAACAGTTACATCTTTGTGAGATCAACTGAAAGGGCACTCACTGCCTTTGAATATTTCACACGTTGCTGTGCACTACTAAAATGAACTCTGCATTCTCTATCTGGTGATACAGAAATATCTCCAAACTTCCCCACAGAGTCAGGCTGGAGGGTGTATCAGTGTCCAGCTGCAATGACTACAAACAGCAGAGCAGGAGTGTCTACTCTGGAGTCTCCATCAGATGACTGCACATGAAAACTCAAAGATAATTTCAAATTTGAAGTTTCAAAGGCATCTGATATTCTGAAGACCAACAATAATATACAGCAGGTGATACAACAGAGGGAAGCCTCTGGCTGACAGGAAATATAACACATATATATTTAGAAGAAAAAAAATCTCCATGGGTGAAATTTGGAAGTTGCTTCACTGCAGTGATCATCACAGCTTCCCAGAAAGTGGTTTAATCTAGATCAACCATTTCTGAATTTTTGTTTTTAGATCACCACGTTGTTCCAGTGGAAGTACAAGACTTCATACAACAAACCTCCTGACAATAGGTACAGAGTTTTAAGGCTGCCTTATGAGTTTCCCTAGAAAAGGGGTCATGGCCTTCCAGTGATCTCTGCTCTCCAGCAGCACAGCAAGTACTCCTCTCAGGTTGTAACTTAAATGCCCAACACCAATTCACGTAACACCTTTCTCACAATAAATGAACACAGGTTTTCATTTAGATGGGTTGGCTTGGTTTGAAATGAACTACGAAAACACACTGTTGCTGTTTCAAAAATAACATATTCTAATACATTTTAAGGATGCCGAACTAAATCAAAATCAGCAATCTAAAACCGGTAATGACAAAATATGTACTTTAAATGGAAAATGTTAAATTGGTGATTTGTGACAATAAAGAAACACTGAAAATACATCAGCTCTTTCATTTCACACCTTCTTGCATAACAGTCCTACACTGGCAGTAGGATGGCCTCCCACCTCCCAGACACTGAACACAGTGAACCCAGAGGAAAGAAACCCACTGTTTTCTGCAGCTCTTGGACAAGTTCCTGAATCAGCCTTAAACACTACTGTGGGGCTTTTTGTTGTTAAAAGCTTCTGTCACAGGCTAGTTTCCCATCATCGCATCTCCATGTCCTCCCAGAGATAAACTACATTTCATGGGAAGGTGCAGTTACTCAGTACCTCCCCAACCCACCCTAATAGTCCCATGGGTCCTCCAGGCCCAGTGCTATATAGGGAAACTGAACAATTTCACATCTGCCTCTGCCACAAAATCCTTCCAAAACCAAACAAGTAAATGGCACTCTTTACCATGCTTTACTCTTTATTCATTTGGTGAACTCAGAGTTTCTCAAAGAAGTGTCCACCCATGCAAAATATTTTTTCCATCTCTGCTGTGTGAGTAAAATGGAACCCTAACACCTAAACAGTACATCAATGTTATGTATGCAGCAGAAAGAGTAAGCTTATTCTGAAGTTAATTTAAGAAATAATAAAATACAGTTTGAAAGTGGTATGGTTCCTTCTGCTAACACTGAGATCACATTAAGTCTAATGACAAATCATCTTCTCTGCCATGAAGTGGAAACAAATGTTAGCTGGGATACACCTTTCATGTTTCAATCTAGACCCAATAATGCAAAAGCTTTGACCCCTAAACTGAAGCCAGCTGCTTTTCTTGGTCATACAGCAGTTACACACGACACCTGAGCACATTCTGAAGCATAAAAGGCATTTTCAGTGGTCTGTAATGAGTAGAGTTGTGTAGAAAGCACATTTCCAGGTGTTTTACCTGGAGAAACCAGAGTATATTCCATACTGGGAGAGTTCAGACATATCCCCTGCGCTCACTGCTCCTGCAGAACCACCAGCACAGGCCCAGACTTGGCAACGCTTTCAGCAACACATGCTCGTGCTTTTGGCAGAAGGGAGCTGACCACTTGCAGCATCAGTGTCCTTTGCCAGCTGGCCGAAGAGCACACAGATGCAAGGGAAGCACATTATCTGCCCACTGGCAAAAGGAAATGCTGAGCAGCACCTCAGGAAAACGTGTGCGTGTGCACGTGCGCTCGAGGGTGGTGTGAGCACACACCCCACACCTGTGCCCTGGGAAACAGAGCTCAGTCAAACTGCAAAAACTGCCTGCCAATAGTCCTGAGGCATCATCTTCTGCAACACCCTCACAACAATGAACATGCACTTTTTCCACCAAACTCTTCCAAGTGGAATTTTTAAACACAAGGACTGCAATGATGCTAAAGAAAATTTTTTTATAAGTCTGAAGTCAGATCCCTTTAAGGAAGTGCTGATATGCTGATACAACCACCTACAGGATTTTAGCAACCTAAGGTTAGCATGTCTTTGCATCTTCCCCTTTTTTTTGCCTCTTCAAAAATGAATGCTCATGAATAAAAAACCCCACTACACATCTACATTTGGTACAATACAAAAAGCTTTCTGAATTTAAAAGATACGTAAGAAAAAACTCAGAAAAATTACTGGGACAAGAATTTGCAACTGATAGATTAGGTTTAGCTGAGAGATGGAATCTGTCTGTAGATTAATTAGCTTCTACAATCACAGCCCCTTTTCATCTGCACACATCCCACCACTATCATTACATGATCAACAGATTTTAATGAAAACTATGCTTTTCATTAAAAAATTATTTCTTTTGAGAAATTCAAGGGAGACTATACATAAGGTTTAGTTTACTTTCCTAAATATGTCTTGAAAATTGTACATAAGGCAAGTGCACATTTGTTGGCTGTAAAGGTGTACAACAGCAATTTTTTGCAATGACAGTGCAGAGAGGGAATATGAGATCTGTGTGCTAATGAGCTGACACTGCAGAGGCTGGAGCAGTGTTAGTATAGTGCACTACAAGTGCAGAGCACAATGACAGGCATGGGTTATTTCTAGGGAATGTGATCTACAGAACACACAGTTCAACATTAACATGAACATCCTTCATCAGATTATGAGAAATGCATGGAAGATATTGCTTCAGTGACAAATTTATATATTTGAGTTGTTACATCCATATTATTCTGAAAACCTCAGGTCACTCCTTACATGGGCATTTTTAAAGAAAATATAACCTGATTTTGATTTTACACCTTCATAGGTCAAGTTAGCTTGCTCTCTGCTTCTACTGATAGCAAAAAACTGCGTATTTTAAGAAAGGTGATAATTTCCCTAGAGTCAACTGATAAACTTCAATTCACCTTTAAATGCACTGGAATTTTCATCTGTGTTTGCATTTGTTCTCTGTTAAGATATCATACAGCTAAATAAATAAGTGGGCAGATAAATACAGAGTGGATAAATACTGTACGAATTTGTGTAAATTAAATATACGGAGAGAGGCTTGGTGCTAGCAAAGAAGCAGGGAATACATGTACATAAATCAGATTATGCATCATTTAACTGAAAAAGGAACGAGAGGGAGGGGCTTAGGGCAGGAATTTTCTTTTGCTTCTACACAAGTTTGTTCCCATGTTGGGATATTGCCAAATCTGCCACAGTAGAGGTGGGCTATTTTTCTCAGGTTCACGAGAATACTTCAGAAGAGGTTTTTTTCTGCTCTGGAATGCACCAGATTGCATCAAGCAGGATGTGCAGCTGCACAGTAAGAACATAAGGCTTTCTGAGCAGAGCCCCCCTCAGTCCCTGCACACAACAGTTACTATAGTCACTATCATACAAATCATGCAAAACAGAGTGAAAAGTATTATTTTATGGATCCTGTCTGATACTGGCACTAGGCTCAGGCCACACATGCTCTTTTCTTCAATTTCCTCTTTACCTCTGTACCTATCCCCACCAATAAATGAGCCCCAGCCTCACTCCCCAGTGAAGGCAGAGTCACTGCAGGTTTCTCTCCAATGGAACCCTGCCAATTGCAAATATTGCAATTGCAGCAATGGAGACAATATATGCTTATCTCCAAGTGAGGGAAAAATGTTATGGAAAGAATTCCTTCATGGATAAGGCAGCACACTGAAATTATGTGCCATTCCCCTAGGAAACGAGGATATGGTTAAAGGCTGGAATTTTGGCCAGGTAGTGTGAGGAGCCATTAATTCATTCTAATGCATTGATACACACAAGTGTTCTGACTTTCAAAGATAACTGGTACCAGATTCAAAAGAACAACTGTTCTGATGGGGTTTTTTTATATTTTGAGCTACTGAAGCCTATGACTGGTGACTTGGACTCACCATATTCTTTTCTTATCAACAGTATTATGAGATGGTTGATGCAGTACAGACAAGCTCACCTTTTCATTTTCTTTCGTCTGTTTCTTTTTTCACATCTTCTGCTTTTAAATAGGTTACTGTAGGTACATAATCTTTGGTCTACAGTTTCTCCAGAGATTTAAGTTTTCCCATTTTTACTATATTGGTAATATGGGTGTTGGAACATGCAGCCCTGTACTACAGAAAACCATCCCACTTTACTAAAATTGCCACAGCTTTTAATAAGCATTGGTAAAAATCATCAGATGTCCGAAGATGAGTAGAACACTGACTATACTGACTGCCCCTAAACAAGTGTGGGGATCACTTGTGTTGGTGGGAGAAGTGCTGGTAACAACTTTTAAAAAACAATTAATAATTAATCACCCAATCGGTTCAACGTATTTAGTTTAAATCCATCTAATTAATATTTAGGAAACTGTGTTGGAGATATAGCCTCTTGAAGGGATTACACTGATTAAGGATTAATAGTCTGATGTTTGTTGTAAGAGCTGCTGAGGCTGGATAGGATTAGTAAAATAAGACGCAAAGTAGAGATGCTTTTATTTACCATATTTTCCCACTTTACCAAATATTTTTATTGCATATTACATAATTAACCCCCCTGCAAAAGTTTTAAAGATTCTACTTCAAACTTCTTTGGAGAGTGCAGCACTGCACTACCAAGAAGCAGTCACATGGGGGATATGTTAGAATATCAATCCAGAATTTGTCCAAAATATTTCCTTACTGTATATTTTTAACCATCAACTTTCTCAGAATATACAGTGGGACAGGAATGTAAGAACTATCCTACCTCCTGCAAATAAAAAAATAAATAAGCTATTCAAAACACAGAATTGTTTTAAAGCAAAAAACGCTAGTTTTCTGTGCTTTAGTACTTCATTATTTCAGTACAATGCTTCCTCTTTGACCATTTTATACTGTGAGTATACACCTGTAAACACTGAAGGGAAATCTGTTCATAATGTCAAGTTAGTACATTGCATTCAGTGGTCCATTAGATCATGGGCAGACATGTATCTCCACATTGCAAAGTGCATTAGTTACCTTGGAGGAGGATTCCTTTCATTTTCAAAGATTTACAATAAAATTTGTATAGAATCAAATTTGGACACATCAGTAAAACAAATATCCAGGAACTGCTATTGGTAAAGGAATGCTTTTTAAAATGCAGAACACACACAAGTCTTTCTGAAAGGTATTTTGCATTTTAACACCACATTAGCAATACTCAAAGTTCTATTTTGCATCCTCTGCTAACAAAAGCTTAAATTCTACATGTGCACTGCTTGTGCAGAGCTATTTCTCCTAATGCCAAGTGTTCTGATTCCATTTCCTCTCCCTTGAGCTCTAACATTATGTGTCAGTTTACAGTCTCCTCAGCTCTTCACAGGACACTCACTGTAAGAAAACAACTCAGTATTTCAAGGCAGATGAGGCAAATAAGCCCCTCTGGCCTTCTCCCCTCAAGATCACTCCTAAACAGATGTTTCTGGTTTTTCCCTACATAGTATATTATTTGCAAGTTATGCCTTTTCACACAGCTAGGCTGTAGCCTCAACAAAAAAGGGATCTTACTTCAGCAGCAATGACTGCAGCTACACAGCACTGCTGTATCAACTAATGGTTGTTTTCCTGGAAAACAAAACTAAGGGGACGAAGTGGCAAGAGAACTTTTCCTAAGGTATTCCATATAATGCTGCAATCTACTGAACCTCCAGTCACTGCACACATTTGTTTCAGTATATTGGATGACCAACTCTACACTACCTGGAAGGAACTGAATGCAAGGATACATAACAAATTAATGTATTTTTAAAAACCAGGTATTTACTTACAAGCATTTGTCACTGAAAAACTGTTGGAAGAGTCCAAGTGATCTACATGATAGTTCAAATGGAAGGGCTTTTCTGTGGTATTTTGGTTTGTGTTGTATAGCTGCACAGCAAATCGAAATGCACTGTGCTCCTGAACAGTGTTCCTCATGAAAAGTCCACCTAGGACAGGAGAAAAAAAAAAAAGGAAAAAAGGGAAAAGGCATTTCAGAATTAACTGAGGAGACACAAGAGCAGTAAGTTGTATTTGCCTGCTGCACACTGCAGGAGAGAATGAGCAGGAGCAACCTGAACATGAGCACATAACTCTGACAGAGCACCTACATGAAATATATATTCCAAGTCCAAAGTTAGGCTTTTAAAGCCACACACCATATCCAGGTGCCCCCTGAGCAATGAGTCGCTTGGAGCTGCAGGTGCACCTTGAAAACCAGGCCACTTCTACATGGATGCCCACACAGCGATTTAAAAGTCTAACTTGGGGAACCGCGGCTCCCAAATCCTGTCCAGAATACCGAAATATCGGCACTGTAGCAATGTGCGGGGACACGGCGGCGTGCGGCGTGGCAAACGTGAGGTTTCACGGTCTGCTGGAGCGATAGCGCGGCCGAGGGAAATGATGCTCCGAGGGACGGCGGGGAACAGCCCCCGCTTCACTGGCTGCCCTGAGCCTCATGGCTCGCTCGGCCCCGGCTTTCGGGCACGTCGCTACAGATTCACGCCACGGCTCTGTGACATTATGTGCTCCACGGGATGCGCCGCTCCAGGGCACGGTTCCGCAGAGCGCGGACCCGATCCCCGCCGCCCGGAGGGGTACGGGCAGCCCGGCGCCGCTTGCAGCCGCCCGCCGGCGCAGCCCGGGCACCGCCGCCGCCTCCCGTCCCCAGCGAGGGGAAGGCAGCGGAGCAGGGCTGGCTCCTTCCCCGCGGCGCCCGGGCTCGCCCCCCGCTCCCCTCCGCACAACTTCCCCCGGCTGGCGGGGAAGGCG
>VXBB01022885.1:555853-635175 GCA_013399915.1 Illadopsis cleaveri
GCCGCTGGGCCCCGCCTGAGGGGACAGGGCTGGGGAGAGCCGTGAGCGCAGGGGCTGCCGAGGGAGCGCCCGACTGGGCCACAGCAAGGGATGCTGAGGGACCGTGCGCACTCCCGAGGGGGCTGCCGACCCTGCCCCCGAGTTCTCCCCATCCCTCCGCCAGTGCCAGCGCCTCAGCAGGGAAGCATCATCCGCCCACAGTGCCGTGAAGTGAAGAAAAACATGAAGAGTTTAATCCCACACGAGGGAATGCTAGGTCCTTCCCAACCTCCTCTAAAGGAAGGAACTCAAATAAAGTCTCCCTATTTCATCCTTGATGCTGGAAAAAGACACAAGATGTTTGTCAGCTGATGAGCTGCCCCAGCACAGAGCACACAGCAGGGCCAACCTGGCAGTCGCAGGGGAGCGGGAGGATGGGTGGTGGACATCCCATGTGTCCTGAACACCAGCCCTGAGACACCCCGGCCTTTGTGTTCGCAGGGAGCTGCTGTGTCTGCCTGAGTCAGGTTCTCTCTGATGTTTCACCCATCTCCTTGACACTTCGCTGTATGGATCCTGCAATGCTTTGCTTTTTGCTTCTTTGGGACTCACAACACTGTACAAAATTGAGACAGAAAAGTGATACTAGATGGAGTTGTCCATCTCATAGGCCCAGCAAAGACTGTTCTTTCCTTAATATTTGCTTTTCCTCTGATTTCAGCAGGTCACTTTACCTCATTGCAGCTCTGCTTCTTAATCTTAGACTGTGGCATTGTTTGGGTCAATGTTCAGTTTGGTTAGGGATAATATTAAATGCCGTTGGCTTTGCATTTGTAAAATAACCAACCAGTGCCAGTGGCTGTAGCATCATGTAAGTAGTCAAGGTGTCAGGCTGAACATTGCTGCAGATGACTGCACAAATGGTGACAAGCAACATCAGAGATTCAAACTACTACTTTTGAAGGAAGCCAGAGGTAGAGGTGAAGAGCAGGGCACCACAATCATGATGCAGGAGTGTAACACATGCTTTTAGTGATATTTGTGCGACACCTGCTCACTCCAAGGTGCATGTATTGGTTGCTACATGTTGTGTTCCTTTATGAGAATCATTCCCAGAAGATGGAGACTGTTCCAGTTCAGACAGGGGTAGGGATCAGGCTGCAGAGTGGATGGTTATGTTCCCTATTTAGATTGAGATGGCAGTTGTCACTTTATCTCTCTTTTTAAAGAAATGGTTATCTCTGTGGAAAGGTCTATGATTATAGCACTCCTCAAGCTCAAAGCCCTTAACACACATTACCTATGAATTCCTGTAAGTATCCCCATGAGGCATGATTATATTCTTCTCTTACACATGTAAAAATTTAAAAATCAGGGAGAGCAACTGGCTCAGCTCACCTAACCAGGAAGTTTCAGACCCAGAATTAGCATCTTGAGCAGCAGCCTGGCTTTGCTGTAGAGCGCTCCTCACAAATGTCTTTTGGTAAGGATAGCAGATCTGAAAGCATCAGACAGGTACAGGAAGTTTAGACATTAAGGACAGTTGTCAGAAGCACATTCCTCTTAGCAAATAATTTCTCTGTCTTCTTCCAAACTACTTAGCTTTTCCTATTCTACACACCTCCAGCCTATTTCTAACGTATTCTCTGTAAAGTCCTGCTGTCCTCTTTTTTTTGTGTGTCCTTTCTAGTGGCCCTCCTTTCTTCCTGTTCACTTGCTCTTGTGAAGTTCTCTCCACCCCTGCAGCTAAGTATTGCAGGCTGACTGCCACTTGCCACAGCTGATGGTGCACTGGAAAAATTATGAAAGAAATTATGTATAACATTATAGATGTTAGAACAAGAGAGGAGATAGAATAGCCATGAATGAATGTGACGTGTCAGAGTCTCAGTTTCACACACTGCCAGCAGGATGGGTACCTTGCCTCCAATAAAATGGTGCTTCACAGCCTAATCTACAAATGGACAGTCTTGTCCAAAATATATCTGCGCTGAGAGACAAATTTTCATTATCACCCACATTCTTCCGTATGAAGCCCGTTACATGTTGTTATTATTCTCATTAGCATTTAGAATATGCAGTTTGCTTTTTTGCTTATGCAGTTAGCCTTGTGGCACAATTAGCAGGTACAAATGGTACAACAGCCATTCCATATGGATTTTGGAGAAATCCAGAGACCTCATCCTAGTTTATCTTTCTTACAGTGAACCCAGTGTGTCCTGGGACAAAATGGTAGATTACTTGCTTTTATTTGGATATCAATGCCAAGGAAATATTTTATATACTTTGCTAGGGATGCTCAGTGACTTGAATTAATGAGTTCCATGGTAAGTGAGGTCACACCAGATGCTTTCCCAAACTTTCCCTTACTAAATACAACCAAGATTTTGCAGGATAATCAAGCTTCATGTTTAGATGATTTATAGTGTTCTGGGACACTGGGGATTCAGAGCATCTACCTGAACAGGAGAAGGTAATGATTTACAATTAGCTAATGTGTTCTCATTGTAATGTTTAATAGTGGATTAGAAAAATGCTGTGGAATTTGGGACACAGGATTCTCACTGTGCTTTCTAATGTTACTGGGCTAAACCCATAGTGTTAGCGTGAAGTCATTCCAGAATCTACAGCAGGATTCTGTTGCTGAAGCTTCACCCTAACTGCACTAAGCAGACTTTATTACTTTTGTCATTCCTATTTCTAATTGCAAGAGAAGCTCAGGTAGAGAGATTCTAACAAATACTGCGTTTCTCCCAATTTCAACCAAATCATGTCATAATTGCTAATAAATGTATTGCCAAATGTGTCTTACACCTTTTTTTGTTTGCTTGTTTTAAACCAGTTATTTCTTCATGAAAGCAAAGGATACATTAGTAACCAAACTTTATGTCAATGTCAGCATTTTGATTAGCTAAACTGATAGAGTGATACTGAGGAGAGACAGAAGCAAAGATGAAAAGAGATTCAGGGACAAGACGAAACTACAGATAGAAGGAGTCAAGGGGAAAGTACAGTGTCAAAAGGGAAAATGATTAGAGACATTACAGCTTCATACATTTTGGAAAACAGGTCAAAAGGACATCTAGTTAAGATCTGATTATCAGTGGCCATAGAACAAACTATTGAAGCTCTCCTGTTTAGCTTTCATTACTAGGCAATAACAGAGACACAAAATGAAATTAGAAAGCTGCAGACAAGAGACAGTTTAACAAATATTCTGCTGTGCAGTTTACAGCTAATCTATAAAGCTGTCTTCTACACAATATTCTTGGCAAAAATAATTGTTTTTAAAAGTTGGAAATTTTATGTGAATTAGCAGAGTAAATGCACTAGACTATCTAGTAAAACACTGTAGGGATTAATATTCAGAATTCATTGCAAAAAGCTGTTCCTTGCTGCATCAAGAAAGACTTACTCCTCTTATTCACAATGAGAGTTTACAGTATGTCTAAAGTTTTCTGAAAGTTACTTTTTGCTGGTTAGTTTTAGAGACAGGTTCAGAGACTACTTGAATCATTGATTTGTTGCTACTCGTTTTTCCAAAGAACAGTTAACAGGTGAAATCCTGGAACCACAAAGATGTGTAGTAGGTTTATTACCCCTATCATTGGAGCTAAGATTGTACCCAATGCATCCTGACAGAATAATTGGGTCTGGCAGATAGGAATATGTTCTAGTACATGGAAGGATGATCAAGATTTATATAGGAACAGGGTCAAAGAGGAAACCTGTTCATAAATAAAAGTCATTACTCCATTACTGGAATCTAATTCAACTTTAGGTAGCGGAAGCAAATGAATCCAGCAACTTTTATCAGAACTGTACATGGACTGTAACAGTAATAACATATCTATTACAATTGCACAACTAAGACACAAATGTGGAAACAGTCAGTATGGACAAATATCTTCATATTTCTTGGGTTTGTGGTATCTTCAGGATACATACTTCTAATTCTAAGAGCTACAGAGCTGGTGGAAATGTAGTGTTATTATAGTCTCATAATGTCAGAAACAATTTATTTTACCTTCTGCTTTCCGATTAACTGTACACCAGGCACTGCTGGTGTAACACAACCCTGCAATTCTTACTTAAACCTGTACTTTGCTGTGCTCATCTATATTTATTACATCAGGAAGCAGTAAATCAAATAAAAATGTGGTGGTATCCCTTATATACCATTAATAAAGTGGATACTCTCTCTATTTTATACCTATGAATAGAGTTTTTTCAAGAAATCTTGCGAGTTATATTCAATTCATACCCATTTCAATTGTGAAACATCTGACCACTGAATATTTAAATTTTGTATATAATTACTGAAATATATTCTTAAAGAGAATCTAATTCAAATCCAAGTAGTGAATAATCACTTCAGATGACTGTTTGCCAATCAAAAGTCTCATGACCCATAGGCTGGAAATTTTGATCCCTGTATACTGAAGGATCTACTACAGTCTTCAAGTCATACTTTGTCATATTGTGAGGGACTTGCGTTGTCCATCTGCACAGAGATGAATTTCATCCCACATGATTTGTTTCATTGATTTCAATGAGGTGAACTGAGAGTACAGGATGGCTACAGCTGTACACTTAGGTTGTTGTGAACAACAACATGGTTCTAATAATCTGCAGTGTTTGGGAGAAAAGCAAATCCTGCAGAAACCCAGTGGCTTATTATTTGAAGAGATCTGATATTAACAGTATAGCCAATGTTAACAGAAGTGTTCTCATGCTTTAGGAAACTTCCTTCCCTAATTAAAAGTTGTTTGGTTTTGTAAGTCACACCTTGTAGCAATTGTTCTGGCTCTTGACAATTACAGCATAAAACTGACTGCCTGTTTGCTCTTTCAGCACAACAGAAGTCATAAGAAGCAAAAAACCCCCACAACTGCAGAAGGGTTTTGTAATAGCAATTCTCACCTTACATCAGTTTGAAGAGTCTTACTCATTTTCTAGAAGATATGCAGTGGTCTTTATATAGCAAACTGAAATTGACTGGCAATAGATTTACTCTCCTTAATTACCTTTTGTGGATTCTTCAGAAGTAGACCAGAGTTGTCCCAAAGAGTCTACAGACCTGATTGACAGGAAAAGAGATATTTATTTATTATCATCTGTTAGATGTTGTTTTACCAACAACAGTAGCAGTTTAACCCAAATTTCTCCTGAACCTGTGAAATGCTAGAATCCTCTCCTGAGTTCTCCTGGGTCCTCATAAACACTCAGTAACAGCTAAGCACTCAAACACTAACATGAAGGTATCACTGAATGTCTATTTTTAGGAACTTAGTCTAACTCATGGTGTTGCTGAAGCACCCCTGAAGCTCGGTTGTTTATACAGCCATTACTTTCAGTAAGTTTGAAAGCAGATTTCACAGTGTAACTGGCTCAGGCAAAGTCAAGGAAGGGGCACCCATCTATTTGGTGTTCACAGTCCCACAGTTCTTTCTGTTCCTTTTCAAAATATACTGGATCAAATCCTAATCCAATGTAAAGCAACTTAGATCAATGAAATAAATTCTCCTGTAGAGTAGGGCAAATGGTCTCTGTTCAACTTTTCTGCAGTGTAAATGCAGTAAATATATTTTTCATGGCACAAAGATTTTGATCAAGGCTGCACACCCTTGAGTGATCTATATATCAGATTTAACTTCCATGAGACTAAAGTTTAGGCTTTAGTTCCTTTCATTTAAAAATGATTCCCAAATCTTCAATTTAACACTTATTTTTAATGTTTAGCTTGCTTGCATATGTACCCCATGAAGAACCCTGTTTAAAGAGTAAAAAATTAAATTAAAAAAATAGAAGCACTGCAATTTTTCTTGCTTCAAATTATTATTTTACCTGTTATATTGCATTCTAAATATTAGGGATATCAAATGTGATTGCTCCCCTTGCTACTGGAGGCCCCTCTGGTGCTACAGAGAACTGTTTAGAACATCAAAACATAACGGATGCTCAATCTCAGATAATAATTTATGTCTTCTAGCAAATACAAAGCAATGAATGCAAATCAAGTCAAGTCCTTCCTTTCCATGAGTCAGATGCTATTTCCTTGGTACTCGTGATGCAGAAACCTAGAGTTTAATCTAGAAACCATTACATTCATTAAGCAGCATTCTATTGACTTCAATGGTCTTTGAATAAAGCTAATAGCCCATTTTGTTCTTACATATCCATAGTGTTGAGATACAAGGGAGGCTAGGGAACAGCAGGAAAGTAAGGACTAGAATTTTTATGTTTAAAATAATTCATGAACTATTATTCATTATACACTGGAAAGTATAAAAAACAAGAGCATGGATTTTTTTTTTTCTTTTTTTTTCTTTTTTTTGGAGGAGAAAATGGCAGAGAGGTCACCTTGTAGTTCTAGCTTGAAACCTGTTTACATAAAAATCACTCCTTTTCAGAAACAATAGCTCTGCCTCCTGCACCTAAGTTATGACACTGACTTGGAGCAGCATCCAGCTCTACAATTACTTTTGCAGTGATTAACCAGTTAATTAAATTCCCCAAAGCAAGACAATTCAGGGTTGTCCTTAAGACCTTCTTGTTAATCAGTTGTAGGCAGTTATGACATAGGAGTTAGCTAAGAAGTGGCCAGTCTTGCACAAGGTTTCTTTGGGGCTATAATACTTTAAGTGTTATGTAGTGAGTTGAAGAAAGGCAAAGACATAATTTTAGACTTAAATTTGAAATTTCTCTCTTTTGTGTTGCAAAGCAGACTTTATGCATTACTTTGACATACTGTTGTTATTTGCAATGTAATCTTGTATAATAATGAACTCCAATTGGTACACTGCTGTGCTTTAGCAAAGTATTGGGGCCTATTAAATTGGACCATGAACACACAGTTGCTTTCCTTATTTTTAACGTAATTATGCAGTTGAAGAAAAAAACGCCGCAGATTACAGGAAAGGCATTCCTAAATAGGTCCCCTTGCTGCTGTAAATTTCTGGAGTGCTGTTATAAGGTTTTGAAGTATTAAGCATATATGAAAAGTGACATGCTGGAAATCTTTTGGAAAACATTTGTTTCTGTTATTCTTTAGGGAAAAATTCTGCTGTCAAAGGTGGAATCCAATGACAGCAGCACCAAAGGGTCTGTTTTCAGTGCAAGCTCATTCATAGCTTTAGGTCTGTCCCATTGCACCAATATCACACAATCCCTATGCCTAAATATACATGAACCTCAAACCTGGCTTTGCTCTTGCAGCTGAATTCAACTTCTAAGTAGAGCAGCACTCCAGAAGTTTTCAGTGAGGGGTTTAGCTCTAAGGCACACATGAAGTCCTGTGTTTGCTGTATACATCTGATTGGAGGATAAATATTCTCTCTCATGGATTTACTAACATGCTGAGATCATGAAAAACAAGTATCTGTTCTAAGTAAGGGAGAAAGAGTTCTAGTTCTTTGTGAACTGGACCATAATGGCTACAGTTTTCCAAGTTTGCATCTCCTGGGCCCTGTAGTTTCTGAATCATTTATTTCCCACTTGGCTCTTGCTAGAAGCCACTGCCAGTTTATATACCTCTGCTCAGTAGATGACCCTTGGTCCCGCGTGCTCTCTCCCTCTTTGCAGAAGAATGCTGAGAGAAGCCACCTCAGCCAGCTGTATTGTTGTAAACACAACAATGGGTAGCTGTAAAATATGGCTCAGAGTGCCAGGAGCTGTCTCAACTCCTGTTCAGCCAGCAGTCAACAGCACATCTGTGTACCAATAATTAGCAGCCAGGTGATGTTTCTCTAACAGGGCAGATCACATGCAATTTCTGGGAAGACGACCCTGCTTGACTAGGAAATAGAGGTTCAAGGATGACACTGTAATTCAGAGGATGAAAAAAATTCAGAAAAGGCAGAAATTATTCTAGAACTGTCCATGAGTCAATATTTAAAGAACCTCCAGTTACTGACAATTAACAGCCTGAGAAACATCCCTGCAGACCTACTGTGAACCCCAGTAAACATGGGGCCATGATGGACATCTCCACACAGGCACAGGGCTGTATGATCGTGTTCTCCAGGTACGTTCTGCTGTTGACTCAGGCCACAGCCTCGGCTGCAGCATGAGCTGCACAGGCTAAAAGAGCTATTTCACATTGGAGGTGACTTTGGGAAGTTAGTAAGTGCTGAGATTTGGACTTAAAGCAAGACCAGAATCCAGCTGTTTCACTTGTTCTAAGTGAATACATTTTTCATACTTTGCACAATGATGAACCAAAAGTCAACAAATTTCTGCATATTTTGAGGATGAAATACTGATGCCAGTTTTTCACAACAGATTATTCCTGTAGTTCTCATATTTACAAATAGCCATTGGTCCCCATAACTTTACACTCACATATGCCGTGATTATGATATATTTCAAATAAGGTGGTAATGATCTTCTAAAATAGATACATGAAAATAATTTTGTTAGAACTGTAGCTGTAAGCTAAAGCCACAAACATCAGCTGACAGCACTTCTCACATCCGTCAGCAACACTCATTTTGATGACAAAACATAACTAAAATTTCCAAAATTGGTTCATCAGGGAAGATCTACTCTCTCAATTTAGTTGGTGTTCATCAAAAGGCTTTTGCTGAATTAGTGAGGTTTTGGAACATGCAGGACCACTTAGACTATTCAAGCCAACAGGAAGCTGAATGGCAGCTCTGAGTAGCAACAGCATTTTTCAAAGTTCACAGACTGTCTCAAGGTCATCAGGCTAGATCTGATTGATAAGTCTAGAAATATAAAACTGTAATCTTGAGATAAAGTTCTGGTCCCATGTACAGTGAATTAGAAACCATCACTGACATCAGACTGGACACCAAGTCATTAGATATCAAATGCAGAAAGGAGGAAATCTATTCTAAATTTATTTTGATTAGGCCATGATCCGCACATGTAAAAAAACCCCATGCAATACATGTATGTGTACATTCCCCACAACAGGAAATATATTTCTGATTCAGAAGGTTGAGTGCTTCCAACTGACCCAGATATAAATACTTCACAGCAGCTTTGTGGAAACAGAATTGTGGAATCCTACGTATTTCTTGATTACATATACCAAGCATATTTCTTTTAAGATTAAAAATGCACTTTCAAGCTCTTAGTTCTGCCAACTTGTCTGGGGCCCTGAGAGAGTCAAGTCACATTCTCTCCCTTCCCCATCTTACAACCAAGCACAGTCTTTAAAGGCTAAACAAGGCCTTCAATGGTTTCTGTGTGATTCCACTGCCTTCAAATTGCACCCCCAATGACGTCCTTGCAGCCTGAAATCTGGCAGTGAGGTTTATCAAGTGTAACACACTGAAACTTCTGAAACTTTCAGTCCTGTTGAAGTTGCTTATAAGGATCTGATGTGCATGTGGAAGCTGTGTTGGCTCTTTCTGAAAAACAGAGCTCATTCTGAAATAGAAGCAAGAAAGAAATGAAAGCCTATTTTTGTCACAAAAGGCAGCAAAACTGATTCTTAAAAATATGAGCAGTGCTGCTAAGTGGTTGTGTGCAAGAAATACATTTTCCACTCTGGGCAATACTGCTCACACAGGACTTAGTGTGTATTTCAGCTCAGTGGCTTTTCCTTCTGTTCAGTAGAGCCCATGGTTCCACCAGCTGAGTGGAGGGACATGAGGTGACCATGAAGTGGCGGAGTTCTGCATCCTTAGGGCAATAAGGAGGGCACACAGAAAGCTCACTGCCCTAAACTTCAGCAGAGCAGATTTGGACTCTGCAGATCTGCTTAGAAGAGAACAAGAGAGCTGGAGAGGGACTTTTTACAATGGCTTGTGGTGATGGGACAAGGAGGAATAGCTTTAAACTGAAAGAGGGTAGATCCAGATTAGACGTCAGGAAGAAATTCTTTCTTGTGAGGGTGGTGAGGCCCTGAGACAGGTTGCCCAGAGCAGCTGTGGCTGCCCCAGGCCAGGAAGTGTCCAAGGCCAGGTTGGATGGGGCCCTGTGCAAGCTGGCCTAGTGGAAGGTATCCCTGCCCATGGAATTGGCTGATCTTTAAGGTCCCTTCCAGCCCAAACCATTCTATGATACTGTGATTTGTACCCTAAATCAAAAACTGATTTAGAGATGAAAAGCAGTTTGATCTCAAAAGCATCTCTTTTACTCCAGGAGCAGCGTTAAAAGGAAAGGTATTTCATATAAACATGATAATGTTCCCCATCATGGATTCAGATTATTAGAAAACTGTCTATATTCTTGCCAATCCACCCCCCGCCCCCTTGTCTAATGCTTTTCAGTGTTTCAAAGGCATCAATAGGTATTCTCTAAAGAGTTTATTTCCTGAAAATATGGGAGATTGAGTTAAGTAGCCTTAAGCAGATTTTGGGAGTGTACTTCCATCTTCAGTAGACTTTTTGGCAAAGGAAGGATTATAGGCCTGAGGATATGTCCCTACAGTTCACATGAAAAGTACTGAGATCATACCATAACAATTTAGGAAGCCAAAAAGAATTCAGAAAGAAGCAAAGGTTAGTTAATATTTAAATATTTTGGTTGTTCGGCTGTAAATTCACTGAGCACAGATTAACTGGATCTGGAGCTGTAGAAATGACTGTAACACAGCAAGGTCAGGGCTGAGTGAAATGACTGGAAATCGATCAAATGTGTGGAGTACTGTGGGGGAACAGGGCAGTTACTCGTTTCAAAACTTTGCCCTGTAAAATGGACTGTACAGGATCGATGACAGAGGGGATAATAGAACAAACAGACTACCTCTCTTCTGTACAAAAATATGCCAGATTTGTGTTTGGTCTGATTAATTCAGCAAAATTTGGGTTGCTCATTAATGATGCTTTAATCCAAAGGTAGAGAAATTAGCTTTGGGAGTCTAGAGAGGGGCTGCACTTCATTCAGCCTTCCAAAAACCTATCTGGATATGAAGTATGTATTCTTTGGGAGCAAGAAATGCTGACTGCTTGGCATCCATTTATCGGCAGTGGGATATGCACAGACAAGCCCTTTTGCCTGCTAGCACCAAGAGATTAACAATGCACCAATTCTTTGAGCCTTGGGGCCTGATTCTGTACCATGGACGTCAATAGAAGCTTTGTCATTGACCTCAATGGGCCAGGCTCAAACACTAAAAGAACACATTATGTGATACACATTTTTTAAAAAAGACTTAGCAGTTTTATGTATGCACACCTAGGGGTGACTGACTGATGTAAAGAAACTGAAACAGATAGATGAAAAACAAACACTGATTCTCCAGTTAACAACTGACTCTACACCTGAACACAGTTTTAAAGCAGTCAGAATATCTGCACTGAATAGCTGCATTTTGCATTACATTTAAACTGTGAATAATGCCTCCTGAAATCAAGTTTCTAATTTAGGTGCCTGAAAACAATATAAATCAGTGAAAGCAGCAGAAGCTCTGTAACTCTTAGAAGCCTGGTGACTTTGGGTGAAATATGGATGCAGGAGCTTGTATGTAAGCAGGTCTAGATTAGAGAATTTTGTCTGCTGTATACCCAGGGCAGCTCTTCTCATTTCTCTGACATAAAATGCTCTACCTCCAGGAGTCCATCTCTTAAATGAGGTGCTCAAATAAACGTGAGAAACTGCTGAGAGCAACTGTTTACCACTATATTCAGAGATATATGCAAGTTAATGCCTACATGTAGAAAAATATATACTTTGTAACCACATATAAATGGCTGTGCTTTCACCTTCCAGCTTCAGCATTAATAAAAAACTCTTCCAGTTTTCCAAAACTTAATATATAAAGAGAACATCAGGGCCTGCATATACATATTCATATGAAAACCCTCCAGAGGAATTAAAGGCAAGAGAGCCTTTCATCTTCCTTACATAGTGAATGAATGAAGTATCGGCTCTCCAGGTTTTTAAAGTGTTACTGGTCACCTCCATCATACATCATGTTTCTGATCCCTACCTGAATGATTTGCAAACACTTAGAAAATAGCTGTGTGAATACTTTCAGTGAGAATGCTTGTTTGCTCAAATGCTTGTGATATCTTGTTTTCCAAAAACAGTCTTGAGGGAAAGAAAATTGATTCTATTGCTGGCATCTGTAAAAAGGGAAAGGAACCCTTCTCTAGCCCTTCTAGACAGAAGTTGAGCACATCAGCAAGGACACTCTTTAGTGGGGGAGTGGGGGGGTGTGGAGGGGATGTTGCACAAGTCTCCTCTTTCGAGTCAGGGTTAGAGCATCAACTCCAAGACACAAAGACTCTTTGCAATACCAAACCCAAAATATTTTCTCAAAAGTCTGTACTATTATCACATCCTGGTAGTGCAGAATGTTTAATGCTGAGCAGCCAGTACATTTTATGAATTCATCACTCTGCTGTTGAACACTGGCATGCACTGATAGCTAGGCACAAAAAGCTCCAGCACTGTACAGAAGTGGCATTCAGCCTTTGACAAGCGAAGAGCTACTTTGTCATCAAACAGAGGCTCACAAAACCATGAAAGAACGAACTGCATTTAAAATAGAGAAATGTGTGCAGGCAGTTTATGTGAGAGTTAATACTCTGCTCCAAACAAGGCAGCAGAATCTCCAGTCAGAGCAGCATTTCTCAGGGCACAGATGATGCCCCAGACTCATTGGCTTTCTGTCACCAGCCTCAGAGGACACTTCTGTGTAAGTCAATACAGTCCATATGTGTGTGGGCACAGTCACACCTCTATTTTTTTGTTTTAAATTGCCTGGAGGCAGCTGCCATATCACCTTCAAGTCACTATGTGATGTCTTAATCAAATGTTAACAAGGAGCTTGAGGCAGCCTAGAAACCACAAATGGGATACAGAATACTTGAGCACCAAAATATGGCATCACTGAGATATCAATAACTGGCTTCAGTTTTTGTTTTGCATGCTTTTCTTAGGTAGGATGGTACTTTTATTGCTTATTTCTTTTGAAGGATTGTGAAAATAAATACCTTTGAAGCAAGACTGTGGTTTTAATAGGTTTTGGTCTATTTTGCATAACTTTCTGCTGTCTGTTGCCTGGATTACAGTAGCAGGTGAACAGAAACATGGAGTTGCTGCATTCTAATCATCTCTAAAGCTTAGAGCGTATTTTGCCATTTTTCAAATATAAATTTTGGTTACAACCCAACCTTGTCATCCTTTCATATGCAAACTTCCTACTGAAGGATCAGTGGGACTTCTGAATATTAAGAAATAAATGGAAACTTGTTATTTTTTCTCTTCAGTTTCTAAACTGCTAGTGGAAAATTGTGTCAACCAAGGAGGGAGAGGAGGAAGAAGGAGAATATGAGGGAATGTGAACAGAGTCAGATAGTGCAGCGGGCCAAATGTGTCCCCATCACCCCTTTGGCAGCTGCTGGAACATTGGAACTGCAGCCAGAAGTGTTAACATTTGCAAGTGCAGTAGCTGCAGTCCCTTATGCCTAAGTTTTCAAAGACCAATCCCATTCAAAAATACCATTACAAGTAACAAATACTGTTGCAGTGTTTGCGTGTACTTACACAAACACAAACAGGATTTTTCTTACTCTTCTTTCAAAATACAGAATAAGTATGTTCAAAATTCTCTTTACTGAAATATTTATGCCCAATCTGAAAAGGTGATGGGCACATTTTTAGTACCTATAGTCTCTATAAGATCAACACGAAATTCTAGAACAGCTGGTGCTTGACAGTGGATATATTTGTCTCTTGGAATTTTGTGTTAAGGAGATTTCTTCATTAGTACAAGAACCTTTTTAGTATTCACTCTCAAATTGCTTTTACTACTTGGTTCAAGGTAGTGCATATTGCTAAATATGTTATCTTAACATAGTAAATTGCACCAAACTGTATTTGTAACAGTGAAAGCTGTTTTCAGAGTCAAAGACAGTAGCAATGCATTTATTAGTCTTTCTTTTAGATAACAAAATATATTGACTTAACATTTATTTTTATTAACCCATATTCCACATGCACATATTTCTTTTTATTTTCTTCTGATGTTCAAACTAAACTGTATTTCATCTCCAAAGCAACGAGGCTTTCAAACATCAGCATTTCCCCTTTTGAGCCTAGAAGGGAATTTGTTCTGGAAAAGGGAAAGGATATACTAAAGGACTTTCAGAACTTGACTGGAACAGGCTGTTTCGCCTTATTTCTGGCATTATAGTATATATTATATATGTATATATTGTCTGATCCAGGAAAAAGGAGTTGTTCTTTTTCACTTGTCATGGCTCTGGATTGTCCACCTACACTGACAGTGTGCCTCCAAGGTCTGAGCAGCTGCCTAGTGAAGGTGCTTATGCTTGTACCAAAATGCATTTGATCTTCCTGTCAAAAGCTGCTAGAAATTTTCGTGAAGCCAGTCTAGATGGGTTTCATTTTGTTATATCTAGACATAATAAAATTTTTACTTATGTTAATTTTAGCTGCTTTATTTGCCGAGTTCTTTGAAGTGGATTCATTTCTGCTCATGTGTTTCATTCCTCAGGATTCTTCAGTGTAGTGAGGTGAAGAGTTATCTCAGTGTCACTTACACAAGGTAATGCACTGGACTTGCAGGGTTTAAACTGGCTCTCAACAGAGATGCTTCAAGAGATTCAGGGATACAGAGGTTTAGGTCAGGTGCTGATGTCAAGGTAGAAGACTATGATGATTGTCTTGAATGAATAATGCTGGAAGCTGATTCACCTTTGGTCAAAGGTTTTACAGGCAAGCAGCTTTTTGAATTTATCTATTACTGAACCCACAAGGAACCTAAACAGTCCAGAGCAGTTTATGCATCTAGAAAGATATTTCTGGCTTAGCCCTGTTGTATGTTGTAACACTGAGTTTGTTTTAGAGGCTTTTTTTATGCTGCCACTGCAAAACAATTTCTTGCCTCAGCAGCTCTCAAATTTTAGCCCACAGCGCTCAGTCCACAAAACACAGGACTAGCATTCACCTCTGAAGAAGATCAAAGAAACAGAAATTTTGGATTCATTCACAACTATTTTAGGCTCTTAAAAGCAGTGGGATTAATAGTGGTTCAAAACTGTAGAAGAGGGCTGTTGTGAAGACAACTGTAATACATTCCAGGTGTAATAGCATTGAAGTCAACAGTTATGACATTTTTGAACTGACTCCAGTATGTTTATTTTATAGAGAAAGTTTCCTCACACTATAAATCATTGTAAGATTAGTATTAATCTGACTGAAATGTCCTGAGCCATCCAATTCTCTGGTTAATTCTATTAGGCTGCATTTTCCACGTGCTAGTTTGAAATGTTATCATATGATGGCAAATGTAAGCTTTTTAATTGGATTTATGTAAATCCTTTCTTCACTGAAGCTGTTGGAAGAGTTCTGCAGTTGCTTATGGGAGCCACACATTGAAACACATCACAAATTCCTTGTAAGAGATGGGGTTTTCTTCAGAAAGTCTGAGACTTCCAAACCTTTTTCCTAGAGCATCATGTGAGATGGCAGAAAGCTTTCTACCTGGGAATAGCCTTAAGAAAACGCTCTTTCAGAGAGAAACCAGGAGTGAAAAAACCCAGATTTAAATCCCTGCTTATCTCTCATTTGGCTATTTCCTCTTTAGATTGTGCGAACTCCAAGGTGTTCTCATGCAAATGGCTCCACTTGTCATAGTTTGTACTTGAGAATTATCGGGTTAAAACACCCGGTCCTTCCAGCTATACCGTTAAGGACGCGCGACAGAAAGAACAAGAAAGTTCTGTCTGGATGGTATTTTCCATACCCGGACACCAGGCAATTAGATTTCAGACAGGTCTTAATGAAAAATAAACCCACCCTGAAAATTTCAGCTTTCTAGCATAATCTATTGCATTGGGGGAATTTTTTGGTTTTATTTCTTTTCTTGGTTGGGGTTTTTTTGGTAAGGTTTTGTGCGTGTGTGTGTGTTGGGTTATGTTTGTTTGGTTGGCTTTTGTATGTTTTTGTTCGTTCGTTTGTTTTGGTGCTTGTAGTTTTGTTTGTTTTTTAGTTCATTACACAGCAGGGCTGTGCTCCAGCTTGACACCCCAGGGCTCAACTGCAATACACATAATAAATAAATAACTACTGCTGCCTTCAAGCACAGGACCGACCCAGTGACTGCAGTGGGGCCACTCGCACTTGAGGTCAACCATACACTGAAGCGCTTTGCTGGGGCCGCTGTATCTCAGATGAATAGGCTTTTCTTCGACGAATTTTCAAATCTCCTTCTTAAAGGTCAAAGAAAAAGCCTGTTCTATTTCGTCCTGAATTTGGTGAACCTTTTAAACCATATTATATTCATTCTTAGTGTGTGTACCCTAGGTATTGAACATTAGTTGACCTTAGTCACAGAAGACTCAAGAAAATAGTCCTGCAGAAGTATAAAGGTGTTGGAGGTTAGGATTTTTCCTGGTGTTTTTTTCTTTCTCTCAGGTAATTTTGTCCCATTAGTTGCCTAAGAGATGATAACGACGGTACTTAGAAGAGACAAAAGAAGTTCTGTTCCTGGGGCTGCCGCTGCTGCTGTTTGTTTGCCTTGTCTTACAGATACACACTAGCAAAGAACTGTTGTTCCTTTTCCCAGATCTTTGCCTGAAAGCCCCGTAATTTCAGAGCTATGATAATCTGGAGGGAAGGGGATAACATTTTCCATCCCAAGGGAGGTTCCCGCCTTCGTTGGCAGACACGTGTCCTTCAAACCAGGACAAAAGGCTAAAGGCTAATTACAACACCCGAGATCTAGACAATTTTGTAAAATTTCTTTGTTCTTATTTATTTAGCTGTTTTTAATTCAAAGGCTATGTTCTATTTGGAGGTGAAGATTCAAGTAACACTTTCCAAAATATGAAGGCTAAATGCCACATTTACAGTTGTTTCTGAAAAGGGTTGACCTTTTTAAAGTTACTGAGTAAATACAATTCCGAAGGTTTTGTTTCTGTTGTAAATTAAATGGTATGTTTGTAGATGGAAAGGTCAATTTCAGTAAAGCTGAACTTCAGAAAACATCACCTTTCTCAGCTAAATCAAAGGAGTTAATTAATTTTACAGATGAAATACACAATATATAATTCTTTTATCTTTGCTTCAAAATCAATTGTTTATGGCATAAAGAGGATACACTTGTCATCATTAGGTGTAAATGTTTGCTGCAGCAGAAAATACAGATTTAGTCTACCACACACAGCTTCATAAATGTGTGACACTGAGTTCCTCTGAGAGGTTGTGTGTAGGGGAGAGTTTGTCCAAATCCTGTCTGATATCAGACTTACTGCATTTAGCAAATTTATTCCAACTTACATGAAACTATAACAATTTCTATTAACAAAAAATGCACTGGAAAAATCTTACTAGACATTGATACTGCACTGACAGCTCTGCACTTTAATCCCCTTCTTTCTATGCTGTCCTTAATTAAAATCTACTTTTTATATTTTGTAATGATGGTTTGTGTTGGAACATGAGACCACAAGTACCCATTAATATGCATCATCTGAACCAGGTAAACACCTGTGTGTTTATATATATACCTGGAAGGAGGCTGGAAGGCTTGAACTTTCCTGCCTGGGTTTGTGGTAGGTCATGGAGTCTGGAGCCTTTTTGGAAATACTGAGCATCACAGTGTCATTTAAGTTGTTCATTAAAGAGAATATTGTTTGCTGCTTTGCACAGAAAATTATTGGACTAAGAGGCAGCACCTCCTGCCTGTGTAACAGACTTCAGCCTCCCTCTTTGTATGGCTTTCCAAAGTCAAGGCAGAGAAGGGAACAATGGCTTTGCTTTCTCTAGCATCCCTTCAAAGCACCGTGTTCCACACAGCTGAACTTTCCAGCATCTTTCATGGGTGTCTCCAGAGGGAAGACATTGAAATCAGATATGCAGAAGAGGCTGGAAAAATTCAGTCTTCATTGAGATGTACCATGACAGAAGAGTGACAGCAAGTTGGGTTCCTTGTCCTGTGTCTACTGGAAGTGACCGGGGATTTCTTATGCATCTGACTCTCCTTGATTTGGACTGATCTTGTAATTTGTTCTCAAAGTGCTATTTAGGGACTGTTATTATTAAAGCCAGATATTATTGCCATACTGTTTATACAAATCTTATCTGGTAAATTTCCCCACAGAATAGATCCTTTAGGACAAATTCCATGTGTACCCTTGCCTTCTCTGAAGCAACAGTACTAGTTTTATTTAAAAACCATTTAATTATTATTATACCTCTGTTCTCTGTACAAGCAGAAAATATCTGTCAATATTTGTTCTCATAGAAAGGTGTCATGTGGGAAAAAAGAAGAGAGCCTGTGATGAAATTGTATGAAAAGGCAGTGAAAATAAACCAGCTTGTGTCAAGCAGAGAGGTTTGTTACAAGCATCAACAACCAACACCTTCACTGTGGGAAAGGGAATCCTAAAAGATAAACATCAATAAATTGCAGGCAAGTTTTCCAAGCCACTTCATCTTTTACTTCTTTAATGGACTCTGGCCGACCTGATTCTTCACTTTTGTGCGCTTTTGCCACACTTAAACCTTGCAGCTGCTACAGATAACCTAACCTTTAATTTTGTACTGAACAATATTAAACTAAAGAAGTCATCTTGCTCTAGCAGAGAGCTGGGTCACAGTGGTTCCACTGCTGAGTGTAGACTGGGTAATTTGGCACAGGGGTTTAATCGAGGTTTCAGCAGCAAATGCACATTACTATCTTGCAGCAAGCTCTTAACACAATTCCAATACTATCAGAGGAACAAAAATAGGGTTTTGTAACAGTCAAATGATTTATTAACCATTTTTAATGTTCTGCTCTCCTCTTTGATTTCCCGGTGTGCTGCATTCTTCATATCCAAGCAATTTTGAGGTAAATACTCAAAATTGACTATTGAGTTCATCTATGATAAAAAGAAAATTGCACATTCCATACCCTTAAGAGATGCTTTACACAAAAATATCTCCAGCCAGCGTATGGAAGGTACAGGAACAGGATGGTACGAGGGCTGGTATTACACACTGATTTTAGTAGAGGGCTCTAAAGTAGAGAGGAGGTCAAGAGAAGTTTTAGGAGAGGTGTAGGTAGTGGGAGTTGAACCAGGAGACACAGATCAGGATTTTTCTGACATTCTCAGCCCTGCCATTCCCCATCTGCTCCTGTAACACAGGGAACCTGCTCACTGCAGATTCACAGTGAGACTTTTCACTATACTGTCCTCCCCTTATGCCTCTCCTCACCTATCTGCAGCTCTTTAGTGAACCTGTGCCCTGCAGCTTATTAAATCTCTCATTTAGCACGTACAGCCCCCCAGGGGATATCAAAGATGTTTAAATATGTATCAGGGTGGTAAAGGATACCAGAATTTGGGGATTGCTCTGGGTACTCAATGGAAGTAAATAATCAGTGCACTCAACTACATTTTGCCACTGCAGGCAATATATCACAGCAAAAATACTGAACTGTATGAATCCTGGGATCTTCAATCAGATATTGCTCATTTAAAAATGGAGCTGTGCAACAGTGGCCCTATCTCTTGTACTCGTTTTTCTTGGAGCAGCAGTCTGACATTTCAAAAGATGAGAAGTACCTTTCAGCTTGAATAAACTCAGAAATATATCTGTAAACACATTTGGCCTCATCTTTAGAAATGTCAGTTTTCTGGAATGAACAGCATGGGAACAATATTTGTGTTGGTGTTTGGACAGCCACTTGTAAGAGAGCAAGCATGTTACAACATTTTATACACTCTAACTGCACTTCTTTGCAAGTGCAATAGCTATAGGAAGAAATACCCATTACACCCAAAATCAATAAAATACTTGCAAAAATAAGTAAATGATAGATTCAGTAGTGGGAAGTAAAACTTCTTTCATCTCCTCTGCCTCACAGTAATCGGGTCTCTGGGTTGCTGGTTTCCATGGAGGAATCCTTCGTGACACTAGGGGACAATCATTGTGTTCATTCATTATTGTTATTCATTGTTGGGTTCCAGTATTGTCACCTGAAATCAAGTTCTTGCTGTGTTGAGCACTATAGATGGAAAATGGCACTAGGTGGTATTTTTCATAAAGCACTTGATTTTCTTACAGTCTTCCAGAGAATAAAATTTTCACTGATCCAATAAAATATGCTAAAATTGCTTATAAAGGCACTGTTTAGGATCAAGTAGGAAGTCATTATGTTATAGTTTACAGAGCTAATGGTTACTATTGAGCGTGCATATTGCAAACTATAATGAAATGGGAAAAAATTACTTTCAGATGTATTTTCACTCTGTATTTTGTAATAATAATAATATATCAACCTTTCTAATATTCTTTTTTCGTAACTGAGTGAATCTATTTGGTTTGTCATTGTACACATATAAATCTTACCATATCATTTGGAAACTGTTACATTCAAACTGGAATAGTCTAATTTCTGATCCTGCTGCTTTCTCGCTTAGCCTTGTGCTAAGGCTGGAGAGCAATAAGGATGACACATGAGAAATCTGCATCCACTCTGAGAACATGAGAACATTCTTACACCCTCAAAACACCTGCTTTGCATTATGGCCAGAGGTATTGGACTATTCTGCAAATATGTCACAATGTGAGATTGAATTTTGATTCAGTTCTCTTTCTAAAATTTCTGATCATCCCTGGAATTCCACAATTTGCTTTGGCCAATGCATCTGTCTCCCTCTCTCCTTTGTACTTTTAGTTTTTGTTGTACATATATATATTTATATGTACACATGTGTATATATTTATATGTACACTCATATATTATTTTTCCTGCAAAGCAGATAAGAACAGAGAGCTGGTAAGGTCTTTGTTGTTGGTACAAATTAAAACTTGGCCTTGTTAAAATATTTTTAGATATAAGGAAGATCAGATACTAAAATGGATGATATAACCCATCTGTGGCACAGGTTAATGGAATCAGAGGATGGTTTGTGTTGGAAGGGATGGGGCATCCACAGCTTCTCTGGGCAGCTTGTGCCAGGGTCTCACCTCTATGTTTGATATCAGATTAAAGCCCTGTGTACATCCATCTATAATCTGGAGACAGCTCATGGATAAACCATGTCCTTTTCTGACTTTCCTAGCTGGGTACTATTTGTTCTGGAAATGCAATGAAGTCTTGATTAAATGCTTCTCATATTTCTGCTTCCATTTCACTGAAATTAATTTATCCCAGTGAGAAAGGCAAGCAATGTACAGGATTACAGGATTTCTTAAGGAAGGACTCAAGATACATCCTCTAGTATTGAGTAAGACAGCAATATCTCACGAAATATGCATGAAAGGCAGAAGTATTCAGGAAAGGCTATGAAATGAAACAAAGTAAATGTTGCAAAACATCGTTTAAATATTCAAACCAAAAATGTTTTCAGATTAAGCTACACAGATAGCTCCAGCCCAGGAGTCTTAAAGTTGACGGAGGTCTCTCAAAACCAAAACTATTAATGTTAATACATTTAGACAGTCTGAGATATTATCAAAAAGCCAGTGATTGCCAACATGATCGCAATATATGAGAAAGATGATGTAGAGAATAACAGACAGGTTAGTCTGATATTACTGACTGAAATAATAACCAGTTCATTCAGGTGCTGTGTCAGCAAAGCACCTGAACCTAAAACCAAAAGGAATGCCAGTCAGCATTCCTAGAAGGCATTTCTTGTTATTTTGGCAGAAGTGCCTGGTTGACAATGGCAGCTCCCTTGATGTAGGCTACAGAATTCTTCAAGGCATTTAACTTGGTACCACATCAAATTTTGATTTTAAAATGCTTATAATAGCAATGTAAAATGGGACATCATAGGAGGATTACTGGCCCATTGGCAGATCACAGGATGTAGTTGTTACTGAGGGGATATCAACTTTCTTGCTTCTATTGGTAACTTAAGGACTAATTTGTGCTCCAAAAAACTTCAGCATGAACTAAAGAAGCCTCTTGTTCATGTGCACTGAAAAATTAACTTTGTAGGCCACCAAGGTGGGGCTTGGGTTTCACTTCAGTGAACTGAATGCATTTTTACAGCTTTTACCTACCTCTAACATAACACGATTTTTTAGACTTTAGATGCACTTTATTTTTAATCTAAGATTGGCTTATTGGGCAGTGGAACTTCTTTGATCCTTTAAACCAAAGTGAAATGGAAGACTGACTTGGAAAGCACTACCCTAGATGAGATTTGGCAAGGAATCAATATTTTTCAGTTTAAATATGTATTAATCCATGGCAGAACTAAACCATTTTAACTTTTTATACAGACAGTATTTTACCCCTGTGAAAGTGTATTAAAAGTGTATAAAAACTGTGTATTATGGAGTTATTTTGCTGAATGTTATTTATGATACAGTTATCTCACTGGGGAAAAGCAATAGCTAGTGATATCTGCCCAGGGAAAAATTATTGGGTGGTGGTTTCAAAAGAGCTTGAAAGATTTAGACAGTAAATTTTCAGTGAATTGGGAGTTATGACAGGAGTTATGTCTCTAAATCATATAAACAGTTTTGAAAATCCAGCTCCTCCTTCCCTCTTTATCTTTAATTGAGTTCATTTGTCTTTCATTTGCTTTTTGTGACATTCGCAGGCAATTTGAAGCTGCTTCAGAAATAATAACAGCCCAAATACCTACACCCAGTGTTGAGCTGTTAGAGGTGCTGCACAGAGGAGGAGGGCTGGGCTGATGGCTGCCTCTCTAATTGACTCTCTTGTTGAACTCCCAGAGAAAGCAGCACTTTAATGTTGGGGCCACCAGGCCCAGGAGCAGAGGCAATAGAGGTAATAGAGGTGATAGAGGTAACAGAGCAGCTGCAGCAGAGACAGCAGCTCTGGCAGTGAAGCGAATCCCCTCTGCATCTGCTGGCAGTGCCCAGCGTGGCTCTGCACTTCCACCCACAGAGCCCAAAACTAGGGGGAAGCATTATGTATATTAACATGCATAAATCTGAAAACTTCTAAAGTTATTTTTAAAAAATCACATGAAACACTAAGTAATATATGAAATGTCTCAATGACAATGTTCCATTCTCTCCTTTCCTATTAAGCCTAAATTACAATTTGTGGTTACCAGAAAAAATGCACACCTTCCAATCCATGTGTACAAGAAACAAATGTACTCTTTTGTTCTGCCTGACTTAGGTTCAGTCTTTAGTGCTGGAAAACAAAGTTCTGAGTTGCTGATCCCATCTTCTTTATGTGACATGGGCTTTCCATGAAGTGTTCTGTTCCTGTTCCTGTTGTGTGCATTCCCTCCAGCCAGGCACAGTCTGGCTGTGGTTGCTACAGTGTGCACACACCTGGGCTGATTTGCTGAGGACAGAGCTCTGTGATGTGCTGTGTACAGATGCTGCAAAATGGGCAAGCTCATCAACTCCACTGCAGAGGGGAATGTATCTGTATCAAATTATCAGCTGTGCTTTGTGTCTGGGCTAAAATATCAATCCTGTGGCTTCATTAGCTGTTACTTGCCCCAGGGCAGCCTGCTATGCTATTATAGTCTCTGATAAGCCTTATTAGAACTCTTGTCCTGAAATCTTAGGATTCAAATGAGATGTATTTGGCTGTATATCTAAGAACAGCTACTCATCTGACTGCCATCAGCACATATAAATCCAGTGAAATTTCAGATAAGTAAGTAGTGTAGAAATGATCTGAACTTTCTTTATTTAGAATACCTGCCAAAGGTAGAGCAAATAGGTGGGGCTTTGCATGCATCACATATGGTGGTATTTCACATTTTAAGATAGAGTGTGAAATTTTGATCACAGTGTAGTGACTGGCAGAGCTCCCACCCATTTTGATGAGGTTAGTACTTCAGTCCATATGGGTACCAGCATTTAAAGCTGGTCATATTTATAACATCCATGGGAGACTATACTAGCTGACTGCTCATCCTGGAATGTATTGCTGTGAAGGTTCTTTGTACTGAATATTTCTGCTGTAAAGGGGAAGGGACGTGAACCACCCATGTGCTAAGAGGGAGAAAAGCTTTTGTGTTCCTCATGTGAAAGCATTTGAACCTGCATGCAAGTCTCTAATACGTGCCAGGCAGAGCCCAAAATCCTCCTGTACGTGCTGCCTTGTGGAAAGATGGGGGGCAGTTTTACCCTTCCTGAGACAGGCACAGGTACACAGAGCAACACATGGAGCCAAGGTTCCTTTTAATCTCAGGTGAAGGGACACTCAGAAGAGTTCTTAGGGATGCTTCACTTGGGATCAGCTGCCAGTGGCTAATATTTGTTTCACAGTAGGATCAAAATAATCCAGGGACAAGACAACATGTGAATCTTGGCTCTCAGAAGCCTCTTCATAGAGCAGCTCAGGGCTGGAGAAAGATGAGTTTCAGCTTCACAGCCCAGTATGAGAGCATGGGTTGTAGACATGAGAGTGATTCCATGCAACCGTTTCTGAGCAAGCTGGAGCTGAAGTACCACCAGACAGTTATGAATTGAGCTTTCTTTGCCTATGTGGAAATATAAGATATTTCACTATGCTTTGTTTATGTGGTAGATTAAATTTTTTTGTTTTATTTTGACATATTTATCCTAGTGACATTTATCTATATAAATTTAATTTTGCTTTACATTTAAGGAAGATATACTTCTAAAAATATGAAATTTATATTTATTTTTAGTGATTTGTAATTTGTACATTTCTTATTTATTATTCTTCTTATATATTGCAATGAAGCACAATACCACACAGAAATACCAAGTGATCATCCTTACTCAGAACAAGCTCTCTGTTGCATGCACCTGAGGCTGATGTCTTTAGCTCTTTCCAGTCTCTGAAAGTTGATGCATGGCTCTCCCTAACAAATGCTGTTGTTTTTTCACTTGAAAGCACACTGAAAGCAATCAAGTGCAACAGAGAGTGTACTGCAAATTAAAAATTTTTTATAGTCCTATTTTCTTAGCAGTTATTGGGCTGATGTCTAAATGCTTTCTATAAATGAGCCATATCTAAGACAACTTGCAGGCCCACATATAATTATAATACCTTGAAAGGTAACTGTTGGTGATTTTTCTTAATACTTGCATGTTCTATTACAGCAAAACAGCAGCTGTCTGAAATTTCCTGGTGATTAATGACAAGCCTTCCTCCCCTCCCCCCAATCTAATACTTATTTAAGCAGTAGTGACTGACAGGGAGGCCTTTCCCAGCAGCTAATTACCAGATAAGCCAAGTATTGGCATATTTAGCTGAAAAGAAACAGCCTTTCCATCCGTCATTATTGCTTAAATATAGCCCAAATTTGGGCATTTTCAATTCTTAAGTAAGACCTGCAGGGAATATTCATTTAAAATGTGCATATAATAAGATGTTTATATATAGAGAATATATTTATTTGAAACTATCCCTCTATGAAATCAGTTGAAGGATCACTGCCAATGTTGGGGGGTAGAAGAGTGAAAAGAAAGCTCACGTTTTGATCCATCCTGGAGTTTTCCCGGCAGCTTTATTGTTTAATGGAGTCTGGGAATGATTCCTGCTTTGTACAGGATGAAACATCCATCTGATAATCCAACATTTAGCATTAGGTAACCTGGAATAGATATTAAGTATTAAAAACAGGCAATGATGTGAGCTCTGGATAATTTCTCTGAGTGAGTTTAAGAAAGTATTTTTTCCCAGCAGCTCACTCATGGTGTTTTGCTGACATAGTGGTCAACACATGTTTCAATTGCTTCAGTTCAGGGCCAGTTTGATCCATTGTCATTTGTGTTAAGGTCGATCTAAGACAGTTAGTTGGGCACTGGCAAGGCCAATGCTCCCTCTGTATTTTTCTAAGGAAGTGGTAACTTGTAGTGATGGCACACAAAAGAATGGTAATTTTAACTGTTACAGCAACGTGTGTCAGGGTTCTCAGATTATTCAGAGCATACTTGAGTTTTAAAGGCTTCAAAGTGAGGATCCTTGCTATGAGAAAGGAAGCCAGTTCACCGGATAATTCACTGTGACTCTCAGCCAGTCAGGATCTTCAGCAAATACTATTTTTTATGCTCATTTTTGTCTCAGGCTGAACACAGAAAGCTGAGGCACTAATTTGAACATCTTCCTCTTGTTACATTAACTACAGGATCAAGTCCAGATAACTCACTATTCTCTGTGCTCCTGTTGTTCTCCTGTTCATCTTTAATGGGATGGGAATTAAAGGTTTCAGTCAGAACTAGGTCAAGAAAAAATCTTATGTTTCTATCTGCTATTAATTACTCCCCCTCTTTTGACAGTTTTGCCAGGTGTTAATTCTTCATAAACTGAGATTTGAACAGCTGCATTAGAGGTACTTTACTCTAGGCCTCTTACAGTACTTTAAAATATTTTATGCAGCTTCAGCAACAAACCTAGGCAGAATCTGCTGAACTTCATGGCTTCCCTTAAATCAGTCAGTGTTTCCTGTCACAATGAAAGTGACAGTACCTACAAAGGCATTGCAATCTACTGGGGTTTTGCCCCCCTCTTTCTCTTACATTTACAGGGAAATACCCAGCAAATGTCACTTTCAGGATCCTTCCCCAGACAAAGAGCACAGCCAGAGCCATTTATATCATACAGTGAGAGCCCAGCTGTGTGGTGGATGATAAATACCACTGACATTAGGAATTCTAGGACTGGCTACCTAAGCAAATTGTACCATTGTGACATCTAAAGAAACTAATGATAGGTGGCCTGGCCTCTGCTAGTCCTCGATCATGAATATGTTCAGGCAGTTTCTAGCAGATTTTTAACATTAGAAAGATTTTTGCTTTCAAAAATAACAGATCAGAGTTATTAAAGAACACTCTGCTTGTAATAAAAAAACCCCATAAGACTAAATCAAGCTTTCTTAGAGCTCAGAGAGATTTGTCTGTCTGAGGGAGCACGAGCACCTTGGCTGTGTCAGACAAGAGGAGCAAGCACTGCCTGTTCTTTGATCTTCAGCCTGGTGGAGACCCAGGACTCAGTCTCCATCACAGGCATGGCAGGTGGGCCCTCTGAATTTCTGCCTGCTGACATCCCCAGACCACCCTGAACAGATTAATCATGCAGGAACTCTAACACCAGCTTGCAAAGCTGACATCTCTTCATGAGAATGGTGGTACACTTACATTCTGGGGAATAACCAGATCAGTTCAAAGAAATTGGCTAAAAGTGTCCTATACATTTTCTGGTTATCTCTAGACCAGCAAAGTTAGGCTGAATCACTTTCTTGCAGCGAAAATATCCCTTGTGTCCCTGAATAATCTCAAGCTACTCAGAAAACGCTTAATACTCTGTTCCTTTTACTGCTACAAGCCTTTTGAATGCTAAGAGTAGAGGCCATTTAACTTGTGTATCAGAGAGTTGATTATAGGCCATTTTCTGCCAGATATCCTTGTTTTGAAAATTTACATACCATCTCTGCTTTGTACGTATATGCTTTTGAGGGGATCATCTTGAAGGAGTCAAAGATTTTCGAAGGAGCATCTCACTACATTGGGGCAACTCACCTCAGGACAAATTGTACTTCAGTTGTTACTTGGGATCAACGTCACAAAGAAAACTCAGTTGAATGGCTTATTTTAAATATACAGGCTATAATCTCCAAGATATAACATTGACTACTGCTTCCAAACTGGCTGATAGATGTAGGAGAAGGACTACATGGATAATGGCTAGTGAGGAAAATATTTCTCTGCGCTCTTGAAGAAGGTGCATGATAGATGTCTAGCCAGATGTGAGTGCAGGCTGCCTATAGGAAGTATCCAATATATAATAGCCTATTTTCACTCGAATATCCTGTTTCTGTGAGAAAATAGAAATTCCAACTTGTACTTTAGGACAAAGGAAGCACCAGAATTATTCTTAAAAGCTGGCTGCCAATAGGCTTTTGATACAAATGAGTATATACAGTTTATCTCTCCTTATCTCACAAGAATTGTTGAAGCAGATTTCAATTCTGTAAATGAAATTGGTGTATTTGCATATCCTTTTGCTGTGTTATTAAAAGGCTGCACATATCATGCATATTATCAGTGTGTGAAGGCTCAGAGTCCTGACCAGCTTTCCTCACTGTAAAAAAATAAAACAACAAAAGCTTGATGTCACCAAGCCTTCTCATGAACAGCTTTTAAATCAATAATAAAGAAACTACAAGTAAAAACATCTAATAACCTCTGGAAATTTTATGGCTGTACCCTGCAATAAATGAATGCTGGGTTAAAATTTACAATCCTACTATGTAGCATGTCTGAGCACTGAAATTCTGATTTAAAACAATGGATTTCATAAAAACAAGTATGGAGCTTAATACTGGTACTTATTAATTTCATTTATTTTCAGAGTTCCTTTCAAAGTGAAGTGATCAGTTAAAGTCAAGCACAAAAATGAATAAACATTCTGAAACAGGTACCACTGAATTCCTATCCATTCCTGACCTGCTGGCTACTGCTACTGATTAATCTTCAGATTTAATTAGCATGCAACTAATCATCTGAAGTTGGAAGATGAAAATGGTGGATTTACAGCTAACTCGTGGTCCAGTGGTCCAGTGACCAGCACGAGGCCCTGGGGCAGGGGGAACCTGGAACCCTGGAGGGCACTGCTGCCTGGCCCTGTCCTAGGCTGTCCTAAACTGGGCTGTGGTACTTCCTGCACCAAACCCCGTGCAAGCATAACTGTTCCTGACTCTTCAAAATGTCTGCCTGAAGGATAAATGAGCATATCTATTCTGGTCAGCAGAACTCATTGAACATTTATATGTAAGTTTTCATTTAAGGGAAATATTTCAAAGACATTTACTGGAACTGAAGAATATGGATCTTCGAAAATAAAAGTCAAGAATTTACATATTCTGCCATTAAAACTATAAATAGACACAAACTAAAGAATAATATATTTTTGAAACAGTAGTCTAATGGCTACAGCAGTGTTGTGTAAGTGGTATCCTTTCTTCCACTGATACATTTTGCAGGGTTGGTATCTCTATTTCCCTACCAGCTGCTCTTGCAAAGCTTTCAGAGCACTTGGTCCCTGCAGTGAGATCTGCACACCCAGCAGATAAAAACCAGGAGAAAGGATAGTCCCGTGGTTACTGTTATCACAGGAGACATGGATTTGCTTCTGTGCAGCCTTAGAAGAATCACACTCAGCATGTCCTGCAGTCCTGCAGAATGCACTGCTGCTGCTGAGCGCTGGCTCTGCAGGGCAGCGTTGCAGTCCTGCCTCCTGCACCGGAGCCTGCGCTGCTGCACCGCACCGTCAGAGCAGTGTCTGCACCAGGCTGCTGCCCGCAGCTGTCCGCCTGTCCTGCTGCCTCTCCAGACACAAACCGGGAGCAGCAGCACTTCAGAGTGCCTGCCAGGGGTGTGTGCGTGCATGACCAGGAGCAATAAAATGCTATAGCAAGTAAACAGCTCAGAGAAAACAAACTGTCTTCTAAAACAAATGAACGAACAGACAAACAAACGAGTCACAGTAGCAGCGGCTTCTTTGCTTAATTTGTTAAACATCTGAGAAACAGAGGCTTAGGAAGGGACAACTAGATGTAGTTCTCCTCCTCTATTGGTAAAAACATAACGTTTACTAGCCAAATGTTGCTTATAAAACTTGCATCGGTAGCATATTTAATTAAGAACGTGTATAAAGGTTTCAAAAAATGTCCTAGTGAGCACATATACTGTTATGAAACTTCTGCTGGAGATCTGAGCATTTAAGAAAAATGACATATCAGACATGATTCACTCCACACAGTGAAGAAAAAGAAACCACTAGAGACTACTTGCAGTAACATACTAAAGTAATTTTCTACAGGAAAGAAACTCATAAAATCTAGAAACTGAATTCTGAACTACTTATCTGTGTAGAAATTTTGAATAGAAATACAAAATAGACCCTCTTACAACCTGTTCCTATTTTACCAGAGCAAAGGAGAATAGTGTTCGGTTTTCATCTGAGCTGAAGAAAAGTGTCTAAGACTGATGGTCATGAGGCTTTATATGCCAAATTTATGAAAGCTGCCTTGTATTTTGAGCTCTTTTAGTAACAACAAGGAGAATGTGAACTTTGAATGGAGCCGTAGGAGGATGTAAATCCGGGCAGAAGAAAAGGTTCAAATCCAATTTGGTTTTGTTGACTGCAGTTAGGGTCAGGCCCGAGGCAGAACACCTGAAAAGCTGACCAGAAACACTGCTGAAGGCCTCCTCGTCTAAAACTAATTTACTGAATAATCAGAATGACAAGAGATCAGACAGAAGCCCCAAACCAGGCAGACTGAGAGAACAGCCGGTAATGGCCCCCAGGCAATGAGCTAAAGGACGGGCTGGGACAGTGCACCTCTGCAGGTATCCCATGGGCCAGGCTGCTGTAGGGACCATGCACAGCTTCTCATTTATGAGCAGAAGATCTAGACCCATAAATCACGGTCTGAGACTAAAGTACATTTTAAAAAGCACAATTAAGAAAAACTACCCAGAAGCACAGAACTCAGTGCTATGAAATTTAACACAAAGCTCTGTTATGATTTAAGAATCTCTGACATTGCAGCCTTAAAAATCCCTAAATTGCATGCTGCCATATAAAAGCCTGCTCCTACCCCCCTGTATACGCATTTCTGTTCAACATAAAGCTTATTTAACTGCTTTGTGCCAAGCAGGGATTTTAAAGCCAACCAAGTAATAGAAGATACTTAACATGACCCTGCACAGGACCAGTGCCTCATCTTCTACATCTTATTTTGATTTCCTGTTTCCACAGGATGTTCTTGTCCCAGCTGACCTTCTATTCTAGCAACTAACCTCATGAAATGTTAACAGACAAGAGCATTTGTGGTCAGAAAACTTGTAAAAATGATAAATACACCACAAAACTTTTTTCTTAGTTTTTTGGCCTCTAGAAAATGTGTTACTCATCAGATTATGCAGGATAATGTTATGATGCTTACACAATGCCAATGAAAACGTAGCAAACACATGAATCCTTGAAATCAGATATTTATGTAGGAATGACTTTCAGCCACAAGTTTAAAAGTCTACATGAAGGTGATTTCCCAGCAAGCAACCTTTACAGGAGAGTAACTAGGAAGCAAGGTAACATTAAGGGGAAGAACAGCTGATGTGTCAGGAGAGCTGTTATGGATCACAGTAAAACACTATAATTAAAATCTTTTCTTCAGTCTTTGTTATGTAGTGGACCTAGGAGCTGCACACTGACACCAGTGATCACATGAATCACACGATGAATTGTTTCTTGAAATTAGAAGAAAAAGAAAATCACAAAGCGTAGATCACTTATTATATATTAAAAGGTTTTTACATTCCGTGAAAAATCTGCATTCAGCCCTGAGCCATGCCTGATCACTTACTGATTTCAGTCTGGCAATTAGAGGTGCTCAGGGACTTTACTATCCAGCACAGTGGTTCGAGGAGAACCAGCTAGGAGATAAGGTGATTTAAGATCAATGTAACATGATATATTTAAATTAGATAAACTTTCTGTGATTATCAGGGCAGTTTCCTCATGGTTTCTCTTCTTCCTTCATGTCTCTTGATTGTTAACTCTGAACACTGTGACTCCTTAGCAATTATCTTCAGTGAATATCTTCAGGGATTAAGGCAGCATTTTTGAACATACTGTAATGGTGATTAAAAATGAAATGGAAAAAAGTTCCTGATATGTATAGCCTAAATAGATTTATCTGAGTGCACTAGATCACATCCTAGGATGTCTAAAGATCCACAAACAATATAGTACAAACAGAAGTCAAGACCTGTGTATACAGTCATGCCATATTTACAAGATAAAGACTAACATGGAAGCTCTGTAAAAAAGCTGTCTGATCCCGGCAGATAACCATCAGTGTGATGCTAAGACCAAATGGATTAGTCTTTGAATATACAGATATGGAAATACTGATTAGGAGGAAATATTATTTCTTTGTTTGACACTGGTGAGGCCTGTAATGGAAAAGTACAATTAAAAAGGCTTTTGCTTGGTTATGGAGAGATGCAGGGATGCTTAGAAGGCTTATTCTGTTCAGTTTACTGATGAAAAGAAGAAGGGGAAAGGAGACAACTGCATATTGGGACCAATGTGGAGAGCACAACTCTGCCGTGGTATTTTCAGTCTGCAAACAAAGCTTTAACAAAGGCTCAATGGTTAGATATGTATGCCTGATAGACTGAGGCTAAAAATAGGATTCACAGTTTTAACAGCAGGAGATCTTGCAACAATTTAATCAAGGTTGTTAAGAATTCTATCAATGATAATTTGAAAATCAAAAGTAGATGTTTTTCTTAGAACTCCAGTTCAAAGAAGAGTAAGTTCACAGATGTTTAACATGCTGGATAATAATAGCACAGAGGTTTCTTTTGGCCTTGTAGTGTCATTAGGTGGCACATTAGTTCTCGGATGTCTGTGGAGGGGTGCAGTTTGCACCTGTTTGGTGGCAGGGCTCACATCTCTTTGATGCACTTGCACAAACTGGGATTAGCTTTTATTTACCCCTCAGAGAAGCAAGTCCTGCTGAATCAGATGCACAGCATTCCTTACCTTCCTGTCATCAGATTGCTTCTGCATTTCAGAGCACTAAGAGAGGCCAGTGAGGGGAAGATGAGGGACATTTTCCACCAGCCATGACATTTGTAAATGTTGATCCATCCAACAGCAGCTTCTGCAGAAAATGTTCTTCAGCTTATTTACAACCACTCTGATACATGCACCAGCTTTGTTGTCTCAGGCTGGCCTTCAAGATATTCTGCTGGGTAGATTAATCTCCATATTCTCTTTGAGTAATCTATGGATATTTCAGTTAATTTTCCTCTTTACTTCTTTCATGACTAGTCTGAGTTCATTTGCACATACAGAGCACATGAAATAGAAGTATTGCAGCAAAACACTTATATTTCAGACTCCCTAAAAAGTACCTGCCTCAGAACACAGAAAAATCCTAATGAATTTCATGTTACAAAAAGATGCTCTTAAATCAAGATGAATAGTTTCAGATAAAAAGCTTAATAAAAGCATCCTCTTGCATTGGCTCCCACATGATGAGCTGGGGTCATCCTAAAGCAGAGAACAGAAATTCTGGGATTAAAACACAGCAGAGTGTGAAGTGTTTTTAATATCCCAGCAGATGGAATTATTTTCTGTTTCTTTTTATTATTAAACATTGACGTAACTAGGAGGGAAAATCAATACAGTACACTGTCCTCTAAACAGTGCACCATCTTGAAAACAGTGTTTATATGTACCTATAATTAAGGACTCACAGTCCATGTTTGTTATGCTGGATAAATGTGAAAAGGAAGATAAAGATCTGGTGGAGGAAGATGTATCTCACTGAAAATGGCCCTACTGCTGTATGCCTTACTCTGTTGAAATGATTGCCATTAGAATTACAATAGGTGTATTTTGAATTCCAGTTTGTGTATTGGGGGACCTCTCTGTCCATTCTGCATCTAATGCATTGCTTTATCTCTTTGCTTCCTTTACTAAAGAAGAGTTTGATGACTACTAGAGAACTATTATGGGTAATAATGCACTTAGACTTCTAAGGGCAATAATGCATGTAAACTACTGTTTGTTTTCTTTGGTGATACCATTGAACATTCCCTGTTTGGTGTAGCTGTGATTTGTTTTGGGTCATTACTACGGTATTTGGAGTTACAGCAAAATAAGTCTTCTTTCTGCTTGCAAATAAAATATTTCCATTACAATGGTAAAATTTCAATGCCTTCGTTGACTAATTAACTCTTTGCACATCTGTGTACTTTATTGCTCATCCCCTATAAGAGTGCAGTTGCATGTTCCCTGGCCTTTGATCTGTCTTTCTTTTTGCTTTCTTTCCTTCTTTCAGAGGAACATTCTAAGCTTATTTAGGCTAACAAGGAAATCACATGTCCAGTAAATGTGCACAGCAAATGAAAAGAAATGTGTCTCAATAATACAGACATACTTCAAACATCACTGGAGTTCCACAGTGAAGAACACTGCAGTCAGAGAAAGGACTGCTATTGATTTCATTGATTTTGAGCCCTGGCTTCTGAAGTCAGCAGGCTGAGTAAAACCATGCCCCAGTTCATTACTGGCTTCTCCTCACTGCTTGCACTTCGGGCAAACTCTGCAGTTCAGCAAAACGGACACATTTAAAGAGAATCCTCCTTTTTTCACTTGACAAAGACAGTAGCTGGTTGTTTCTGTCAAATTTCCCTCTGTGTTGTTACTGTGCACTGGCCCAACAGTATTTGCAAAGATTTGGAAAGCAGTGAACTCCATGCTTCAGTTCACCTTTTGCCGTAAGAACAGACAGAGCTGCAGCAGCTGGTGAGCCCGCAGTGCCTGCCCAGCCCTGTCAGCTGTCCCTCCAGAGCCCCGGGCCAGGGAAGGGCTGTGCTGCTGCAGCCCCAGAGCCCTGCACCTGCACCAGGGGCCTCCTGGGATGCGCAGCAGGCACGACCTGATCTGCTCACTTCGCATTAACTTTGGAAAAGGCACCTGAGCAGAACCAAGAGCAGCTCAGCAGCAGCCATGTAACCACCTTCACTTGTGCGCAACCAGAGTGGGTCTCTGCTCTTGACTGGTTAAATTTGGCAGCCCTTTAGGCAGCTGTTTTTTGCTCTCCACTCATGACAAATACTCCAGTCGGACAGGGGTGTTCCTGCTTTTGTTAGTCTGTAGAGGGAAATGATTTCCCTCACACACCAGCACAATGCATTCGGCTCACACACACCAAGACAGCATTTTCTGTGCTATAGTGAAAGATGAAAATTCTTTCCTTCTTCAGGCTGTTTCTCCAGGTGTTGGGAAATCTGCATGTTTAGTGAGTTTGCCCTCAAATCTGATTAATTTTGTGGGGCACAGGGAGGGGTCTGTGCTTCTGTTGGATCTCCTTTGAGCAAAGGAGGAGGAAGCACTTAGTTCCCCTGGCTCCTTCTGTGTCACAGGCTTCCTTAAACTAATAGTGAGTGACCCTCCCTCTTCATCCTTGTGTCAAAGATGTGGGGATCAACCCGGGGCCCTGTTCACATCCCAGATGGTCTCAGCACACACGCCAGCTGATGCCTGGCACCCTCTCTCATCTTGAGGAAAAGACATCTGTGATCCTTCTCACAAGCCCTCTGTGCTACTCCATACTCTACAGAGAGTCTTCCTACTCCCTGCTTGCTGTACAGGGGAGCAGGAAGGAAAACACAGGCATCCTACTAACTTTGCACATTTGCTTTCTTTTAAAAATCTTTCCAAATTACCTTTTTGTGGAAGCTCTGCAATTGTAATCCAGCAACGACAAGAAAACCTTTTCAAAACAACACCACTTGCAGTACAAGTGTCAAGTGATCATCGCATAATGAAGCCTTGGAAGACTAAGGCTCAATTCAGACTTGAGAGTTTTACATTTATGTTTGAGAAAAAGTCATTTAGAGGATTGTAGTCTAATGTGTCTTTAAAAAAAAAGAAAAAAAATGTGAAATTTACTTAAATTATTTTTTATTTGTATGCATGAGCTCAGCTACAATGGAATAGTATTGCTAATATAATTACAAAGGCCTGTCTCCAGAGGAGAAGATATTATGCACTATACTCTCTGCTCTATATATTCTGAGCACAGTACCAAAAAGTAAATCAGTAAATTTATTATTTCATCCAATGGGAGGTTTGACAGATTTATTCCTACTCTAAATTTCTTCCAGAGGAACAGAAAGGTGGATAGGTCTTCCAATTATACCTGCAAGTAGTTGGGTTTGGAAAAGAGAAAGAAAACATAGGATAGAGGAGAGATTTCTCAATTCACAGGTTGGTATAAAAGAACTTTTAAAACTAGAAATAAGATGACTTCCCAGACATGTAAAACATGTAATCACACTTCAACTGCAATAAGGAAAGAACTAAATACCACAGATCTGGGAATCTGTCCTGTAGTTGCAGTAGAAAAGAGGAGAAATTTCTGTTGTCATGAAGCTGGCCTAGGTTCAGCTGCTGACCTCTTTTCATTCTCTCATTGTTAGGCTACTAAATACCTGGAAATTATAACTATACTGAAACAAAGTATTAGATCAAAATCATTTCTCAAAAGTACTTCTTCAGAAGTACGTTTCAGAGTTGAGGAGGAAATCTGATAATTTTGCTGAAATTTTCTCTTTTCTTAGGTATTCAGCTTTTAAGAAAGGCCAGTAATAAAGCACAGAGGTTATGCAATGTTACAATGCTGGTGCTCATTCACAGTAACTGGAGATTTCCGAAAAAGAGAGATAATTTGTCCAAACTTACAGACTCAGTAATATGCCTGAAATTTCAGCTAAGACCAGAGAGGATCTTAAGAGAGCTAAATGGAGTGTGCATGAATTCATGCCCAAGTGATTTCCAATAATTTTATTAGCTTCTGCTTAAATCCTATCCCAAGTGTCCAGAAGGAGATTTTAAGTGCAGTATGAACATATTTTAAAAATTTACAATGTAGATACACAGGAATAGAAGAGAAAACTGAAATTACTGTCTTGAGTACAAAGTAAAGCAGTATTTCTGGATGGAATAAGAAGAGTATACATTTTGAAAATTAATCAAAGAAAATTAGATAGCCAGACTGAATATACAGAAATACTAAAAATCTGTAATTATTAATATAATCAGACTAGAAAATTATAGTGCATTTGAAAATTGACTGAAGCAAGCTTGGGCTGTGGGTCATAGGTACACATATCCATTTCTTCTGTATCTTAACACCCCAAATTACCAAATTTCATTTAGATTAACTGATATTTGTTCAGAGATTTTACCAAGAGACAAGAAATGTACGAGCAAGGAAATTGTATTATTGAGCTTACTTACAGGTGAGCTCTGAGCAGCTAATTTATAATTTCACAGCCAGTAGTTTTGGTTTAAAGTTTCATCCAAGTAACACTTTCTTCGAGAGGCACTGGCAAGACACAATTGCAGAGTCTATACTCTGCTGTGTCAAATACCTTTGTAACATTCATCTAGGTTCCAGCAGTGACCTCAAGTGAGGCTGTATGAAGTGAGACTGCGCTGAAATGAAAAGGGGAAGCCCATAAGTCACTCAAACCATACCTTCAAATTATTTATCTCCTTGCTAATTTCAAGGTCACAGTTACCATCTGCTATAGAAGCAGAAAAGTTTGACAGTTAACATAAGCAGACTTTTTCAAGTATTGTAACTCCAGAAATGTGATTTCAACTAAAATTGAGATTTAGGGCTATTCAGAATGAATGAATGGCCTTCACAGCATCTCTGCTCACCTCTGTGGGGCTCCTTCTGTCCTGGCTTTACAGGAAAATGGTTTCTCCAAACATGTGTTATTTTCACCCAGCTGATGAGAGCTCTGGTGCACTGGGAGGGGAGAGCAGTGCCCAGGTTGGAACAGGAGTGCAGTTCTGCCCTGGCACTGCTCACCTCAGGGCTTTTCTGGGCACTGAGTTTTAATGCAGTTCTGCCCTCTGTCACTGCTCACCTCAGGATGTTTTTGGGCACCGAGTTAGTGCAGTTCTGCCCTGACACTGCTCGCCTCAGGCCTTTTCTGGCCACTGAGTTGGTTCATTTTTGCTCTCTGCTCACCTCAGGCCTTTTCTGGGCACTGAGTTTCCCTTCCAAAAGATCCCTCTGGTCCCTGCCCAACAGAGCTGCCACACCACCATGTGCTCCTCCCCAGACACAGCTGCACTCTCAATAACAGATTCTCCAAAGGTATGTGCTACTATTGTTTGCCTTCTTTATCTTCCTTATAGAACTTGTCTCCATTTTACATCTCTAGGAATATTCTGTGATATGATAAGGGATCAGAGGAACTTTCATCAAGGGATCCTTGAATCAGAGGAAAGGTCATCATTGATCTCACTTTGATCAGTTTACTGAAGGGAGATGCTGACCCTACATAAATATTTAATGGTTCTGAGGAATAGCCAAAAGCACCTTTGTAAATGTTTTATGGTCTAATGGAATTTTCTGAGACCACTCTATTTCCTTTGCTAAATCCATTACCAAAGCTTCTGTTCCCCTGTATTTGTACTCCAAAATTAATTCAATATAGCCAACACTTGCTCACCAGGTTTTCTTAAAACACTAAATGTTAAAATTATGTAGATTAATGAATAAACAGCCTCATTTCATAGCTAAATAAGGAAAACAAAAGTTTACAAAAGCACATACATGGCTGGGCTGATTTAAAGTTTCCTCTGTGTGCATTTCCATGACAATGAGGCTACATGAATATTCAAAATTAAAAAGTTAGCGATGATAAAAGTGGGCAAAATATCAGTACCATCTGCTCACTTCTAATGCCTGAAAAAATGACAACCTAAAATTAACCAAAGAAAACGAGCTGCTGAATAACCTTTCTCCCCCTCCCAAATCTTAGAGGCCTGTATATTTCAGCACAGAATTTGATGTTTACTTCTTCATTGTTCTCTACTGTAATATTTTTATTTCAAAATTTTCCTTAACTTTAACTGAAACTCTTGTACTAGAACAGTTTAAAATGACTGGAACTTAATAAAAACACAGTAAAATTCTGCTGCTATTACTAGTCTCCAGTACTGAGACTGCTGTAACTGAGAAGACTAAATAATCACACTGCCAACAATTTATTAAGATTGTTAGCCTGAATTTTGCATATCCACTTCTACTTTTTCCAGTCTAAGATTAGCTACTCTGTGCTGAAAAAAGTTCCCACAAATGTCAGTAGGAGCAAAACCAATGCATCTATATTATTTTAAAAATAATTGTTTTTCAAGTCTGGGCGTTAAACCAAAAATTAGTTCTAACTCTAAAAGTAGAATTTTCAATTTTTTATCTTTGTTTTGAATCATGGATGTTGATTCCTTACTTCCTATCACCAAAAGGAAAAGACACAACCATGGAAACTCCTAGTCTTTAAGATCTGTTCTGCAAGAGGTCTATGTAGAAAGCAGCTGAAAATATTGAAGGACAAATTAACCCCTTCAACTTATTAGAAACATTTCAGCTACTATTTTGTTCTGGTGCTGGCAGAGAATGTTGTGTCATTCTATACACACAGAGTGGTAAAACATCCATCATTCTGAAACAGTTCACTGCCACTACAGCCACTCTCAGCAAGGTGGCTTACAAGTGGCAAAATCTATGAGATACCTATCACTCAGATTCTCAGTACTCAAGAAAGGATTTTTCTGGGAAAGGCAGGTCAGGAGTGTCCAGGCAACTTTTGTGTTTTTCACATCATTGAAAAATGAAGATGGTGTCAAAGAGCTTACTTCCAGTTTGCCGCTGCTTAGACTAATGGGACAGAGAGGGGCAAGACTGAGCCTCAGAAATTAAAAACATTGGGAAATGGATGTAAGACACGGAACAAATATCAAATCAATCAAAAGAAAATGGCCATAGTGGAAGAGAAGATTTTGGAAAAAGCAAGTTAATCTATGACCAAAACCCAGAACTCCCTCTCATTTTTGCAGACACGCTTATGTGATTTTGTATAGCATGAGCCTGAAAACATGCATCTCTATGTGAATTTAGTTTATATAATTTATCTCGTTTAGAGCTGGGGAATTATTCAGATAAGGAATATATGCCTGGGTGTACAGTCTGAGCCGGCATGCAAAGAATGAGTTTCCAGTTACTGGCTGAGCTGGGCACTGCAGCCCTCACTGTTCAGTGGGACTCTGCTGAGGAGACTTGCATCAGGAGCTTTATTCCCTTCTTTTTCAGCATATAAATCTACGTTAATGCTACTGATGTTAATCAAGTAGTACTGCTCTTGCTGCTACATTTATAAAGAACATCAGATAGTTATACCTAGAAAATATTTTTATTTGAGAATTGTTAATAAATTTAATATGGAAAGAGATTTTGAAGCCTCAGTGAAAATGAAAAGCTAATATCATTAAATGGCTGAGAGTGATTACTTTTGCAAATAATGTGGATTATGCTAGTTCTCAATATAGAAATAAAGTGAATAAAACCATGGTTATAATTTAATCTTGGCAATATAAATAGGATAGACAGATGCTTGATATTGCACAGTAATTATAGATGGCTGAACTGAGAATAAACTGATTTGTAGATAATGGTTTCTGATTTTGAAGGCTGTTTTTAAATTTATGGTTAGGATTTTGTCTTATTGCCAAGAACATGAGTTAAATATTTAGTATAAAGTACAGTGGTGATTTCTGAACTTGAGTTTTAAACATAATATGCAAGCATGCTGATAAGTCATGGGTCAAACAACACGACATTTACCAAACTGAAAGAGATAGGTGTGGGGGTGTAATGAAATTATAAATTTATCTGATAATCAGCATCGTGTAGTGTAAGTAAAAGGAAGAAAAAAACACAGAATCTTTGCCGGTATTCTGTGCTGCAGAAGGACAAAAGGGAAGGAGAAAACCTTTGACGCATTCCTGAAACTCAAAGCTGTCTAGCATGGTAACTTTGTAAAGCTGTAGGCTCTGCAATTGATATGCCATAGCTCTCTTAGCACATGTAAGAAAAAACCAAAATGTAGTACTATGGAAAAGTGAGAGGGAAGAGACAGAGTGGCATTGATGTGATCAGCTTTAAGGGCATTTCACTTGAGAGAACACCTGAGGCAACAGAAGCAGAAGGGGCAATAAATAATTCAGCAGCAAAATTACATTTCAAAACAATGAGCTTGTCTTTCCGTTTTCCCTTTCAATGAAAACTGCTTTCAAAGAACTTTCTGCAGAAATAGCTGCAGATACTTCTGCTGAAAAACACATTGGTGAAACCATGCAATCCTTTAGCAGAAAGCTGCCCAGTGAAAGGACAGCAGTCTAGAATGAATCCTGCTTCATGAGGAATTGATGTGTCAGACACAACCCAGTGCTCTCAGGCCTGACCTCAGCTGGCAGCAATTGTCATAGGTTGTCTGACTACACTGGGGAGTAGTTATCCCTGGAGAATTGAGAAAAGTTTTGTTAAAGTCAAGTTAATGAAAATGTAAGTTCAGCACACTGCAAACTGACACATGGGAGAAGGGAAGCATGTTTATCAGCTTGACTTGGCTGCACTGGGAGTGAAAAGCACAGCATTTTCAGTCACTGGAGAGTGTGTGCAGCAGATAAGTCTGCACTGTATGGAGTACTGGAGAAAGCGTGTGGAGGATTTTTAATAGGATACAAAAAACTTAATTTAAAAGACAAAAAAAATTCAAGTTAAAAATGAGTTGGTGGATCCTTATCAGGGTTTACACTGATTTAAACAGAACTTAGGATATGGCAGATGAACAGCTCAGCCCAAATTTTGATTTAGAGCATATGAGTTACCCATGGGAAAGTGCATCTGCCCTTAATCAGGACTAAGCAGTAAGCAGTGCAAGTGACATAAAAAAATGGGGTAAACCCACTCCTCTGTACCCTTCAGTGGGTCCTGCAGCACAGCTTGCAGTCTGCAAGGTCACACATAACTTAGCTGTTAATTGTCTTTGGCCCCATGCTTTAGTCAGTGTCACAACATCAGGGTTTTGCTGGTTGTGAATGAAGGCCAGTGCTGGAAGTGTTTGACCTTTTCAAATCCTACAGCCAATGTCCTTCAATCACCACATACATGGGACAGTAACCTAGAGGAGGTGGAAAAGCAAGAAGCAGAATGGAGAAGGGGACAGGACAGCATGAGAATTATTTAGTGTGGCTTTGCTGCCAGAGAAAGCCCAGCAAAGACCCATTGCAGCTTTGGTGCTCAGCCTGTGTACTTCTGTATCAAAAGTGAATTTACCAGGCTTTAGAAGGCAAAGATCTCACTGAGGCTGCAGATGGTTAGAGAGAAAAATAAAAGAAAAGAAAACAGAGATAATTGGAGAAAAGCACCAAATTCCTGTTTATAAAGTTAAGACATGTTGAAGGTTTTCTGCTTTTTCTGTTCACAGTCTGCTAGGAAAGAGGCAGCTCTAGATTTGCAGATGTCTTAAAATTGCAATACATTTTCAAATGAATATCATATATATTTCAGGCATGCATTCCAGCTCATACCTTGTTCGATGCTTTCTTATATCTCATTTCAACAAAGATTCTAAAGATCTCCTGAATGCTTCCCTGTGTAATATTAAAGAAAGCAGAGGGGAAAAAAACAAAAAATCCTTGGCTAGCTTTTCAAGACACAAATTCACTTAACTTGTTCCTGATAGAGTCCCCAGTGAGGCAATGCCCAGGAGGTTTCCTAATGTTTCTCATATCTTTAAGGAACACAGTATTTTGGTTTAGTATTCTGGCTTAAAGTGGAAGGAAATCTTCTTGCAAAATTCTCATTTCTGGGAGTGTCTATAGATTTTTTTGCCACATAATCCTATGAAACCATAATGGGCTTCTGTCATCAACTTGTTTCTATCCATTAACAGATTCTTCTTACCCTTATACAGGGATTTATTATCATATACAAGGTGAACTGTACTTAATAGAGGAGACTACAGATAAGAGTACAAGGAAAAAGGGGTTAAAAGGGGATGAAACATTCAAACCCTTGTAGAATTCCTACTGATGTCAATAGGAGTCTTTCCACAGGTTTAGTGAAGTGTGAGCTATGCCCTTATTTATCTGACATTTTCTCTGAGCTGCAAAATTGCCTAGAGTTACAGGTATTCAGTATAATTCTGCCTATTAAGAACAAAGACTGAATGAAGGATTATATAGTTATATTTCCAAAAGTACATAAGTACTATTTTATGTACATCATCCTTGTGGAAAATAAGATGAACTATTGATAGTTGATGAAGTTTGACTACAATGATTTGCTCTTGAGAATAGGTACACATGCAGTTGCTAGAACAACAGAGCTCTCCTGCATTAAGTACTCTAAGCTTCTAAAAATAAGCTCCAGCACAATACAATTAATATCTGAGGGCTCACTTCGTTCTGTTTAGTGGAATCAAGTGAATATTGTTCATGAGGTGAACAGAACTTACATGTGACTTATTGTTAAATATCCAATATCCACTGAAGTGGGTCTTTGGATGAGACACAGGAATGATTCATTTGGATAACTAAAAGGCTCCTTTTTCTAAAGGCAAGCTAACACAGCTATGGAGCCTGGAAGGTCAGCTGCCCTGCTAGAGCACGTGGTGAGTATCTTCCAGGACAGCAAGGCCACCTGCGTGCCTCACACAGATGACAAAAGGCTTCTGCAGTGAGCCGGGCTGTGCCCCGGGGCAGGGCCGGTCCGTGGTGCTCCAGCTGCCCGGGATCTGAGGACGTGAGCAGCCCAAATGTCACTGCAGTACACTCATTCAGGAGCAGGCTGTGAGCTGCTTTCAGCTCCTGGAAATTCTGTTTGTGTCTGGGAGGAGGATGCTAATGCCACAGCGTCCTCTGAGTAGGTTTTACCATTCCTGTGATGACTGTGCTCTGAAATGCCAGGCGGTGTTCACCTCCCACCCCATCTCTCAGTTCTGCCTGCCATCACAGGGAAAACACTCCATGGCACAGAATCCTTATGTGGAAGCTAATGTTGTATAAAGCAGCTGGGCTAGCTCCATCCAGGCCACTTCCAGCTTCAGTGAGTGCCTGTAGGATATTGCAAAATGGGCAAGACATTAAATCCTAATATTCTCCACATATTGGTAAGCCTATTCTTTGTAAGCTGAACCCCAGATTTGCTCCCACTCTCGTTGCAATCTGTCTCAACCACCATTACTTGTTTCCAAGTTAAGCATCTTTCTGCATCTAATCAAGGCAGAGAGAACAGACTCTCCAGACAGCAATCCCTTCCTTAGGTAGCTGACTGGGAGTGAGAGACAAACATCTCCCACAGAGACCTTTCTCCATGCACTAAAGACAGACATTGTCTGTCTTTAAAGAAACAGGAAGGAAGACCATAGTATCATAGGATATCTCTCTCTCTCTCTCTTTGTCCTTAAAAACTATCAAAACTTGAGTGGACAAAGCCCTAAGTAACCTGATCTGACTTTGAAATTAACCTTGCTTTGAACAGGAGTTTGCAATAAATAATCTTCAGAGGTCTCTTTCAGCATTGTCTTCATGGTTTCTATGGTCTACAGAGACATTTTTCAGTGACCTTTTTAATTCTGCAAACTAAGGGTCTTAATCAAACCCACAGGATCGGATACCAACACAAGCCCCCCCAAATAAATACCCTTATGTCAGGAAATTAGGCAAGTTCCTTTCAGTCACAGAAGCTACAGTTCAAGATGGGGATTGAAACCAATTGCCCAGATGAGAAAATGAACCTCTACTACCCTTTCCAAAGGGGATATGTCACTGAAACAATAAACTTTGGCATTAGCATAAAACAGGGAAAGAAAACTTAGTTAGAGCTGGGCAAATTTTGACCCTACTGCACAAAGTACTGTGGAATAATGGAAAACAAGTCCTTGGCATTTATGGCTGCTTTTCAACCCCAAGCTAAAACCAATAATTTGCTTGATATATCTTTTCCAAAAACCTGAAGAGACAATTTGTAGGTCTAGCAAAGATTAAATAATTGCTTCCTGAGCCTTAGCCACACTTTATACTAAGCACAGTGTAACTCTGCAGTTTTCAGTGCAGCAGCATTATGTTAAACTAGGGACTGACACACCTTCAAGGTTGACACAGGCCGGGGGTTAACGCGGAGGTCGGTCAGCCAGCAACCAGAGGTGCTTTTCCAGCACAGGATACAGCAAAATATCTTCCAGCTATGGTTTTAAGAGGTTAATCAACCTGACCTCTGCAAAGGTTCTGCCAGGTGTCTCTCTGCAGCATCCTGAACCACACAGTGCATGTGCAGGTACATTGTCCCCTCAGCCTGACACCATCTCAGCCAGACAGGGCAGAGGCCGAGCATGGCCCCTCGGCTCTGTGCTGGGGAGATGAAGAGATGAGGCTACAGGAAAGTTACTGTTAAATTTAGTTTAAACAATTTCACTTCATTCTAAATGTCAGCCTGAAATTTTCCAAAGTTTTAATCTGCCAAGTGTATGCAGGCTGGTGATTTCAGCTGAATGATTCCCAAGCTTTATTGTTCCAATCTTATTTTAAAGCATGTACCTTGTTGGTACAGGCCAAGAACACCCACGTGGATGAGGTGGGTGGGTGCTTCTCTTTTCCTAGCTGAAAACTGACAAATAGGTTTTATTTCCTTTGATGCTCTACTTGTATTATTGTAAATCCTACTCAGCTTTGGAAGAGAAAAAGAGACACAGTGCAATTATACTTTCTTCTAACCGAGTAGGGGATTTGCTAGGGAATTTTGTACGACTGTGGGAGGCCAAATACTTCAAAATATTCTCTATGTGGCTGGTAGAGTGTTATACTGGAAAGGCAGCAATAAAAATGCTCTGAAGAAGAGGGGAGGAAATTAAAGGAGCTGAAACATCACCTGACAAACCTGAAATGATTCTGCAAACAAATGTTGACCCTTGAGAACACAGATCCTTTGGGACTGAAACCCCAAACTCTATGGCATTTTACAGGAGGCCATGGGAATTAGCTTGAGTATCCATACCTGGATCTTGAGGGAGAGATCTTGCTTCCTCCATACAATGAGAGAATTATTTCTTTTATACATCATTCTCGGCAAGTTCAGGAAGAAAGAAATTCCAACACATATGGAAAGGCAATTTCTCTCCACAGTGGACAGCTGCTGCTTGCCCTGTTTTCTTCTAGGTGGCAGGGTAACTTTAAATAGAAGCTCCAGAGTACCCTGGGAGGGTGATCCTGCTGGGGGAATCTGTAAATCTGTAAATCTGTGTGCTGACATCCCATGGCTGTGTTTCTTTCTCAGCATCACTGCCTGCTTTTTAAGACTATTGTTCCTTGGGGGCCTCACTTCTGGTTGGAAGGTACAGATACTTCAGGGAACAATTGTTCCCCTTCTGAACTTTGCTGTGTATATGTCTAAAAACACAAATTGAGCTTGAAGCAGAATTTTTTTCCTTATGTCACTGCAGAGATTTTACAGAACCAAAGCACAAAGTTTGCAAACAAAAAAAAAATAAAAAAGAAAAAAGGCCAACAGAGAGCTGTGTGAGTCAGAGAACTGGCAGCATGATGTGAGGCTGTTCAGTTCCAACCCAGAGGGACAAAACCAAATTGAGTACCTGAAGGTCACCTCTATCTGTTGGCTCTCAGCTGACCTGTGTGAGATGAATCTTTGTTCTCAGCCACGGGTCAAGTGAATGGAGGGCCATCCACAAACAATTCACTGTTCCTGAATACAGCACTGTCTGCATGAGGCATCTTTGTGTCCATTTTTTTACAGGCTCAGCCTCCCAGGACTATTTGTCTGTCAGATTCTCCATCCAAACTAACAGCAGAGCTATGGCAATGTTCAGGAAGGGATATTCAAGTTTGGATCCAGCCCTGCTGGCTCTGGGATATGCCAACCAGTTAAACAATTTGCAAATTACTGTCACTAAATTGTTCAGTTACTCTTTCTCCATCGCTTCCCATTCCACCTCCTTAATTTATGCTCACTATTGTTACTTGTTACAGCAGGAAGTATGACATCCTGGCACACAGCTGCTGTCTCTCTGAGCTGGAACAGAGTCTGCTGCTTCTCCTAGTTCCTTGAATGTTTTTATAGACTGCCCCAGCCTTTGATGGAGTACAGCAGGCTCCCCTTGCTAGTGCAGACACATGCTGTTGATAAGCTGTGCCAGCACTGAATAAAACATCTCCTCTTCCTTTAAATACTCCACAGTAACTGTGAGCAATGGCCTGAAATTCATTTTAATATGGATAGAAAATTCTGTCTTATATTTTGTATGGGACTGGATTTCATTCTGTTATCAGTGAAATAAATGTGTCCATTAACACTTAAACTAACAACATGAAAGCTGCAGTTCTCTTTGTGCATTAACCTACACTACCCTGAAATAATCAACCCTGGTACTGTGATACAGGATCACTTGGGTTGTCCTTCTTTTTATTTATTTTAAAGGACGGATGAGAGAATCCTCTTACAGTTTCATTTATGCTGTGAAATACTGTCCTTTGGAGATAATTTAATGATTTTTCAGTATGAGTAACAATCATCTGCGTGATGAAGTAAGGTCTGTGTCTGCTTGTGTATCTGTACTAAGCCTGGCTACATCAGGCTCCATTCTTCAGATGAGTTTTTGAAATTAAAAGGATGGCAATTCTTATTAGCAGTGATGGGGCGTGGATTTTTGCCTTTAATTTTGCCTTCCCTGAGTAGCTACTCAGGGACGTGTGAAAGTGATTATGTAATGGAACTGATGAGCAGGATAAATGCAGTTCTGAAACAATCCAGTGGATTGTTGTTCTGCAACTCCTGTTATGCATTCCCTATTTAAACACAGAGATAAAAAAAATTTCCAGAAAAGTGATTTTTCATGACACCCAAATTAAGAGAGAGAGGATTCTCAAATAAGAATGACTAAACTTCATTTGTGTACATTTAAAATAAAAGAAAGTTAATGTCAAAACACCTCTAAGAATCTATTGTCCAGTTAAATTAAGGATTAAAATTAAGGATAAAATTAGTACATTATAAAGCTGAAAATTTTGTGTGATCTTTTAAATTTGATACAGTGCATAAAGTGATTTATGAAGTTAAATAACAGATTTTCAGCTATGCAAAGTATAAAACAAGAGAAACAGTAGAAATAAGAGATGCAAATCCCTAGAAGCTACTGATGGTAGCTCACCTTGCCTTACATTTTGAGTTACCACCTAAGCCTGTGGAAAATGAGTTTACCCACTGCTGCTGTGAGTGGGGCATCATTTTACGCTTCTTTTGCAAAGTTGACAAGTCACCACATCATCTGTAAATGGCAAATTGGACTGAACGTATTTATCATAGGAATGATTTCCATTAGCCCATCCTTCAGGAGACAAATACAATTGCACATATTGAACATCACTACTGGGAGGTCAACATAATTTAGCAGGAATAAAAATAAATCCTCATTGCTCTGGTAGGGAAATGGACACCCTGTCCTGCCAACTGCCTCCCTGTACTGGTGAGCAGATGTGATTTGTCCAGTGAGGGCCAACTTTATCTGACACACTCCCTGATCAGCTAGATCAGGAATTCATTTGTAAACTTGGAAAAAGCCTGGCCAAGGTTTCTCCAATGGGTAGCTTGGTGCTTCCAGGATCTGGGATTTATATGGACTCCTCACACATCACCAGGTGCTCTGTGCCCAACAAAGGTGGGCACTGTTGATTATCTGTGTGATTTTGCCCCTTACAGGCTGGAAACAGAACAGTGTTGTTGTTGAAGCTGTAGGTGACTTCAGTTACCATGAATAAGGTGGTAAATTATCCATCATGATACTTTAACAAGCGTACATTTGATGGATGATATGACTTATTATACACATTAAAAACTCCTAATGATATTTCACACATCTTCTGTCTGGGATTCTGCAGCAATCTACCTCATAGCTATGATTAGAACGTGTTGCATCAGGAAGAGCCCTAGAAACACAACTTATCATAAACAGATCAACAATCTCTTAAAAAATTTTCATGAAAAGGGATTGAACTTGCATAGTTTCTCTTTCTGTTAAGCATTTTGATGTGATTCTGAAACTGGCAATGTACTGAAGACTGAAATTCTGTGATGACTCATTACTGCTACAAAGATTAAAAGAGAACAGAAAATAGAATAATTCTTACAACACTTTCATAACAGTCTTTTAGCTGTGATACGAACAGTTTGAACAAAATTCTCATGATACAAATTGTAATGAACATCTGCAGCTATTACAAAATTGGCCTATTTCTGCATCTCTGAGTGGTTTCTCTTTTTTTTCTCAACAAGCAGTGAAAAATTAATCTTCCAAAATTGTAGTCTTTTGGAATTACCTGCATTTTCTTTGCTAACTTGAGAAATCAGCAGCTGCATATGACTTGCTGACTGTATCACTAACATTTTAGTATAATAATGGTGATTGAAGAAAGCAGAACTGTGTGGTATGAAGCGCTACACAGATCAATCACAAGTGGCAATCCCAGTTTTCTCAATGCTATAAAAATCCCTCTCATTAGTGTCAGTCTCCTTATTTTTATCACATTTAAATCATTTTGCTATAAGCAAATGAAAACTGCTTTGTACTTAGTAAACTTCTATTGCAGACAGCACGGCAGACAATGAAAGGTTGGAGGATACTAAAAAATAGCAGAGCTGAATCTATGCTAGTGGAAACTTTGTCAGGTGATCATAAAAGAGAACAAATGAAGGAGCTGAGAAGGTGTGCTGAAAAACAATGATGTTGGATATGCATGCATAGTTCTACTTAAGTCTACTGTGGACTCTGTAGGCAACCAAACATCTCAGCAGGGATTAAATGTGGACACAAATGATAGGACTGTGCAGAAAATACTCTCCTCTGGGAGATGGGAGACTGCCAAACCAAGTCTGAGAGGGGAGACTTACTAACCAAGAGAGCATGTTTTCAGAAGATTCTTCACCCCTGTAGTATAAGCAACAATGAAGTTGTAATTTGGAAATTTAAGTAAAAAACTAATTGCATATTTAGTGGTTATAGACAATATAAAAGACTGAAAAAGTCTGGAAAACAGGTATTTCACTATACAAGTACATAATTTAAAAGGGTAATTTCCTAGCACAACGTTTGTTTTCTTCCTGTGCCTCAGCATGAATGCTCCATTAAGAGACTCAAATTTTTACCTGCATATGACTAAATGGACAGATCAAGAAGTCCTGGGAAACTTAATAGAATTCACCTTGGTATCATTTATTCTAAATTTATTTCAAAACTTAAAAGAACATGTTCCATGTGCTACGTTTAAGAACGAAGAGCAAGAAAATGTGTGTACTGAATCAAGAATTTAATGAAAGACCCATTTGTTCTTCTGAATTGTACATGAGTGGGTAATTATCTCCAGCAAGCAATTTTTTGTCTGCTTGTATGCAGAACAATACTGAATGCTACAACACTTCTCCATCTCCAGCATCAATTTATGTACATAATAAGAAGCAGGAAAACAGTCATTGTGACTGGTGTTTTTTACAACAACAATTGGCTCATTAACCTTAAGTAGATCTTTCTGACCTAAGTATGAATGAAGAAAAGGCAAACAACTGGAGTGACAAGGTATGTGTAGATCCTGCCCGTGCCAGGAAACACAGAGGGCTCAAATAACACCTTGCCATAACTCATGTGCTCTACAGACTGCTCTGGAGCACGACTGAGCAGTAGAACAATTCAGCTGTCACCAAATACAGCCAGACTGGCTGAGAACCAGCCCATGGCCATGGCAGTTGTGTGCCAAGCAAACAGCAAATAGACAGAAGCAGATTGTTTTCCTGATTAACTCTACCACAATGCTTCATCAGACTCACAGCTATAGTAAAACTAAGTTGCTCCCAGGTTTGATGACAGCTCAGACAGCTGCTTTGGTGTGTTATTGGGAACACTCAGTCGTGCTGCTACTGACTATTTAAATAGCAATGGAGTGAAAAAATGAGTGGAGTTTATTACTGTGGCAGGAAGACAAGAACACTACAGAGGTGCAATAGAAGTCTTTGTTTATAGTAAAATATCCCAAGGTACTGCCTACACCTCTCAACCAGCTCTGAGAAATGAGGATTTAATAACATTCTTAAATCTCCAGCAGATTAAGTAAAAAACATTCTGAATTTTTTTTCTCCTTTTTTTCTGAAAAAATAAATATTGTGAAAATATGCCATCCCCAAAAATATAAGAAAATCTGAATTATATCAAAAAAGCTTTTGAAGCAGGTGTTAAAAACTGGAAAACCAAGAAAAAGCAATGGGATACAAGTCAGAACCATTTCTTCAGAAATTCCATTATACCATCTGGAAACACAAGAGGTGGAAAATCCTAGTAAGATATGCACATTAGGGAAAAGCTTAACAGTTTCCAAAGTTAATAAGAAGAAGCTGTAGTGAGATAATGCATAAATGGAAATAATGCATAAGAAGATAATTTTTACAGATAAGATTTTTCCTATGCTATTTTTGGATGAATTGGTAAATTGCTTTTCACTATGAGTAATAACTGCTCATGCCATATCATATCACAGATTAATTGTAGTGCAGTTGATTAATTTTTTTTCCCTTTTACCAACCAAGCAGTAACTAAAGCTGATGAAACCAAAAAAACAACCTGCCTCAAACCTGTCCTCAAGTGTGGAATGAACAGCCCTCGACACTGGCATTCTTTCATTTAGGAGAAACTTTCAGTAATATGCATCTCTTTCATTGCATTTTTTAAAAATCATTTCTCCTAGCTGAGAGATCAGTCATTCAACCAAAACACTGCCACACCTATACTGTTCATAGGGCTGGATACCCCATCGATGCAGTGTATATGTAAATACACACAGATGGTGAAAATGCTCAGGGTACTGAAAACATATATGAATATAAAATAAGCACTATCAGTAGATGAAGTTTCACTAATTTGTTTGTACAAGCCTGTGTATCTCCAGCCAGAATATTTACATGCTGACGCACAGGGCACTGAGAATCATCTACTGCAAAACTGAAGATAAATGGCATCTTTGTGACTGAATTTTAATTTGTTCTGTGATTCAAAGTCATGTGCAAAATTATGTGCTTGCAATTCATTAATTTGAAGACTGGCAAGCATTATTAAGGAGAAATTTGCATACAAAAGGTGTTGATTTTTAAATGCTTATGACAGAAAAAATAATGAGTATACAAATAACAAATCTTGCATGAATATGCATGTGGTTTAATGGAGCCACTACTTAATCTTTTCCCCAAATGTATAAACCAAGGAGGCTTACAGGTGGCTCTCAGTAGGCTGTGATTTCACCTAAATCAGCAGATTTAAAACTTCTTTTGCAAACCTTGAGATGTTTGGTAGTCAGTGCTCAAGTAATTGAGTTAGAAAAGTCTTCTAAGAGATGCCTGTGGAAAGTGTAGCTACGTGGGGTCTGTCAGGGCAGTGTCAGGAATCTTCAAAGCCCTGACAATGAGATAAAAGGAGACCCAAAGGATGTGGGCAAAGGTACCCCCAGGCACCCCCATCCAACGTGTACGTACTCACTGCAGCCAAACCCAGGACATGTGCCCTCTGTACCTACAGAGGACTTTTACCATGCTGTGCAGAAAAGCTGCACACCAACAGAGCTGTGTGCTACACTATTGACCATTTACTTGATCATCTGTGGCAATGAAAATTAACACAAAAAGGAAAAGAGAAAGGCAATATGAGTATAATTTCTTTTTAGACTTGTTCTGCTTATTTCCAGGATTTCTTCAGTAACTACCATAAAAATGGATGATCCTGTACAAAAAGTGACTTGGTGCCTGTACATGACATATTCTCTAAGTTGCACACATCGAAGCCAACCCATCCTGGAGTGGTTTCTGTCAGCTCCACTGCACGATTTGTGTAGGGAGAACATGCTGGTTTTAGGAGTTCCTATAATGCAGTTTATATAGAGTAGCTGTTTAAAGTTCAGTTGGCGTGGCCTTTCAGCCATTTCCAAAAGGCACATTCCCCCCAGTCAGTCAATAAATAGGGCAGCATCATTGTCATGAGATGGTAAGAAAATCCCATGGGACTACTCTAAAAGCAGGAGATTCACTGGGAATTGTTATCATTTGCTTGCAGAGCTCCTACAGATCCTCCAAAAACAAATGGAAAAATACAGTTTCTGGTCCAAAGTATTTTCAAGACACAGCTGCATGTGATAGAGCTAAAGAGAGGCTCAGTAAGGACGTTGTAAATCCTGACCTTGTACACACATACTCCAGTACATCCTTAGGGATGACTGGATTTGGATGGCCTAGAAAACTTACATAACCATCACTTACTGTTTCCACAAAAGCTGTATTCAGATGATAGGGACCAAGCTCAATTTCCTTACATTCATATATTAATTATAAAAGATGTTTATTATGGCTTCCTTTTCAGCAGGCCAGGATAAGAACAACAAAACATTCAGCACATATCATATTACTATGTTAGCAGGATTTTGACATGATTATGAGGCACTAATTAAGTGTTGGCCTATGTTATTAAACAAAATTGCATGCCAGAAGTATTGATTTGGAAGTATTTACTGTTATAGAAAAAGTATTTAAAAATCTATAAATAAATGTGTTAATCAGGTAGAGCCAATATCTTGTGTCTGTCTAAGTTCATTCAGTGAGTGCAATGACAGAGTTCCAAAAGTCACAGCATGTTATTATGTTTTAATGACACACATTTGATTTAAGATGATATTCCAGGATAGTGGAAAAGACATGAGAAAAAAGACAGCATTGACTATGGGACATATGCTGCCCTTAATATGTGCACAGAGCTTTCCCTGATGTCCGTGGAAAGTCTGTAAAAACTGAAAGCAAAATGTGCTCCAAAGAGAAAATTAGATAGACAGTTATCTTGAGAAGCTTGGAACACTCAGATGTGGGAATTGTGGCATAAAATAGCACATGTGCTTGCAAGAGAAGGGGAATCAGAGTTAAGCAGTAAACTCTCTGCTCCTGAGGGATCATTTATGGTCTCTAAAGAGGTTAATGTGTGTCCCGCAATCTGTTCTCATATGTAAGTTACTTTAGTCATGCTGAGAAGAAAAAAAAGAGTAGAGCAGATGGCCATGACAGATGAAGACAGCAGCCAACACTTCTCTCCAGGCAGAAGGGCCATTTAGACCTAAATGAAGTAGTCAGTTGAGTGATGCAGAGCTATCAGGTAGGAGATCTGCCCTCATTAGAAGGGGAATGCTCCACAGCAGGCTGTCCTTGGCACGGAGGACTTGGGTACTGCAGTGTGGCCAAAGAGAGCCCAGGCCTTGTTCTAGGCAGAACGTGACCTGCAGGAGCCTGCAGGAGTCACTGAATGTCAACAGAGAGCCCAGCCTCAGCTGAGGTCAAGCCATGTGTCTGACATCTGTACAGCCAGCTCTCAGTGCAGCTTGAGCAGTTCAATTCCAGTAATTTGCCTGCTCTAAGCCCTTCCTTGAGGACAGACAGGTGAGACTTCCTTCAAAAAATCAGCAGGATTAGGAGGTGCCAACCCTGCATGCCATGGAACCTGTCCCTCCAGGTCTACTCTGCTGTAGTTGTTCCTCCCTTGCCTTGTTTTGTAGCAGGAGCAGGCTGTGCCTGACAAGGTTTTTCCTTGCCCTGACATTCTATTTTTATTTATTTATTTTTATCTCAGCTACTCTGATAGCATGTAAGAAGACTTGCTTCAGTGAAAGAAGGGAGAGTCCCACATTTACTAACCCATCAGTAAATAGATTTTAACACATTTAACTCTCTCATTTGCTCATGTGCTTTCAAACCTATGCCTCTGAGTTGGAAAGAAAAAAATTCTCTTACCATGTTTAAGATTATTTCAGGTGAGGGAATATTTTGGGGTTTTTTTAACTGAAATAACTTGAAGGTTATCATAGAGCAAACTTTGGTCTTAATGGAGTGTATTGATTTATCTCACAAGAAGCTTCAGCTAAAAACTAGGTATTATTGAACACTCCTGAATTATTTTGTAATTATTGACATCATCTGCTGTGCATTGAAACCCCATCTCTAGAATTTTTTGACTGAATTTTTTCTTTGTTTTTCTCTGTTGGTCAGATGTAAACAAGATTGATTCATGCATAAGGAAGGGCAAAGTATGTTTTATAATGCTGTAATCCCTTGCTAACAATCATTTGGCTAGGACAGAGAATTTTGCATTTAAAAGTAGTTGAGATTTGCTTTTCTGAATAATTACTGTGATTGCCTGAGGCTTCTTTGTTGAAGTATCAGAGAGGAGATGGTCTCAGCAGCTTGATGATAAACTGGACAACTTCTGGCATTTTAATTCTGTTCCAAATCAATACTGACAAAGTCTGACCTTGTGCAGAAGTTATAAGTACACATTTGTGATGGAATCACTTCACACATTCATTAAGATCTGATGAACATTATATGTGAATCTCTCAAACCTATTTTTACCATTCATGAGCTGAATACAAATAAGAAGAAAGATGAATTTTCTTTGTTGATGTGAGTCCATGATTTGTATTACAGAAAACATTTGAGCTACTAGAAAATGCATACTGATATTCCAGGATACAAAAACAAAATTCAAGAAAACACCATGAGAAATAAATACCCATATAATAAAATGCAGTATATGTTTAATTTCAAAATTTAAAGAGGCTGAAGGAGTTGGGCTACTTTGCTGGGACCAACACAGCTCTTCAGAATGCAAAGCTGTTCTCTGTGTGCCCAGCCTGACATAAAAAACCAGCCAAGCTTGTAGGTCCCACTGTTGCTTGGCTCAGAGGGAAGTTTGGTTATTACTCCCCTACTCTGGTAATATATTGGTGGTACCCTGATGCATTAAGAAGTGCACAAACTCTGCTTCCAGTAACCACCAGGTGCCATTGCCACATAATAGAGCTATAATTAACACTGGCTGGGGCTTCCTAGAAATAGCAAGGTGTTCTTAAAGAGTATTCCCGAGTGGAAAAACACAGCACCATAAATCCATACCCAGCCTTGTGGATACTTCCTGATGGCTGAAATATGAAAAATTACTACACAAATTTCAAACATTCCTATAATATACATCACTTAATTCATGCTCACTATGTATTCCAATTACCTTATTTTCTAGACTGATAAATGAGAACTAAAGATAAAATGAGCAATTTGCAAAACCAAGTTCAGTTCCAGTTGGTTTCTGTCGAGCATGACACCTCTCAAACAAAGGTAAAAATGACCCAATGACAAGAATAAAGTTATCTTGTGATGATTCCCCATCAAATAAACCTTAACTGTTTCAAGAGTTAATTACATTGCAGGAAAAGTTGGCTTTTCATTTTGCAGTGCCCAGGTGTCAGCTATTTTTCTTATCTGGGTTATATTCACACATTTGACTCCTACGTGATGCTCTTATCATGCCAAAAATGCATTTCCTAGGAAAGGGTAATCGAGAATTCATTACTTTAATGTTTCTCAAGTTGTTAAATGACAAATGGTAATAGTTATGACTTATTTTGTGACTACTGGTAACCTTTTATCCTTATACTTAACCTTCAGCCAATTTCCAGACAGTGGAAGCCAAGAGGAATTCTGAGAGTAAAACCATCAGGGACATTGTCCCCTTATTTAAAGAGACACCTGTATCTGCGTTGTGTGTGTTTCAGTGGGACTGAAGGGTTCTTCAAGCATAAATATTTGCCTATCATTTATTTTTAATTCCCCTGATCTCTTTTTCCCCTAGAAAATCCCCAAGCTCAGAATAAGCTTTGTATATTCATGCCCAGTTTATGTTTGCTTTCCATAAATAAATTTATTAGTTATTATATTGGCACGAAAAGGAAGCACCCATGAAACACAAGTGAATCAATAAGTAGCCATAAGAAGCAAAATTTGAATTAATTATGGCTGAAGATCACATCAGAAGTCCTGCTTATCCAGTTAAAGACCATGTGACTAATCCAAACTAAATTACATAGCTCTCCTATTATTAGGCAACTACTAGGCTGCAATCAGCTCACAAATGATCTGAAAACCAAAAACCATTGGTAAACCATTGGTAGACCAAAAACCATTAGTAAAGCAATTTGGCAAACAGTTACAAATAATACATGCACTTAGAGAAATCCAGACAAACTCCACTGACAAAGAAAAAATGTAGCCTAAGTTCATCAGATAAATTGTTAGAGCCAAGAAAATAATCTATCACAATTAGTTCCACTAGAGCACCTCTCAGTGATTAGGAATAAATAACGTTCTCATAAACATACACTCAGCAGATATCTAAATATGTCACTGACTAAAATGTACGTTTTGCATTTTATGTCACTGGAGATTTGTTCTGTTTAGTCATCTGGTGAATCATTAGGAATGTACACAGGGCACTGGGGTGGAACAAGGTGAGTAATTGCACAGTGAGCAGGAGGACCTGCCTGCTGGGGCTGTGCAGGGAGCTCAGCTCAGCCCCTGCTCACACCAATTTCTGCCACACCACTCTGTACCTGGCAGGACACACCTGAGAAAGATCCACTGTGCTGATTGCAATAAAGGAATAAAATATCAGCCCAGCACAGAGCTGTGGCTTTTATCGAGGGGAAGTGGCCATGGATCTGTTAATTGCAGCTCGCATCACTGAGAGTGACTTTCCTTCCACTGCACTGGAAACAAGGGGAGCACACAACTGCTTCTCTCCAGCTGGAAGAAATGAAATTGAGCTATCACGATAGATTCCACATTAGGATTATTTTTTCTTTTGTTGGCAAGCCAAGTGCAAATTTCTACTTGAACACGAAGCAGATTTTTCTTTTATCTCACATTAAAATGAGCTATCTGTGCACATGCAGTGTTAGACTTTGCAGTCCTTCAGAAATCACTCAATATAATGGAGATCTGAGCCTGTTTGTTAAAATAAGTCAGTGTTCTCACCCTGCTTTTGTCCTTAGTGATGTCTCCACTGTCCCACTAAATCTACTTCAAAAGAGCATTGGTAAGGAGGCAGCGTGAGAGCAACACAGGAGGAGACCAGAGGGGAAATTTGGAGAACAGAAGGAATAGAAAAAAAGGATTATAGGAGCTAAACTGAACTTTTGGGAAACCATGATCAGCTCAGTGGAGCTTCATCTTTGCCTCCTCATGAAAGAAAGGGCTTCAAAATAATTGGAATATGCAAACCATAGTGGGTTTTTTTCCCTAGGAAAAGAAAAAGGCAGGCTTTTTTTTTTTTTTCTTCAAAAGCAGAACTGTTTCATTCAATGCAAAATAAAATGCATCACTTTGCTTCTGTTTTCCTTAGTTTTTCCTCAGTGCTCATTACTTCTCTAAAGGCTGGGCTCAGCTCAAAAGCATTATGAAGGTTCACTGAATGATGACTTTGCTGGAAATGGAAAGTAAACTTTTGGCCATAAAACAATGAAGTTCAGAAGCAATTAGTGCCTCCTCTTCCCATCAGCATTTTGTGCATTTTTGCTGCTGTAGGTGCAGGAAGAGCTTTGGGAATCCCATATGGCAGGCCATCTCCTCCAGGCCTGCAGGCTGATCTTCACAGCTGCTCAGGCTTATGTTGGACAAGTCTGTCATTTCATACACCCAAGACAGACATTTTTGCACCCCCAAAGGTGACCTGCAAGTAAAAACAGAAAGAATGGCTTTGTGCCAGTATTTTCCTGTTCATCCTAACTGAAAAGAACATGTGGGATCTGCACTGTATCTATTGCTGTCAGTTTGATTGCAGGCTGAGAAGGAAGGTTTTGTCTACCTGCAGCAGAACAGGAGTCTGCAGAGATACCCAGAGAAATTAGACAAATGGAGGAAGTGCAAGTATTTGTTTGTAAGCACAAGATTTGGGGATTTGTTATTTCATGAAATGCAAACGATTGTGAATTAAGACACTGAGAATTTGTCTATTGAACAAAAGTAGATAGAGGCAAAACCGCAATGGCCCAGATGCAGCAGCACTCCTTTTATTTTTTATAATTTCCTGCCTTTGCAAGATTGTTAAATACAGCACAAACAACAAATAAAATAATTACATTTTTAAAAATCATAATGGTATAGTCAAAATTGGTATTTTTTAGAAGGAAGAAGCAGCATTTTCTGTTACAACAAAGATAATTATAAAAGATTGGGAAACAAGGATAAGAGTAAATGGATTTTCTAAACTATTCCTCAGAAGCTCATAGTACCTGATTAGGGGCCATTTCAAATGAAAGAAAACCTGTAAGTCTCTGGAAGAATTATCTGCTGTTCTCTGTGGTGGCCAGAAGAACAAAGCCTTATGCAATCCTCTCTCCCAGCTAACAGCAATTCCATGAACTCTAGAACTCTGCAGACTCAGCTGACATGTGCCTGTCCCACTTTTTCCCTGCATTCTGAATAATTTCCCCTTCCAGCCTCCTCTCTTTCTCCTCCTCACAACATTTCCCCTAGGTTTGGCCTTACAGCAGAGGTTAAAGCACAGCAAAGCCAGCCCATGAAATAGGACAACTACAGCTGGGATAGTCAACTGTGTCTATGTGTGTGCCTGCTGGGTTATGAAATTCTGTGGCAAATAAATATTGATCTGAGCTCTGGTGTAACATAAGGCATTTATTTATTAATACCAGAGGATGCAATTTTATTAAGCCTAAGTATTTCACATCCATGCATTTTCATGGAGAATGGCACAGAAAATATCATACAGCACTGGATGAGTTCTATTAATATTGCCAATACATTACTTTTTAAGGAGACACTGTTAATTGCAATAATGCATCTGCTGCAATTGTGAATGCTTCAACTGATTCTCTAGCAGGTTATCTGCCTTGGGAGAATCCAAGACAGCTCTTTGGTGCTGCAGAGAATTCTGATACTGCAAAAACTGCTTCTCCCACACAGCATGGAACTGGCAGCACTGCATTTCAGAGGCTCAGTGTTCCCTGCCAAAAAGGGCAATAAAGGATGCCGTGTACCATTGGCTTAAAACAAGCCAAATTCAGAGTGCATTTAAGAATGAAAGTATCAACCATTCCTGAGAGGAAACAAGGGCTGGACCAACAAAGCTGGAGGCATCATTGGTGGTGGAAGAAATGCCACTCAGACACTGATAGCAGAAAAAAAGAGGCAGAGATTTGGTCTGCAATAGCGAGAGTGCATTAGGACCTGGACAGAGCTGTAGTGGAGCCCTGCTCCTGCAGGGCTTCTCCCTGAAGAAAATATTAGAAATGCCAGTGCCAAAGGAGACGAAGACCATTGATTCCCTCAGGAAGAACAGGCTGGGCCTCCCTGATATCCAGCTTAGTGCAGTAACCCTGCAGTTGTCACCTCCCCTTCCTGAGCACAGGAGAGCTCTGTGCCAGCTCTCCCACTGGGGACACGAGGCCACCCCTTCCCCTGCTCCACAAACATCCTGGGTGGGATCCAGGGGGTGAATACCCTGCTCCTGGTCCCCAGCCCCTGCTCTGCACAGCTCCGGCCTGGCAATCCTTGTGGGGAGGAAATCTGAAGGGATGGCAACTCCATTGTCCCTGCTAGGGGAAACATAATCCTAATGTGGATTCTGTAACTGGGAGAGGGTGGATGTGGCTGGTTTAGAAGAATTGCCAAATGGCTGTTCTGAATGGGCTCTTTGCCCTCAGGATGGCATTCTGTTCTCAGTTTGGACTAAAGAGATTTCACAGCCTGAGAATGATAGGACAAAGTGTCATTTGTTTTCTCTGCAGACATAACTGCTTCCTACTGAGCCTTTGCCTCAGAGGTATAATCATGGAAAGACAGAGAGCTTGAGCCTTTCTACAGTTGCAGATTGACAATGCTGAAGCATAGTCCTGGCCCTTTCAAATGACATTTGTCTAATGAGAGCAAGGTCTTTTCTTCCCTTCACAAGAATTCAATATATTTTGTTGTGTAAGATAGAAATACAGAAAACGTGCAGTACTTAATTTAGGGATAGTGGACATGACAGAAGAAATAGTAAGATAAATGTGGGGCTCCTATCTACCTTCTACTAAAACAAGAATAAGGGAACAAGCAAGTGAAGTTGAAGTGCAATAAAGTTTAAAGTTAATAAATACTTTTTTTCCACATAACTTATAATTAACCTGTCAAGTCAGAACTGCAGTAGGTCACTGAGACCAAGCACTTAGTATTCACAAAAAGATTAGACAAATGTGGCCCAGTTCTTTTCTCCATCTAAGGTGAATTTACACACTGAGGGTGACACAGCTCCCTGTTTTAGAGACATCAGGCTCCAAAGCAAGTTAGAAATCTGCCTGAACAGGGTGAGTTAAATCAGCAGTCCCTGTCTCTGACTGCTGCCACAGACTGATTCAGGCCAGGAGGAAACTCTTACAGTAAACCTTTCAGGGAGTACTGGACAAAGGCTTTGTGATGTGTCCTTCCAGCACTGAAATATTCCAAAGGTCTGGATCCTCTGTCTCGGCTGCTGGGTGATGTCCAAATGTCACTTCAGCTCCCCATCCTCTGGTTTTCCCATCTCTAAGTAGAGGTGCCCTGAGATTTATGTGAAAGGTGTTGTTGCTGTGTCTCCAAGACAGGACACGGTGCTGACACTTTCAGAAATGATCTATGGTGAAAACTGCTCATCTCCCTGAATATGGCAATCTCTACTGGCTTGTGGAAAACAAGTGTTTTAACTTTTGTTAGTCATATGGTTTGCACTATTCTGTGCTTTTTCAATGTCCTTTTTTATCCATCCAAACCTCCAAAAATTAGTTTTCATGTAATGCCTCCAAATTCAAGTTCATTACTAGTCAGGGGTTCAGGATTCACTTTCAGACTAAGAGCTAACAGATATAACTGCAAAGTCCTCACAGAATTAAACACCACATTAAGAAAACCCACACACAATTGAGAGGCCAAAAATCTCATTCCACTTTAATATCAATCAAATAATTAATTGTAGCAATGCACCAAGTATTTTTAATGACGTGTAGAAATAACTTATGCCCTTGAAATGTGTCTGAAGCAGAACTTAAATAGATCAATTATTTCAGTGATTCATCTCTTGAGTTTTTTTTTTTTTTTCTGGTAAGACTAAACACATTTCTGTGTTATGATATCAAATGATTAAAGAAGGTCCTCTGAGCTAGTCTAAATTAGGCTAAGTAGAAAAAAAATAGGGAATTACTTTTTATGATCTATCTTAGATTTATCTGTTCTTTGTTAAACACTTCCTGAAACTAGACTGTGTCAATGAAGAAAACTACTCACTGATAAATTTAACATGATCTTTTGCTATCTGTGTTTCTACAAGGAGTTTAACATCCTTGTAAGTGGAAATGCAGCTCTTCAAAGGTGAGAAAAAAGTGCCTCATACACCTGTACTGGCATGGGCTTCAGAAGCAGTGACAGATGGGCGAGGACTGGCTGCTTCCTGGTTTACAAGGACAAAGATGAGGCCCTCTCCCATTCACCCTTTATTTTCTCTATAACTTTCAATTTCTTTCTGTTGTCACAGTAACCAGTTCAACAAGTAATGCATAAACCCCAAATGAACTGAAACAATGTTCAGGTTTTGTCATCTTTTGTACAATATCAATCTATTTTATTTGTCTTTCAAGGTCCATAAGTTTAATGGTCACTGGTCTTTTAAATTTTTCCCCATAAAATCAGCTGTGCTACATTAGAGTTTTCACAGCCAGCAGCCTTCAGAGCCAAAAATGTTTTGTGTGAGTACAAATACAGGAGAGAGCACAGTGGGGAAAAGCCTCTCTGGTGGCCAGTGATGTACAAGAACTGTTCTCAGTAGGAGGGAATGTGGTGAGGGCACAAGTCACTGCCCTCACCTCAGAGTTCCCCCAGACAATTTTATCTGTTCCAGAATCCTTCAACAAACCTAAATTAAAGAGTTGGATGCATGAAATAATATACTCAGATATACAACACAGAGTGTGAAATTCTGCATTCATCTTGCCTCAGTTTCAGCAGGTGATTAAAGGCCACCTTCTCACCTGCCTCTGTGACCATGCCAACTTCCTGGAGCTTTCCCATCCCTGCAGCATATTTAGAACAACTGTGACAAGGCTTGACTCCTTGCCAGAGCCAAGACAGGCAGTGATGGGAGAGGACATATACCCTGTGCTCAAAGGCTTCACTTCGCAATAAATTGTAATAAACTGGACACCACCTACTGATGATTCAGCACAAAACCTGCCATTGCTCTAAATCTTGGTCTCGTGACAGACAAATAACATTGAGCCTAATCTAAAGTCAATGAAATTATTTCAGCTGACTTACTGGGCCAGTCTACTGGCCACACACAGTGTTCAGCAGAAGGAACAGCTTTTACCTCCTCTATTGGCATTCTATTACAGTAAACTAGCAAAAATTAAGTATTGTTTTCCCAGTTTAATTACCAAGATTGTGTTTACTACTTTAGACAAGCACATAGATCTGTTACTTTTATCACACAGAGAAGTGAACAGAGTTGAACAGTAAAAACATGTAATTAAGCAATATAAAACAAGATGTCTCCAATATTAAAAGTAACCAAAGTTAGAAAGGCCTTTTTTTTAAATACAGCACAACACATCTGAGACCTGATGGCAGAAGGCAGCACATACAGGAGAGATGCAAGACTTGCAAAACTACACATTGCATTCAATACATTTTCCCATGGTTTAAAGGAAAAGAACCTTTTCTTCTATCAGATGCTCTTCAATTTTATGACAAATACAACTAATGCCCTAAAGATAAGGGAGAGCATTAGAGCACAGCAGAGAAATATGCTCAGCCTAGAAGGCTTAGCACAGAAAAAGACAAAAGAGCTGTAATATTTCACTCCATATAGAATATTCCAAAACAGATCTGAGACAAAAATGGGTCCCAATTAAGAATGTGAAGGGAAAGAATATTAAAAAATCACACCCAGGTATGAAAAATTAGCATATTACGGCTCCAGAGTGTTGCACAGCCACTATTAACCCTTCTAATACCTTTGTGCTGTTATTCCAACTAAAACAAAAGTGACCACACTATGTCTACTGGACTTCAGCATGGTTAAACAGCTGAAATACTTCATTATTGTTTCTCAAGTGCTTTTATATTGGTGTTTTAGGAAACAGAAATATATTCCTGTTATTGCAGATACAAGAACAGGGACAAAGAGGTGTCACTGAAGATAACCAAGGGAATCTGAGCTACAGCCACAGTAAGGTCTGAGCTATATTCCACCATCCATGCTCCTCATACTCAGAGGCAACAGTGACCATTTAAAGGTCATTAGAGCAAACAGGGTGACTCCAGTATTCCCTAAGGTGGGCCACAGACCCCACAACAAGTCTGCTGGAAGGGGGGGTTCCAACTGCTATGAAAAAGTGTTTGTGTGGAAAGACAGGTTTTCTAGGGAGAGATTTTAGCCCCCTAAGCTGGAAGAAGAGAAGGGGAAGGGACTTTATTGCTCTCCACACCTCCCTGAGAGGAGGTTGTAGCCAGGTGGGTTTCTTCTCCCACAAAAGTGTTGGGCAAGAGGAAATAGCCTCAAACTGTGCCAGGGGAGGTTTAGATTGGACAGTAAGGAAAAATTCCTTCACTGAAAGGTTGATCAAGCATTGGAAAAGGCTGCCCAAGGAAGTGGTGAACTCCTCATTTCTGCAGGGATTTAAAAGGCGTGGAGGTGTGGTGCTCAGGGACGTGGTTCAGTGGTGGGTTTGTCAGAGCTGGCTTCACTGCTGAACTTGATAATCTTACAGGTATTTTCCAATCTGAATAATTCTGTGATTCATGCTGAGTATCCCCTTTACGTTAGAGCATGTTTCTATGTATTTATACCTTTAATGACAGCAGAACACTTTCTACCTACATGGTAAAGGTCATACCATAAAGCTTGTCACTGGATTTTCTGTTTGCTTCATGTCACATCTCCATTAGATAACAAACTTGCCTGGAGAGAATATACATCTTCCAGTGACTTGTGAATTGACTGTTTTCACACTATCTTCTGTAAATAACATTAATGCCCACGCTGGATGTTAGAATGCTGCTTCACAAACAGGCACCTTATTAGTTTGGAAGAAAGTTTAGGAGAGAAAGTAATAATTGCCCTGCCTGGGCTAAATAATCACACCTGGAAAGTATGATTTGACTTAAACATAAGTCACTCTCCTAGCAGAGCTGTCATTTGACATGGACAGGCTGCTCTGTTTCCACAACCCTTCCAGGTGATAGAAATGGAGCCAGAGCAGAAGGGTGCCAGGTTATTATCTGGCCCCATAGAAAATCTGGCTGTAGTTTTTCTCTTTTGAATACATAATCACCTATTTGAAGTGTTTCACAACTGAGATTTAAAAGCATAAATTGAATTTTTCTGCTCTATTCCACTCTGCACTGCACTTTATGTTTTCCTTTTAAGTGATTAGTTACTGCCACACATAGCAGGTAGGCTGAAATCCTTTTTCATCTCTGCTTAGTGTCTCCCTACAAGGCTTACTTCCAAAATGATTGAAGATAAGAGCTCAGAAACAACAGACACTGGCAGCCTGCCAGTCACATGCACCCACACAGATGCAAAGTTAAAAATATATCAATTCCTGCCTCATACAAGTGGGTGCACAGGATAGAGAGGGCTGAGGCAACAGATTGAGAGGGAGAAGTGTCTATTCACAAAGGGCAGTACACATGTATCTGTCAAGGAAAAGGCCACGAGGAAGGAACGGCAGCTTCTGGCACTTCTGTGCTGTGGGTAGGATGCCTTAGTCAAAACCTTTATTTTCTGGGGTAATTTATGCTTAGAAATTTGTACCTGGGCTGGGAATCTCATCCATCCTTCTTTCTTTGTATTAAGGTCCCAGAAAACTGCCGAAGAATAGTAGGGGCACAGTCCTAAGGGTATGACATAAGCAATGCTGGTAGGAATATCTGGTTTCACCTGATCACTTCACAAAGGGATCAATGTGACAGACTTGTTTTCTGTGATCGCCTGTCTCTCTGCTGGGCCTAAATGAGTGGATTTTTGACTCTTCTTTCACTGGAACTGAGCTGTACCTCAAAGGTGGCAGATTCCTCCTGCAGAATTCAAGCTGGATACAAGTCCTGCACTGTCTAAAAATAGAAAATTATTTTTACCAAAACCCCAAGGACTGTGCCTTAATGTTAGAGTGTTTGGGTTTTTCTTATTTGTTTGGTTTCATTTTGATGATTAACTTCTGCTCCAGATTCCCTAATTGGAGCAAATCAGCTCTTTCTGGTAGCAAACAGCTCTAAGCATGCATTGATCTCCAGTGTGAAAGGTGCTGCTTCTCTGAACTGGTGATTCAGGCTCAGTCGATACCATACAGCCAGGAAAACACCTCCCCTGTTGTTCTCTCAAACCTCTTTTCCTGGGTCTTGTTCTAAATCTCCTTTTAAGAGATTTTTATTCCAAACAAACAAAGGGAATTGCCCTTTTCAACACTTTGAAGCAGTGCAGTGTCAAGATTTTTCTCTATCCTAATGGAAGTACTTTGAATTGGGTACTGAGCCCATTATTAAAGATAGGTCCTGGAAATTAGTTGCACAGTTGTATCAAATGGATGGTGCACCCTCCCAAGCAGGGGTAAATCTGCTACAGAATGTTCTTAGGATTTGCTAAACCAGGAGCTTCTCCCCAGACCCCAGGTCAGCAAAGTTCACAGTGCACCAGCTGAGCACTCTCAGGGCAGCAACTGTACAGCCACACAAAGGAGGGGTTTATTTTTGTGTTGTCTTAGGACCGGGATTTGTACTAACAAGGTCAAGCCTCAGGAAAAATGTGAGGCTTTGAGGCAAGCAAGGACTGGACAGGGCCAAGACTGGCAGGAGGGAACCTTTATAGTGCCAATAAACTGGATTCTGATTTCCATTGTGAAGGGGGTAAATTACAAACTGATGAAGCTTCTCCACAAATGTGATTTCTATTAACACTAAAGCAACCATGGGCATATACAGAGGGTAAAATGGGTCTCTGGAGTTTGGTATTTTAACCATCAGTCATACACTGTAAGCGGTGGAAGAAAATAAACAGTGTAGCAACAGCAACTCTAAAGGAACATAGAGGACAGGAGAAGTAAAATATTAAATAGGAACAGTCACTATGGAAACTGCTGGATTTTACTATTTTAATACCTGGATGATTTAGAGGAGTGGCAATAAGACATGGAGGTTTCTGCCTTTGGAGGAGGCATCAGTTCAAATTTTGCCCAAGTTGGGGGCAATTCAAAGATCATCCCAGTAACTGTTCATGTGAAATGAGACTTCACAGTTTCAGTCCATTTTCAAGGGTTAATATCTGTCCAAGAAATATCTCCATCATGCAACTACACTTGTTAGAAGACCCAGCAGAGGTCCTAAAAACCTACTTGGGAAGGCAGCATTTTCTCGCTGTTTTACAACTCCAAGGCTGGGCCTCGAGGAGGTTTGTTTTGCTGCTGCTGCTAAGGTAATGCCTGAGACACCCAGATTTCAGTCTCTGGGCCTCACACTTACACATCAGGACCAGCAAACCAAAAATGAAAGAAAAGCCTACACTGTGTTTGGAAAAAGGAGAGGATGTTGGGCAAGATGGGACAGGAATTGCAGAAGAGAAACAAGATCTGAATCTAAAACTAACATATTCCTAAAATTGGAAATTTATCTAGATTAGCTTGTTCAAGTTACAGTTCCCACCTCTTCTGTCCTGGCTCACATCCAGCAAAGGGTAATAAATGCATTTGAGTGTCCATAAAAGGCAGAGACATTGTGGGAGGAGTGATGGAAATGCATTTTTATTCACTCTTCAGATAATTCTGTTAAAAAGCTAAACTGCAAGAGATTTATTTCGTTTTCAAGAGTGGAGACATACAATAAAGGGCTACTTGAACAATTATCTGGGAAAATGTCTAATATATTTTCAGTGACAAGTGAATTTCACAAGGTGAAATTCCTTCTAAAGGTATTTAAGTGTCCTGCTTGTGTGCACAGAGACAGAGGAAATGTAACACTCCCTCGTGTCTTTCCTTCCATGCTCCCCACCAGACACAAAGCAAGCCTGGACTGCTGCTTTGGATGTCTCACTACCAACTGCTACTGGATCCTGGAGAACATAAAGCAGATGGAGCACACCACCAACAATGTGCTTTGCCAGCTAGTCAATCAGCTGAAAACATCCATGATATAGCCAGGATTTTTAGGAAAAAGATGCACAGAACAGAATTAAAACATTATTTGACTGAGCACGTCATGGTAGAGGTGAGAAAACCAGAGGTAACCTCACCAGATTGCTGTTCTGACAAGTGATAGTCACAAAAAGGGACCTCATGTGCTCTTCAAAAAAGTCACTGCTGAAAATAACCAGGTAAACACCATCCTCCCCATCTAACTTACCAGGTGCTCTCAATGATGATGTGAATATTTTCAGTGGCAATACCACTAATTCCTGTACTATACCTACTATTATGAAGACTTAAGCCAATTCAAACAAAAAGACAAAAAGGTAAAAAGCAGAGTCTGTATGGAACAGTGAGATAACTCCAAGCTGATCAATAACTTCCTGACAACTGTATTGCACAGAGACTTCACAGGAAAACCAAACTGCACTGAGACAGAAACTGAGATTGTAGGACAGCCCATATATCTGAATTCTATATAGGCTACCAAAGCAAGATCCATAAAATGGGCTGAGCCTCTCAGGCCCTTCACAACTAAACAAACACAGCATTAGGAAAAATTACTACATTTTCACTCACTTATGGATCTGTGAAAGATACTGCATTAGGAAAAGTCAGGAATTTGTTTAAAAGAGAAAAGGTGGCAGAAAAACCACACGGTTGTTGGAACTAGTGAATCACAGGGAAAAGCCCTTTAACCATCAGTCTGCATCAGATTTGAAAGCAAAAGAGAGTTCCAGCATCAAATTCACTTATGATTACAATTCCTTACAAATAATTGGGGTTCTTTTCTGAATAAATAAATATTTCAATCAATGGAATATAGAGTCACATGGTATTTAATGATCCTGCTGGATATGGCACACAAAAGCTCTACCCATGTACCCATACAGGTTCCCAATTTTCCAAGACACAGAGCAGAACTTGCAGACAATGGGAAGGCAGCCTCACACCCTTATGCTTTGATTACAGAGCAGTCATGTTATTTTGCTGGTTTGCTCACTGTGTATCATACATATCTGTTATTTCAAAGAGAATTTAGTCTACACCAAACCTCAAATGGGACTTGAAGTAGAATGGGGGTGTGGGTACAAGATTTCCAGTCTCACTATGTTTTAACTGGAAAGACAAAAATTCCCTTTTCAGTTAAATAAATTTTTGTTTAAAAATGTGCAAAAATATGAAACCCAAACTGTATTTCAGCTTTTTAAAATGCATGCCATGAACTGAAATCAGAACAATTCTGGTATTTTAAAATATTGCTTGCAATTAAAAAAAAAGATCACTCAGTAGCAAAGTAAATGGAGCAGAAATTTAGTGTCTTCAAACTGTTCATTAGCCCAGAAGAGTAACAAGTATTTTTGTGCTTTCTGCACTGGCTTCCATTTTCTTTAGACTCAGAGCAAGTTTTACAAATGTGTTGCGATCCAGAAAATGTATCATTTTCTGTAAAACTCTGACATGATTCAGAAGCAAAGTTTGTCTCTTGAGGTTCTTTTAATCTGGTCTCCAGGTTCTTATTTATGCTCTCCTTTAGATATATGTGCCTCTTAGCAAAAAGCAAAATTTCCTATCATGTCCTGCCTGCGTTACATAGTATTAAATTCATTTCTTATCACAAACTATGTGTTAACTTAGGCATTTAAAATGTTTATGTAAAAGTGCTGTGAATTCCTTCTTTTTGTGCATCAAACTCCAAACCCACTGCATTTCTGTGGGTGTACAAGCAATTTAAATTTCAGCAATTTTGTGTTAGTCAGTATTACTTTTTATTTCAAAGTAGTGAGGAACTCAGCTAAAAATTATGATGGGCAAACTTCAAAGGCTTTGGAGTTGGAGTTGGTTTGGCTGTTGACTCCTCTGCTGTTAGACACTGCTTCAGAAGTAACCACCTCCCTGGCATCAGAGCAGCTTTTATCTAAGGCTGATAACTGCAAAAACATCAGAGATGTGAGGGTGACCCTGCCCTTGTACACCCACAGTAGAGGCTGCAGAAGCCACAGGTGTTTTCCTGCTGAGTTCCAAAAGCCCAGCCAGGCTCCCTGACATCCAGCCACTGCAGAACACACAGAAAAACATGATTCTGAGTCCAGACTTCTGTAAATCAGGCTGGAGTGACTGAGGGTTTTCTTTTGCCTCCCCTCATTGGATTCACTTGGCTATAGTACTGAAACACATGAAAATACGAGGTTTTTAATCTGCAGAGTGACTCCCGCATTACCTGGTTAAAAATGCTATAGCACAGCAGGAGATTATCATCATTCCTATCTTTCAGTGAGGAGTAAATGTTATAATCAGGAAATTTATACCTCTGTAAAATCTTAAAATCATGGAAAAAGAATTCAGTTTTTTGGTGGTGTCTGCATAAAACAAGATGACAATGAGACAGCAACCTACAGCTCACCACTAATGAAAATGTAATAATGTAATTTCTAGATTCTGTGGTTGTGCACAAGATTCAGGACACAAGGGTTCCTCACAGCCCACCTAGCCTAGCATGCCACAGCTCCTGAAGAATTTTGATTTAGTTTACAAATTATCAAAAAACAGAACAGAGAGAATGTGAAATAGCTCTGTTTCCTTAAAGTGCCTTAGTTGAAGCTTTTAAAATGCTTCACAGAGTCATCTGCACAACTGTCCATATTTAGGAAAATCTGGTGGAATGAACTACTGGGAGAGAATTATGATCCTGAAGAAGTTGTAAAGAGAGAGAAGCAGAAGGAGCAAGACTCACTTTTGGTGATTGACAGAGACTTTTAACAGCTCGAATCTTGATACGAGCACCTCAGCTAAATGCTTGTCACTCACGATGCTTCAAAGGAATGACCTGTCACAACCAGACTAATGCCCAGAATTAGAGAGAAAGAAAGATAAAACTTACTCTTAGAGAAGTGCTCTTCATGGTCATCCTGTTGGTATATTATCAGCTAAAACTGGAAATACGTGGGAGGTCTGGATGCTGTCTCAGCTGAAGTAGAAACCCAAGGTACCAAGGCAGAAATCCATAATCCATGGCAGGGTTCCATCAGGGTGCAACACTCTGGGGATGTTTCCCAAGCTATCCTGAGAGTTCTTTTAGTTTTATTGTGGAAAGCATTTCAGGGAGAAAACTTCCTGTTCTGCACTTTGTATGTGGATTCCTGTGACTGGACCTCTGGATTCAGACCTTACACAAAATGTCAGGGGGAGTCACCGCAGGGCAGGAACCCCTTTGCTCCCATTGCCTCCTCTTCTGACCACACCAGAGAGGACTGTAATGCCCCAGGAGTTCATTCCCTGTCACTTACATCAATTCCTAAGGGGACAAACTCTTTTATGCTTACATCAGAGACAGGTTAACTGGCTGCTTTGTTTACTCAGATTTTGGAAGTATTTTTGGACCTAAATGATTCTACAATCCATGAATCCATTTAGGAAGCCAAAGGCAGGTCTTCTGGCAGCTTCCCACTGCAGTTCTGTAATCTTCTACACTTGCTTTCTTCATCTTGCTGTTTTACTTGGTGCCATAATTATTTTCTCATTTTTAAATTCACTATTAATTTTAATTAAGCTCAGCTACACTTATTAGTTGAGCTAATCTATCTTCACTTTTAAACTCACACACACACACATACACATACAACAGTCTTCCTGCTGATTGGATTGGAAAGTTTTATGCAGAGAGGAAGAAAGACCCACATAAGTAATGAAATAAGAGGGCTTATAACTGCAGCTGGTTGGTTGGGGATTTTTTAATTAAGCTTTTCCTATCCAAAAAAGCCAATTAGTTGGGATTGAAAGTTTTCAGAGACCTATATCCTGTTTAATAAAATTTTAATCTGAAGTTTTCTCAGGTGAAAAGCAGAGAATAGTCACTAGTTAATACAAATCAAACCTAGAGGTCAAATCTCATCTACAACAGAGGAGGTACTGAGCATGCTGCATTTCATTATAAGAACAGCCCTGAGTCCAGAAATGCCAGCCTCACAAGCTTATCAAGTGATCTCATTTTCATTAGATATTCTGGATTTCATTCAGCACTAGGGCAAAACCTTCAAATCTATGATTTTTTTCATGTAGTTGAAAGTCTTGTTCTGAGTTATCCATCCATTTTCTTCTATAGTTATATTTTATGGAGTAAACAAGTACAAAAAAATACATTATTATTATTATGACTGTTTTTATTTTCTGAGATCTCTTGCTCAGAGATTTCAAGTGGTGCTTCAATGTCTGAATAAGCTATACAGTTTAGCAAGGAAGTTCTAACTTTGTCTGCATCCTGCATGTAAAATCAAATATTCTTGTTTAACTAACAACATGATCAATGCCAATTAACCACTTCACAAGCTGCTGAATCAGAGAATATTGTCCATGGACTGCATCAGTCCATTGTTTGCTCTTCTACTTTCCACTTCAGCTTCTCCCCCAAGCCACAACAACTCTTTTATGCTTGTGCAGTCCCTGTTAGACTTTCCTATTTACAATATTGTGTGAAGAAACAAGGTATGGCCAAGGTGGACCATATTCACAGAATGTTATCATCCAATATCCCAACAGTTGCTTGTACCAGATGTTTCAGGAGATGATAAAAGACCCTACAGGAAGCAGATGTGAAACAATCTGCTCTGCATAACTCACATGCAGAACTATAGCCATAAGTTCATCTGTATTCTCAGAGCTTGAAAAAAGGGCACATTTCCAGTATCAGCATTTACTCACACGTAGGCTCAGCACATTCTGTGAGCCTTTTTCTTTCCAACCTTTTCTCCCAGATCTTTCCAATGTCCATTCCAGGGACTCACTTTATCTGCAGACATCTTTTCAGATATTCAGAAGAATATGCAAGTATTGAAAAAGGTTTAAGAAGCTTTAAACTGTTCTTTTTATCTTTTCTCACAGATAAGAGATTTCCCCAAACGAAAATTAATATGTTATTTGGAAAAGCAAAGGAGAGGCAAATTGGTATGATTGTTTTCTCTACAATAGGGAATAATGTCTATAAACTTGAACTAACAGGTCACCTTCCGGTCCCACCCTTCTGAGTGAATCAGGGAAGTGCATGAATTAACATTTTCATAAATGTTACTGTTTACAGTGATTCCATGTTTCCTCTTCTACAGCCTCCACTTAGTGTGGACACAATTCTCTGGGAATTGGTACAGCTGGAATTCACCATTGCCTATTCTCTTTGGTAAGGGAGGAAATACCTGGATGGCATCTGAATACTCTGAGGACTGCAGGACTCACATATTCATGTATTCAATTTTATTAACATCTCCAAAGGACAAGACAAAATAGAATTTACTTATTATTTATAGCCTGTTCTAGGTCTTCTATATTTTCAAGTTCATCACAGGCTACCTCTTTCCCCCTAACATTATTTGGAACAGACACAAGACTCCCTGAACATGAGTTTTTGCACAGATATTTTTGGTTGAGAGACAATTTAGATGTGTTTTGATGATATAGAAAATGCCCTTGTATTTGTGTGTCTTTGAATTATGATACAGATGTTGGTACAATAGTGTCCCCAAGCTTTAAAATGATTGCCCACTTACACAGACTCACAAACACAGAAAAAGAAATACACAGCAGTCAGCTTTTTCCAGCCCCTAAATCCATCTCTCTGTTGCAGATTTACATTTATTTGTAGAGACCCTCAGAACTGGCCAAGAAGGGAGGGGTGAGCAGAGGGTGCATTATGAACACTGAGGAAAATGTCAACATTTCAACCTTAGACCATATTCTGTTGTCATGACAACATGATGTAAAGTGTTTTCTTAAAGAGAAAGATTGCAATGTAAATGAGGAAGAAAAGCTGAGTTTATCGAGCAAATTCAGATGGTGTTCTTATGAGGTTGTGACGTGGGTTACAACATGTCAGCTAATATAGTGAAGAGACTAAAAAATCCCATACAGAACAAATGCTCACTTCACAGTGGTGCTGTATAAAAAATCCATTTATCATTACAAATTAAGTTTACAAACCAGACTTATAAAATATTCAAAATAATTTAATATATTTTCTACCAGCTATTCAGAAACCATGTGATGGCTTACATGCTCATCTTCTATGTAAGGTGCTGATTCAGAGCAGCTTGATTTTTTATGCAACACCAAAGATCTGTTAAGTGCTGTAGAAACACTTAATGTGCCACTGGCCTCCAACCCTGTAATTGCAGTGGTCAAAAGGTAGAAAAAGGGAATATCATTATCCCATTTCAAAGCAGGAGCAGAGGCACAGGGCATGTGAAGCCAGAGGCCCAAAAATCAGATGAAAAGCTTCCAACCGTGTTGGGAATTACATCAAGATTGCTGCAGCCTGGCTGTGCAGTTTACAATGTCATTCTCATCTGTTCACACAAAGAGAGAAATTGGTGACTATTTTCCTTCAAACATTTACTGGGGCTTACAGTTATTAAAGCTTTCATCATTTACCTGAAATGTTAAAGTTTCTGTCATTGCTGGGAAGTGACTCCTGTGTGCCCTGGGGCAGGCAGGGGAGCAGAGCAGAGCCACAGAAACACCGAGTGGTGCTGGTGGCCCTTGCTCACTGCCCGGTAAAATAAATAGATTACACCGTTAAAATAAATAGATTACACCTCCCACAGCACCAAAACACCATGGATAGTGATGCCAATCTAAGTGATGCCAATCTTGTAGCACTCAGATGGAGATGGAGAATTTCTCCCTGAGCCCCTCACCTCCAAAAAAACCCCAATAAAAATCTTACCAAATATCTCAAACTGGCTTTCTTTCTTCCTTGCCAGTGCAGTCTGCTGAATTAAAAAAAAAAAAAAATAAAAAAATTAATAACTAATGAATTAGAAAACTTGGGTTTGAAGTTTTTCTTGACAGCTCTCAAACAGAATGGTTCCTCAGCAATAAATAGAGAAATATGTCCCTAGCCTGCCTCCTGCTTCTGCAGAGATGGCAGCCAAAAGTTCATTTCACCTAGAGCTGACCTCTAGAAGTGCCCTGGCATTTGGTATTTCAGTGATTTGTGGCAGTTTCTGGGAGCCAGAGGGTCCCAGAAGGGTGGGAAACACCTGAGTGTGGATGAGGAGATGCCATTTGCCCCTTGGAGAGCACAACAAGAGTAAAGCAGGTTTTGGGCTGCAGGTGTTGTGTAGTCTTGCAGGGTTCCACCCTTTCCAGTGGGATTTTGTTAAAAGGAAACCTGGAGAAGCAGGCGAAATTTGAGACTCCTGCAGTGTGACAAGGGCCAAGGGTGGGACACCCTGAGCACTGACCTGAGCAGTGACTTTACTCAGATTGAAGGGGTCAATCAGATTTACACATCTTACAGGGCCAAGCCTCAATGCTTTAAATAAGCTGCAGAATTTAGATCTGAAGTGTTCTAGAGAAGGAGGGCTGAATTCAGCTCTGCTAAAAATGGTTGGTAAGAGTGATTTACTGGAAAAGTCCATTCTAAGAAGATACTACAGCAATTCTGGTATAAAAGATTGCTTGTCTTGTTAAAAGCTTACAAGCTATTTGTCATCTCAGTGCCCTGTTCCCTGCAATGTCAGGTTCTGGAAAGCTGGGAACTCCCAGGTAATGAAACAACCCAGTGTGTGCTAAGAAAAGTATCTCCTATGCAGAATTATGGCTTTGCATCTGATTCTAGAAGGTGGCAATTATGGTCTCCCTGTCTCTTTCAAAAATATGTCTCTGAGTTCTCTGTCATGTGAGATATGAATAAAATGGGATACTGAGACTCCTGTCAGTCACCTTTCCCTTTTCTGCGAAGGGAACTGCCAGAGAAGCACATTGGGATTGCTGCCCACCCTGAAAAAAGACAGAAACAGCTTGGAAAAGCTCCCAAGATGTTCTCCAAGGGGAATTTGCATGCCTGAATGTCAGGTGTGGCTGACTCTAGACCTCAGTCTGGAACCCTTCCTGGGTGATACCCTCACCAAAGGTGTGGAGTAACACTGCACTCATTAGCTCTGCCACTGCTCAGACTTCTCCAGCAGCTTTAGCAGGAAGCCTGCTGGTCAGCATGACCTCTGTACAACAGCAAAGAAAATCACAGGTCACTTCCTAATCCTCTTCCTGAGTAAAAAGGGATGTGTTCACTTTCTTCTACCCATTGATAACCTTATGCTGGGAGGATTATAAACCCCATTATGTGGAAATATTGCTCCACTCATGTTTGCAGCACCCCACAGGGACTCGGGTGCAGCAGCCTGGATAGGATTACTATAATATAGTAATGATCATGTGTCTTTCCACACGCTACTGAGACTAAAAAAAGATTCTAAGAAAGCCCAGAAAATTCTTATTCAATGATACATTACTTGCATGAGTTTGGAACCCAATATCTGATGTTTGAAAAGCAAGTTTTCATGCTGCTTCCTCTTTAGAGGATTTGAGAGGGAACATAATTCAGGAATCATTGCTGGGGCCAACCCATGGTTTTTGACCTAGAAACAAGATTGCAGAGTAAGAACCTGCTCCTCCATCTGGTACACACACTAATAATCCTGCCCACAAGAGCAATTCAGTTAACTGAACTGAATCCCTAACATTATTGTCATGGTGGGCCTCTATAGGTGGTCCTCTACACCACATCAAACTCAGCCTGGCTTTCAGATGCAAGTGTGAGGTTAGATGAAGCTGGCAGGTAGAAAAACACATCTTTGTGTTCATAAATTCAGCCAATTTGATCAGGACTTGCTGAGAAACAACCCCATGACATCATTTTAGAAAGGAAAAGAGATAGAACACACAGATTCACTATCCTATTTACTAGAGGTTTGAACTTTTAAACATAACTGTGAGAAAAAATAAGAGAGAACACAAAATAGACTCAGAATTATCATCTTATCTCTGTGTCCACACCTGTGGCTCTGTTGACACAAGGCTACATTACAAGAGATTATCAAAGTGGGGGCTAACCTTCATATCTTTGTAGCATCAAGTGAATGTCAAAGTCATCATCACAAGCACAGCAGATCCCATTTGCTCTGTTAACTGCATCAGTAACATCTTTTCAATAAATGTCTCTGAAATGCACTTTGTAAGAAGGAAGATTGCTCATTGGAACAGCAAGGGAAGAAGCACGGAGATACTTTGCTAGAAATAGAGAACTTGAGTTATGCCATTGAGATCAATGGAAATGCAGAGAAAAGCCTGAATAAGAAGTGTGGGATTTGACCCTAAATCAGCTTACACAATTTTCAACAAATTGAGTTTTTACAATCTGGTGGAAGCTCTAATTATGTTGTCATAAAAATCTCCGCACTGCAGAAATCTTATTTCTGAAGCTCTCCAAGAGGCATCTGTAAAGAATTTTCTTTCCCATTTTGCTCTGATAATGGACAATATACAAGGCGTCAGAGTAGGGAGAGCAGTCTGGGACATGCCCCTTCCATCACCTCTCTGACAAATGAAGCCAATAAACAATGGCTGAGTTTTATTAAGTCAGATTAAGGACCAAAGTCTCAAGCTCCGACTCTTCACTTGGACAAAATTCCCAGAGATGAGGACAATTTACAGTATGTGTTTCACACTGTGGTAAAAGACTCCCTTCTCCAAGGATGAAACGTGCCTTTAAATGCCTTCATTCATGAGCTGCAAGTGTTTAAAGACAGATATCACAAACATCAGACCTCTTGTGTACCAGAAACATACAGAACTTCAGGGAGACAATGCAGAAAATTTCAGGGAGACAAGAAAAATTTTTCACAAGCTGAATGAGAACAGTTGAGATGAGAACAGTGAGAACAATGAGATGTTTTATAGAAATAGCTCAGGTTTAGCAAAGTTCTGCCAAAGTCCCGGGAGTTTCCATGAGAAACCCACAGATGTCCTGGCAGCTCATTTGCTGCCTTTTGGCACAGCTGCCCTTTCCAGGCCGCTGCTGGGGGCAGCCCAGGGACACAACCCCTGAACACCTTCCAGACTTTGGTCTGGAGCTGCCGTGGCCTGGGTGGGCACAGGGAGGGTCACAGGGCTCTGCAAGGAGGCCCAGAGGGCAAGGGAGGGACACCCTCAGGGTCAGGGAACTGGGTACCCTGCTTTAATTATGGACAGGATAACAGTTATGTTTCCAACTCAAACATTTCAACCTCCCAGTGAAATGGAAATTCTCACTTGAACAGATCTGTTCAAAGCCTGCTGGTGTAACTCAGGCCTCTAACATTTTAATTATCACAAAATATTTATTGTGGACTGGTCCCCCCAAAAGCTGGCATTATGGTAACCAGGAAATAATTCCTGAATAATTCCAAAACTTGCTTTATGAAGTATTTTCTTCTATGATTTTTCTCCCTTTTTAAGGAAAGCATGTGTTTCTGACCTGATTTACCCAAGGAATTCCTTTAAAATCAGAGCCAAATGGAGTGCCATTTCAGCTGTTTCAATGAAATGATATTAGACAGAAGAATTGTCTGCCATGGGGAAGGTAATCCGTATCCATAGCCAGCTGAAAGGTGTTGGCTCAGCTGACATGTTGGCAATGTGTATTTCCACACATCTTGTTTTAATTTCAAAGCACAAATCTGTAATGTAAAACTGTAAATTCCTAAGGCTGCACTATCATTCAAAACTGGCCACATTTGGTTAGACTAAAATTCTCTCTTGCCCAACACCTCCAGATTCTCAACAAAAACCCACAGGGATTTATTGAACCAAGGCTTTTTTTGTACATTCTTCCAGAGCTGCTGTTTCCTTCCCAGAGGCAATACCCATGTTCCTTTGTTCCAGCACAGCCTGGGTGCAGAGCACACCTGTAATTTGGGATCCATTGCTATTGCAAACAGAAACTCCCCACACACCCTGGGAGCTGTGGCTGTTTGCCCTGCAGCTCCCAGTGCACAGACAGCATTGGGAGGTTTCATAAATAAACACAACAAGCCAGCCAATTCACTTTTACATTAACTATTTGCATAATAGTCTCTGTATTTTGGCTCACACTCCGTGGGTGATGAAAGTACCAACAACAGCAGGGCGGGGAACATGGAGGAGCTGGGAGTTTTAAAGGAGAAATCTCACCTATTCCTGTAGACCAAGAACCTATAGATATTTGTCTATTTGTACTAATATATTTTAAAGAAAAGATTGCCGAAAGTGTACCATGCAGCCAGCCAAGAAGCATGCACTGGATAAGCCTTACACCTTAATTGCATGGAGCAGAACACCATGGCAGGAAGAGCTTACTGAGAGGAAGAATCAACAGAGCAAGAAGCAAGTATTGGGGATATGATATGATATGATATATGATATGATATGATATGATATGATATGACATTATATTATTATGTGGACTGCAAGGATGGGACACAAAAGAATCCACAGAATGTCCATCTCATTTCAGTGGTGCTCGCTGTCTGCCCCAGCAGTGTCTGCTCCTAGGGAAAGGGTCAGTGTCACCACCATTATTCCAGGGGCTGTCAAAAAACTGCAGCCTCTTCCAGCAGGGAGAGGGGCTGGGCAGAGCCTTCCTTGGCTATGGGTAACTCCATCTCCTCCACTTCCCTCCTGAATGACTGAGCAGCCACTCAGGCACACCATATGCATGCACTTGTACCTGATGATGACTCTCTGCAACACAAATCCTGCTCATCTTTTAAGTGCTACCATTTCACAACGTGCCAAGGTACTTTATTTTTGGTAATAGCTCTTCATCTAACACAGTAAGACAAGTGTACTGGCTCAGTCCCTTGATGCTCTTTAAATAACATTCCTAGCAAGGAGCATCCCTTGCCAGGAGCACCAGGCTCACCCTCCCTGGTCAGGGCCAGGCTCTGAGGGTGCTGAGCACAGGGTCACACTCACTGCCCCAGCCCCAGGACAGGACAAAGCTGCTGTCCAGAGTAGCAGGACAAAGCTGCTCTGCCCTGGCCTGCAGTGGGCACTGAGGGGCCCAGGAGGTGCCTTTGGGAGGGGGTCAGTGCAGCAGGGGCCTCCGCTCCTCACCCAAAACCTGATCCTGGGGTCCACCTTGAGCACTTTCTCCAGACTCTGTCCTGTTCCCCAGCAGATTCCTCTCGCC
>VXBB01022885.1:635407-722011 GCA_013399915.1 Illadopsis cleaveri
CCTGTATAATTTCTCTATAGGAAAATGCACTGAGGTGATCTCAGGTCAGGTTTTCACAGTTAACATACATTCTCCAGCATTAAGGAGTGGATCTTCTCCAAAGCTGGAAATGACACGTTCTCTTTCCTCCCTTTTCATAGAAATGTCTCTACTTCAAATGTTAAATTGATCTCTTTTTCTTTTTTAATTTTTATTTTTTTCAGTGTAAATGTCAGTGGAAAACTTCACGTGCACAGGTGGAGTTAGAACGTGCTGGCCAAAGTCTCCCAAAATCTGTTACTTGTGGAAGATTCTGCTCCTGGAGGATNTGAGAGGAAGAATCAACAGAGCAAGAAGCAAGTATTGGGGAGATGATATGATATGATATGATATATGATATGATATGATATGATATGATATGATATGATATGATATGATATGACATTATATTATTATGTGGACTGCAAGGATGGGACACAAAAGAACCCACAGAATGTCCATCTCATTTCAGTGGTGCTCGCTGTCTGCCCCAGCAGTGTCTGCTCCTAGGGAAAGGGTCAGTGTCACCACCATTATTCCAGGGGCTGTCAAAGAACTGCAGCCTCTTCCAGCAGGGAGAGGGGCTGGGCAGAGCCTTCCTTGGCTATGGGTAACTCCATCTCCTCCACTTCCCTCCTGAATGACTGAGCAGCCACTCAGGCACACCATATGCATGCACTTGTACCTGATGATGACTCTCTGCAACACAAATCCTGCTCATCTTTTAAGTGCTACCATTTCACAACGTGCCAAGGTACTTTATTTTTGGTAATAGCTCTTCATCTAACACAGTAAGACAAGTGTACTGGCTCAGTCCCTTGATGCTCTTTAAATAACATTCCTAGCAAGGAGCATCCCTTGCCAGGAGCACCAGGCTCACCCTCCCTGGTCAGGGCCAGGCTCTGAGGGTGCTGAGCACAGGGTCACACTCACTGCCCCAGCCCCAGGACAGGACAAAGCTGCTGTCCAGAGTAGCAGGACAAAGCTGCTCTGCCCTGGCCTGCAGTGGGCACTGAGGGGCCCAGGAGGTGCCTTTGGGAGGGGGTCAGTGCAGCAGGGGCCTCCGCTCCTCACCCAAAACCTGATCCTGGGGTCCACCCTGAGCACTTTCTCCAGACTCTGTCCTGTTCCCCAGCAGATTCCTCTCGCCCATGGACCTGCTAACACGGGGTTTGCCCTTTTTATTACAGTTCAGTTCAAAACAAATATGAAACTCCCCAGTATGTTTGAATTGTGCTCAGCATTTTTTTCGTGTGGCAAGGCAGCTGCTCCCTGGCAGCCTCCTTATCTACAGCAGAGATCAATGCAATATTCTACTTACCTGTGATAAGCTGCATCTTCAGGCCATAACAAAACCCAATTTATAAGGGATCTTTGAATGTTGTATATATATCTAACAGATAAATTAAAATTAAAGAAATTTAGAAAATTAAAGTAACATTTACACTTTAATAACAATAAATCTAATATTTTATAAACACATTATGCCTTCATGGATTTAATATCATTTATGAATTGCTCTTTGAGCTGTTTTTATTTCGGAAGTGATAATATGCTTACCTTTGTCTTGTGTTTGCCTGATTTATGTATCCCTAGCTGCAGCACCAAATCTAACATGGTTTATTTTTTACAGCTTGGATGTATAAAATGTGATCAACCAGATTCTCAACAACGTCTCACCCTTTCTAGAAAACATCCTTCACTCTGGGTACAGAGGAAGTCATTGAACTTATGAAACACAAATCTTAGCACCTTCAGGAAATAGTGTGAAAAATACCNTCAGTGTAAATGTCAGTGGAAAACTTCACGTGCACAGGTGGAGTTAGAACGTGCTGGCCAAAGTCTCCCAAAATCTGTTACTTGTGGAAGATTCTGCTCCTGGAGGATCTGGACAGGAGCTCAGGTACCCACTCTGGGAGAGTCAGGATATGGGGAGGGAGGGTGAAGCCGGGGAGGACTTTGCAGTCCCTCAGTAACAGGGTCAGCACAGCACATCCCACAGCAGGGGGATGGAACAGCTCTTCCCGGTAAATAAACATCCCCAAACTGCTCAGAGATGGAAACCACACCAGTGAAATAAGCTGAGGCTTATTCACACATCTACAGAGCAGCTTGGAAAACGTGCTGCTTTTGTCTGGCAATTAAGAAAAGCAGTTTATGTTACTCTGGTGGATTATCAGGGAATGTAAGTCCAGCCCTTTCAAATGTCAACAGTGTTCCACCACCCCCCACGTTTTACCAAAGGCACAGTGTAAAAAGGACTAACTAGTATGTTATGAAAAGGCAGACATCCAAACATGAAATGTGAGGCATTTCTGTACCAGAACCTGTAATTAATTACTTTGTGCTGGAGATAGGCGTATTGAAAAAAAAAGATTAACCTGCCTGCTTGCAAATCTTGTAGGGGTCATTGTTAACATTGTTTTTGTTATTTTGACTGGCATTTCTCTTTCTCTTAAGTGCATTGTAATTTTGCTTTTAGGAAAAAGGAACTGTATGGAATGTTTTCTTTAAAATTTTCAAAGTATTTTCTCATTCTTACCCCTTCACAACACATCTCTTGCTCTGTAAGCCTTTTCATAACACAAAAATGAAAAATAGTGAAGATATAAGAGTATTCATAATCCAACACAACATTTAGGTGATATGTTTAATTAATGTGAGCAAATTCATCATTTATAATGACGATTCATCATTCAGTAATTCCCAGAAAATAGTTTGTAGTTACATGTGACCATGTGAAAAAAAATAAAATCACACATTGGACACATTACTATAAACCAAGACATTACCATTTTCCTCTTGGCATTTTGCTTAGTGTTTGCTCACACTAGAAACAGAAGAAAATGACAATGATCCTTAGGATCTGCTTTAAAACCAGACAGCACCTTCATGCTCTTCACTAGTGAAAGGATTGTAACCCACAGCTGACACAGGTGCAGGGAGGATGCAGGGACTGTCAGGACACCCCTCCTTGTATCCCACGTTCTCAGAGAAAATGTTTGCCTGTACATGAGTCAAAATACACAGATGATACCTCCTTTACAGGGTAAGCTTAGAAGAGGGAACATTTCTTGTTTAAACAGACAAGCCACAGAGCAACACCATCATTTCCTCTCTTGCTTCTCTCATAGAATGAAGACACAGACAAGAGTGGATTTTCTCCAGGGTAATCTCCACAGCCTGGCTTTGCAAATAGAGATTTCTGAGAGTAATGTACCCACCTCACCCATGTGAGTGATTGCAGCAAGACTCTGACTAAATCATCATCATTGCCTCACAACTCAGCAGGACACAGCAAGTAACAAAGCCCATCAGTTTTCAATATCATGCAGGTTCACTCCAGCATCCCATCCTAATTTTTAATGCATCCTGCCCTTGAGCACAGCTATTTCTATTGCAGGTAAGGCTGCACAAGCACATGGTGAGTGGAGGCCCAGTGAGCTGGAACATCCTGTTTCAGCTGATATTCTGCAGAACTGTTTGGCTGCAGGAGCTCAGCAATATATTTTGATAGGCTTGACTATGCAGCTATAGATCTAGTTTGCTTCCCACTTGGATATTGTTCATGCACCAGTTATCACACAAAATTAGTGATAAGCAATATCAAGCAGAGCACTCTGTATCACAGCTCTGCCCAAGAGGGCTGATAACAGATCCCAGTCTCTTGATGCTTTCTGCCTGTACAGGAACCTGAGTGACTGCTTCTTTGGGAAGCAGAAGGCAATGAGTATTCTGAGCTTCATGTTAATGCAATGTCTGTCACATCCCTCTTGCACCTTTACCAGGAGCTATCAAAACCTTGGTGGAAATCCTAAAATGGAATACCTTTTTGCTGGTGCTTTTCCAATAAGGATGCTGTGATTCAGAAATAACTAGTGAGGATATTTTAGCAGCTTGCTATGCATAAAAAATGCGTGATCTTCAAAACACTACTGCTGATAGCAATTAGCATGTATTTATATGTGTAACTTCATTCTTACCTGGTTACTGCAGTATACAGAAGCTGTCAGCTTGATGTGTTAGAAATCCACAGAATGCTTAATTTAATGTATGTTCAGCCCAGTAAGAACAGTAAAGAATCACATACAGCTATCCCATTTATATAGCACATTTATAGCTCACTCTCAAGAGCCTAAATCCTGGCTTTTCTTCCCTTATTCCATTCTATCAGAAGCAGATTTTCCTAGAAAAGACTTACTAATCTATCTCCCATATTGTTTGAGTATGCTATTTGCAGGCTTGGATTTCTTTTTGCCTTCAGATTTTATTCTTTGGCCTGATATTTTCCTTTAAATACCCAGAGGTTATACATGTCTTCACACTGTCCACCCTTTGGTGCTGGTGTCACCTCATGAATATCAGCACAAAGAAAAAACCCCAAATACACACCACCACCCTCCACCACCACTCCCCCTAAAAAAAGAAGAATAAAAAATTGTTGGAAGGGTCAATATTGTTCGCAGATTTTTTTTAATCTTTGGCCACCTTGTAAGGAAGGATCCTCTAATTTTCATCTGGATTAGCCCTGGTTCCTAGACAAGAGCTGCAAAGTCACTTTTATGAGGCCCATTCAGGGATAATGAGCAGCCCAAGAGCACCAGGCTTGGGTGTGTGCAGCATCAGGCTCTGGGGTGTGCAGTCTATTGCCCCTGGGGTTTCTGAAAAAGATTCTGATGGGATCCAACAAGGGCAACTTTGATTATCCCATGTGGCTCGAAAGACACATCAACCAAACCACAGAGACCATGAATCTGAAAGGCAGCTGACAAATCTAGAAGAGAAGTAGAATTTGCTAAGATTCCAAAGGAAGATTTATATGTCAGATCACTGACTATATTTCAGAAGCTGTCATTTCTAGGAACATCAGTTGAAGATACAATTATTTATTGCTACCCATACAGAGCCCCATAGACATTAGGATGGATGTGCAGACATTACAGTCAGCAGCCAAAAAGAGACAGAAAGATGGGAAATATGAGGACAGGGAGAGCAGATTATGTATGTGTGTGTGTATATATATATATTAGCCTCTGATATAAGCCTTTCTTTTCACCTTTGATGGTTTAGTTCACCATCTCAGCTCACAATTTAATTTTGCTCATGCGTTTCTATGAACAATTTAATTTTACTCATGAGTTTCTATGAACAATTCTTGAGATTGGAAGGAACCAGTTCCAACCCCTGCCAATGCTATCTCGAGGCAGTTACTGACTTCAATTATAGTAATCTTGTTACAAATAAATTCTGGTCTTGTTCTTGGGGACCTTCAAGGAACTCTGCTATCCCAAATCCCCCTCTGTCAGCACAGCCTCCTGCTTAGAGACTCTCAACACCCAAGGCTTCTTTCTGTCTCAGGGAAACAATCATATACATTATTGAACATGTTGTAGGAGATATACTACATTATTTTGTTACCATACTGCTTAATGGCATTCAAACAGAATGTTATAAACACATAATAAATATCAATCTTGAAAAGATATTAAAATTTAAAAGAATACTAAATTACCCCATGTAGGTGAAATAAAGCTATTATAAATTAATAACCATGAAGGAAGTTGAAATTCTGAAGTTCCGAACAGGTAATTTAAATGTTTGAAAACTTCTGTAGAACACTGGGAGAACAAAGTTTCTAAAATCACAATTTTATCTCATCCTTGCTGAGTACTAGTATGTGGTTTTATGCCCAAAAATACATCCAGAGAGAATTATTTTCTGTAGCTGTAATTTTGTTCCACTATCACAGTCACAGAATGGTTTGGATTGGAAGGAACCAGTTCCAACCCCTGCCATCAGCAGGGACACCCTCCACAAGCCCTGTCCACCCACTAAGATATATTTTTCTTATTTTAATTGCTTCTAATTTGAGATATAATTTTGGCTGGTTTCTAGCAGAATGTCCTTGGTGAGCAAGGCATTCACACCCAGATTTTAAATTATTCTAAGTGTTTAGTAGTATGCAATCCATTGATTTTAGCAGGTGATGGGGTGCTTGCTATCAATCCTCTGCCAGACCTTATATACCCATGGGACATTGACATATAACATGAATGCACACACAGCTTTGGCAGTGTGGTTGTTGCTGTATCAGTATAAGACACGAGCAAAGCAAGGACCAAAGGCAGATATTGGACTGTTATCACCCCAAGTGAGACCCCTGAGGGGAGAAAAAAGTTAAGTTTTCAGGTACATTTGCTATTCTTTAGCTCTCCTCTGCAGGGACACCAGCTGCAAGTACAAGAAGCTGCATGCAAACTTTATTTCTAACCATAACAATTGACTAAGTTAAATATATGGCCTCTTTCAACAAACCCTGCCTTGAACGTTCTTTCAGCTTAAAAAATGGGACCTTTCTCTTCTTCAGTGCTGTAATATTTAACACAGGAACAGATTATTAATTTGTGTGCTGCCTAATAAACTATGCTAAACTGACTGGATTAATGCCTTCTGGCAATATTCAGTGGCCATGATGCCTTGTTATCCCAAAGCCTATGTGCTAAAAAGAGCAAAGAATCAAACAACTACTGTGGATATTTCACCAGTGCATGGGGCAGAAAACAACGGGGTAGGTACAGGCAATCCAACCTGGCTTTATTTGGGTCTGCATTACAATAGTTATGATCAATGGTGGTTATCAAATATAAATTGGATGTAGATTTCCTATGAATGAATAAAACTCTGTAGCCTTCAAATTAAGTAATATACCCATTTCATTAGTCTTTGCTAGTCATCACCAAAAAGTAAATCTCACTGTTCCAAAGATATAAAGCCTGTGCATCTCCAGCTACATCAACATGCTTTTAAATATTTTTAATTGGAAGAAACTGATAGAAGGTAATGCAGCATTCGCCTCACTGTGGATGACACGAGCACAATGTTTTAACTAATGTTTTATTTAAAGACATACTTGAAAAGTCTGTGTGAGTAATTGCCAGTTTGTCAGCTGAATCGCTTTATCCTTTGGAGAAGCTTTCTGTCATTATATTAGATGATTCTCAATTTCAGTGCAAGCCAATTTATAGGATAAATGTACCTCAGTGTCATGCATTTCATTCTTGAATATAAAATATTATTTGGGGGCTTGTTTTTACAGAATTGTTATCCTTCCTATCTTTACAGACATGTTACTAAATGACATATGCATTGAAAACCTGTGGTTTTATGGGAAAAAGAACAAAGATCTCCCTTCTTTTTCATACATTAAAAAAAAAATCTACTCATCTCTTCTTAGTATGAGAAAATATTTATGTGTAGTGTAGCGAAGTTTAATCCTGGCTGAGAATTTTTATTTATCTTAATGGAACTGCCTGAATGAAGAGCTGGCAGGGCTGGACCCCTTGTGCTCAGAATCCAGTATTTACACATCAGATACTACACTTGCACATTGCCAAAAAGCAGACTAGATGAACAGCACTTCTAATCACTGTAAATCAATTCAGGACTATTCTGTGTTATTTAAATGCTTACACTCCTTTGAGAAAGATATTGTGTTTATATTTAAGAGACTGGCATATATTAATCCTCAAAATGAGGCGCAAAACTATATGTTTTTAAACTCTAGAAGAAAATAATCTCAAGGATCTTGTTTGAGTTCTGTGGTTTAAGTGAGCAGAAATGCAGAAGATTTACTAGATCAATTATAATTCGATGAACTCTATTCCTTGTCAAGCAATTTTAATCTGATAAATCTGGATTGTTCACCTATCTGTGTACAGAAATAAAATGTGTGTGAGACTGACTTGCACAGATATCTGTAGGAGAAACTGCATCTTGTATTTTATGTAGGAGGGAAGCAGTTGGGAGATGAGCAAGAAATATATGAATCATCTTACGACTACAATCTATATCCAACTTCCTCCTCACAGGACATAAAGTTACCTGACAATTTAGCCAGTAGCGTGGGTTTCTGACAACTTTGCATAAAGTTTGTTTGACGAACCCTCATATTTTTAAATCTCTGTAAGAACACTCCTGCTAAATATATCCAAAGCATTTGATCTGAACAAAATTAAAACTGGAGAATTAAAGAAATGACCAAAAAAGCCACATCTTTGCAATGAAAGCATTATCTTGCAAATAAATCAGTGCTATAGTTTGAAATTAAACTTCGGGAATCTTGCCATCTGGGTGTGATTAATTTGGCCACTGTTTTTACAATCAGAACAAAAGATTTCGCACACACCAGCCCTTACCTCACCATCCTGATTTGAAATTCACATGGTTTTGATTTTAACAAGTCCCTAACTCCTTTCTCATGCTCATTGGGTGGTACCCATGGAACTGATGAACATCACAGATATCCTGGCAGGAGCTTTGCTTTGACTCACATGTGCCCTTTGATCCCCTTGGCTGTCAGGAGCAGCTTTCCCAGGCTCACTGACCACTGAGGACCAGGACAATGCTGCTCCCCTGGATATTGAGCTCTCCCTCCCAGGTGAGTCTCTAAGGACTGTGCCTCTGCTGCTTCTTCTAAAACATTCTTCAATGTTTGCACCCAGCCAAGAGCTCTGGGGGCTCAGGCAGGATCCCTGCCAGGGTCAAGGGATCCACTAGCAAGGGTTTCCATTCTTGCAAATCACTATTGTTTTCTACACTGCAGGTCTGTTTTAACTACATTTTCATTTTTGCTATGGCAGTTTTATGCAATCTTTGATGCAAGGACAGACAAATGTTACTGAAGGAATACCTACACGGGCAATCTGGGTTTTGTAGCAAAATGAACCTGCAGGTTGGCTCTGGGGGCTAAGAATGGAATATCTTTCCCATGCCAATCTCTCTGACACAGCTTGTGACAGATTCTGCCCAATGAGTTTTGGATGTTTCCTTATTATCAAGGAATTATTATCCCATGACTCCGTGCTTACATTAGACACAGAAATACCATATCTATGTTTAGGAAAGTTGAATTTTTCAACATGAAGGGAGACCAAACCCTGTTTACAAATGTGCTAAAATCTCCTTTCAAAGGGTGTTATGCACTTTTGAAAGCAGGACTCTTCAGTTAGAAATATATTTGTATTTAAAAGAAAACAAAGCCAGAAGAATTTTTACTTGATGGCCCAGAATTCTGATATTCTCAGAAAAAGAGATCAAAGACAGGAATTGAAGGAGTCCCTGGTTCTCTCTCTTTAGGAAGACAAGCAGGAAGAGAAAATTAAAAACAGCAGAGCAGAACACACTCTCACTCAAATGGAATACTTTAATGAAGCAAATGGGGAAAAAGTGTTAAAAAGCATTATTCCACATTTTTAAGGCTCTCCTTCCAACAACTGCATTTAATAAATTCTTTAACAAATAGATCTTAGTTTTTAAAAAAATCCCCTTGAATCAAGAGCTGTAACCATCAAGAGTAACCAAACCTTCTGCTCCAAAAGCATTTTTGATCATGTTCAAATACTCACTTCTTCCTTGGGTTAAAAGCAGGCATAGTAACAAGCTTTTTCAGTCATTCCTCTGAATTTCTGTTTGTCAGCTTCATTCTGGACTTGTGCTGACAACAGCAATATTGTTAAGATTTCTACCGAGTGTAGGTTCCAGCTGCAAACATCAAATGAATATTGATTTTCTTTTTACAACTGAGAAAGCTTTAACAGACACAGCAGTAGTAATTCTGGTAGATAAACCTGAGTTTGGGACCAAAAGTATTGTTGTGTTGTCACTGTCAGTGCTGCTGGGAATGAGAACTGGAGAAGAGCTGAATAGGCAAGTGATTCACAGAGTTCTTTCATGTGCATACATGGATTGAAATAATTTGGGTGGCAACTGAAGTGAAATCTTTTTCAGAGAGTTTCTGCATCTCAAAAACACCAAAATGATGCTTGGCAGGCAGATCTATTAGTAGGAGCAAATGTGAACTGGAAGTAGGTTGCAGACCAGATGAATGCATTTTCACTGACTGACTATCTCATCTTAAAACAAATTAAATTGTTCAAAACAGATTCAGAAATTCTGCTCATAACAGCACCTCATTAAAAAAAAAAAATTATTTGTGGTTTCTTAAAGAAAGTCTGAATTCCCACATAACCTTATCTTTGTTTTGTATCTAAAGAAATGCCCCAAATATTTTGCTTTTCAAGAGAAATTGAAAAGCAACTCCTTAAGCAACTCTTAATTACTAATCACATTATCTCAGTGTTTTTTCCTTAGTGAGGAAAACCAATGAAAATTAAAGGTAACACATCTGAATCGTCTACAGCAGGTCCATAATGAATTTCACACAATGCTCCACAAATATTCACACAATACTCCACAAATATCTGCTGATTATTCGTGCCAGAATCATTAATCTCCCCATCTCTAGGAGTAAGGCACCTGTCTTCTGCAGGATTGCTAAGGACAAAGTTAAGATTTTTCTCCCAAACCCAATTCCCACAACTTTGTATTCCAAACCCTCCCTTCTTTGGGCTTTCTCAGGCCTTTCCTACTCATCCTTTCCAACACAGCTCATGTTACCTGACACAAAACTTTACCTAAAGTGTTGTCCAGTAAATCAGGGCTCATCGGGTCTGGTTCTAACTCTGCTGCTGACTATGTAGATAATTTTGAACAAGTTTAAAATTAGGCCTCTCTCCACAGGTGTTGTAAGGCTTTGTTAATTTCAACACATAAAATGTACCTACAATTCAGCAGATCTTTCTTATATAGCCCTTTAAGTGTTGTAATTCCAATAAATTTAAAGTAATAGATTGAAAACTAATTTACTTAATTTTATTTTCAATAAAGAACAAGTCAATTTTCTAGGGATGAAAAGACATTACATAAATTGAGCTGGAAAACATTAATTTTAGAAGGTAAGAGGTTCATCAGGTTCAATTTCTTGATTGGCTCTGGTTGACAACCCTGCCAAGCCTTGCAGGACATTTCTCTGACCTCTTTAGGATATTGCACTGAATATTCTAAAAATGCAATGAAAGAAACCCCCAGCTAGAAGCACTCCAAAACTCTTATTTCCTCCCAGCCACAGAGATGGTTTAATGGAGCTGCAGGAAGATTGATGCAAATTTTTCAGGCAGCAGAGCTCTGCTGTGTACCAGCCTCCACAGAGTTTTTCTGCAGCTCCTTGGGGACGTTTGCTCTTTTGTGCCATCTGGTCCAGGCTCCAGAGAGGAGCTGAACAAGAACTCTGGGGCTCTGACACTCACCCAGCTCCTGTGGGGAGCACACAAGGGGAAAGATCAGAAAGTTTGTGCTGAGATTACAGGGGGAAAAGAAACAGAGGTGGGTGGGGGAATAAGGATACATATGCTTGGAAGTGTTGTGGCTTTACTGATTTAGAAAGCAATTGTAATTGTTGTTAATGACTTGATGTGACATGCTGGAACAAAATATGTGAAATGTCCCCTGATGTCACATAACCAAATTGCCATTTAGTCACACAAGCAGCCTTGTTTTCAGAGCAACTCTGCAATTTCATTCCTTACTCATATCAGTTGCATTTAAAGATACTGAATCATAAAAATAATGACACAAAATACATAATACATTTTAATCACTCTTATTATAAAGCTGTAGAGTGATGTTGGAAGTTGAACAAATAAAATGTAATAAAGAGTATATATATGCAAAACTCTGCAAATTAGTCCCCTAGTACTTATCTATAGCACTTCACAAATATTCTGAGATACTGGGATGGACTACATGCTTTTGTTATTAAAATGTTAGTATGAATATCAGTGAAATGTACTAGGAAATGTACTAAAAAGCAATATCTCTGTGTCTGAAGCACTGAAACAAATGGGGATTGCACTGGAGCACTGCTCCAACCAGTACAGAGCACCAGGCTGGACCTTCTGCATTGTGTTTTACATGCAAAAATATTTATTGTGTTCTGGCTTTCTGGAACACTCTCTGCATCAGTGCAACTTAGTGTGGTTTTAGTAGGGCTACAGATCTCAAGTTCTTCTCTTAGTTTATTGCTCATAAACACCGTTTGGGCCTCCAAAAGCCCAGCAAACACTGATCAACAGCCCCTCAGGAAGTCTGAGTATTGAAAACCTCAAATTATGTGACACTAAAGACAAATAATCTTTCTGTATATTTAGACAGGTTTTAGTACCACAGGAGGGGCCAGATGTAATATCCAGAATGCAGGATTTTGGCCAATAACATTTTTAGCGTGCAAGGAATTTCAGCATGTGAACTTTGGAGGTCCAAAATGGAGTGAATAAGTAATGAAAAAAATCCCAAAATACCAGTCAACAATACCAAAACAAGCTACCCAAATTTTTGTGAAAACACTTCATTTTAAGCTGCTGACATTCTTAATTTCAAATTACTGTTTTTGAAACTGAGCTGTTCACTTTGTATGCATCTAATGAAGAAATCAAAAGGTCAGCATTAGAATAGTATTTTAATAACTTAGATTTTATAAAATGCCAAATTTCCTCCTGGGCTTTTGTGCTCATTGACACTGATGATGTACTTCAAATATCTACTGCATATTCCAGTGTTCTCACAATGGTTTTTTTCACCTATAATTTTGAGCATGACAATTGCATATTTTAGTTGCTTATTTATTCATTAGGACCAGGAACAAAGGCTGGTAGGGTGACATCCCAGTTCTGTAAAGCAGCAGAACTATTTTAACGGCAAAGCTTTCCCTGCCATTAACTGTGTAGGGTGGGAAATGCCCTCCAAGACTTGATCTAAAAGAAGAACTTCCCTTCCTTAAATCAGAAATTCCAAACAGAAGGTGTGAGCCCCCAGAGGCAGGTGCAGGTCAGTCAGACATTAACCCAGCAATGCTTCATTCATTTTCTGCACACTCTGATATATTCTGGCACTGCCATTGCTTTACCACAGTCAGTCCAGGGAGTAAAAGTGGCAAAAACCAGCCAATGCTGCAGTTATTGTTTAATGTTTAGAGAATAATTAAAACACTATTCACACTTCATAACTTTTTTCTGTCATCTGACATTAAATGTCTCAGGGCCCTGGACTTCAGCCACTCAGAGAGGACGTGGTTTGTGTGCCTTTGCATTCTTACTCGTGGGTTTTCTGTGAACTCTGTTATCCATAGCAACAATATCAATAAAATTTTAAAAATTGGAAATCTGGTTATTTGAAGAACAGGCTTTAAAGGCTGATCTCAAAGAGCAGCAGTAAAGTTGGGGCAACAGTGCCCAGAGTTAAGGCACTAAAGTCAGAATTTAACTCCTGAAAGGCTATTTATTCACAGCTGCTTTTCTTTCTCCTGTAAATCCATATGATGTTGCTCATAGTCTAGTCCAAGCTTGTCACTATTTCTTTGTCTCCTGAATTCTTTAATTTGGATTAATGCTAAGCATTGCTGCCAGCACAGAAGACAGTAATGACGTAGTTAATGTATGCAGAAAACAGAATTTAGGCAAAAAAGGAAGTTTTACTGGTCTGTCTGTTTCCAGTTTATCACATTACCAAGCTGTTAAAGGTTGCCCTAAGCAGCAGATACTCCAGTCCTAATTAAATCACTAGGAGCAGTATCACACAACTTCTTCTGCTCCCATTATCCCTTATTTGATAAAAATAAGACCAAAAGAAAAGGAGAAAGAAAGGAATGAACAAATTCATTGTGTAGAGGTGGGGCAACTAGGAGTTGAAAAGACTATAGAGGAAGAAAATATATTAGGGAATATAAATTAGTTTATTATTTCTCAGGAACTGCCAAACTGAGAATGAGATACTATGATCGAAACTTTACATAAGTTTTATCTCTCGCTGACAGCAAAAGCGTTTGAGTTTTAAATGATTTTCTAAAAGCAGACAAAAACGTCACCTACCAGAACAAAAGCCACAGCCACAGTTAGATCAAGAATTTCATTGTTAGAATGAAACCCACCAGAAATCTGAACTTGAGCTTTTCACTGGACCTTGATGATAACAGGAACACTTGTGATAAACTAAGACAAGCATAAAATCCAGAGGTCTCCTGTGACTGAAAATCCAATTCATTACTAGGTTTTGACTGTTCAGAGTTCACTTCTCCTGGGAAAACTGGCCTGACCACCTCGAAGTAATCAGTCATTGCATATATATGCATTTAAGTAGTCCAGGGTACAGGAAATGAGTGATGAAGGGACATGCAGAGTTCACCTTCATGCTACTGAAGTTGTGTCTCAAACCGTGATTCAGCCTCATCCAGGGAAGGATTTCACAATTCTGCCATTTGATGCTATTCACTGCTAGTAATGGAATAAAACCCCACACACTTAGGAAAGGTTATGTTTAATATTTCAGTATATGCCCCAACCAGTCAGAAATCGTTAACTCTTTGCTCATGAATACTTCTCTGCTGTGAGCTCTATTTTAAACTTGTCTGCATTAGGATTATTTTTAGTTCTGTTTTATTTCTGTGGAGAGTAAAAGAAGCAGAACATTTTATCTCCTGTTCATAAAGGAGATATAAATCATCCCATTCTAAAAAGGTGGAGCACTTTTAGCTCTAGTTCTTTCGCAATCAATTTCATCTAGCCTAAAAAAGAGGCCTCATCCTGCTCCTAAACTGGCTTTCCTTATCTAACTCAGAGCATCATAAATGTTCAGCAATCTGCTTGTAGCAGAAGAAATGAGGTTATTTTCCTACTCTAATTATTGCTCTGCTGTAGAAAATGGGAAAATTAATACAGAAAGGCAGGAGCAGCATTATATTTGAATAACCCACTTGCAAAGAGATCAGCTGTCACTCCTCACTCCCCATCCCTGGAACTGATGGGCCTTAAGGTCCCCTCCAACCCAAACAATTCCAGGATTCCAGGAGTCTGTGTCCCAGCTGCCTGCAGCCCCTCCAACCCAAACAATTCCATTATTTTCAGGGTCTGTGTCCCAGTTCACTGCAGCACACCCCTCAGGCTCAGGGTTTCTCCAGGCCTTGCTCCCATCTGCTCCTACAGGCATTGAAGTGACACCAGGAAATCACTCTGGACATTCAAAAGGGAGTTCCTTGCTGACCTTGGAGCTGCAGAGCCTCAGCCTGACCAATAAATATCAATCATGGCAGATTCATGAGAAAATTTCATTCTCCATTGAGTGTGACTGGAATAATTAATCTGGTCTTCAGTGCTTTCAGACTGAGGCTAATCAATGACTTATTGCCATCAACAACAGAAAATCGTCTTGCGGCAGCCAGTGCCTACATCTGAGATAAATTCTGAAATTTACATTTGTTTTTATTTTGACACTGATTGCACTTAAGCATGCTAATTATCAGAATAATGATTTTTTTTTTCACATAAAAGAAGGCAGAGAGCATCAAGATTTGTGGGGAGAAAAAACTCTGGAAGAAGCAATAACCATTTGATAGAATGCACAATTTTTTCAGAAAAATTACTGAAGTAGAGGGCTGCCTTTATATAATTATAAAATTATTGTTGGTATGACTGATTTAATTTGAATAGCATTCCCTGGGGAAATATACTGTGCCATCAACTTGAAATGATGATGATTATTTGGCCTTCAGCAGCAGTGGGATAAGTCAGCAGCAGAGCTGGATGGCAACATGCCCACAGCTACACCTAATGAAATGAAACACATCTGTGGCTCTGACAGGAGGAAATACCAGGGAACGAGCTCATCTCGGAGTTCTCATTCCACGCCTGATGCCAGCAGAGTCTCCAGGCACCCACAGGCAATACCCCAAGGTCCTTACTCAGCTTTTACTCAGAATTGAAGGAATTTTGATCACAGAGTGAAAACCAAGAGGGGCAGATGTTATGCTAAAAAATATCAATATAAAGAGGTGGTTGACTCTTTGCCATCCTCAGTTTGGCAGAAGATGCTGATAAGGGTGAGCTGGACTGCAGGAGCACAAGGTGGCCCTCAGTAAATAATTCCTCCTTACAGAAATGGTCAAATATGAAAACTGATATTTTTGTGATAAGTTAAATGGAGTGGAGCTTCATCAAACTGGCAATGACTGCTTTATTTTGAGCAGTTTTCCTAAGATCAGCAGGGTAATTTTATACTCTGCCACATTTGTGGGGGAAGCCTCTGACAGGAGAAGGGAAGAGTCCCAGAGAGGGTTCTTGGAGGACCTGTGCTCCCAAGCCCTCTGTGGCCACTGAGGACAATATGGGTTTTAAATTGCATGGACAGGCTGCCCAGAGTTTCTTTGCAGCTCCTGACTGACCATCTCACAAGCAGATGAAAAGACAAACCTCTGCCCCTGTAAGCTCTGCTGGCACTCTGGTGAGGGACATCAAAGCAAGGCCTTTGAAGGGAAGAGAGGGAGGATGTAGCCAAATGGTGTTTGGGACAAAGGAGCAGCCTGCTTGAGGTCAGAGATGGAAGGAAAAAGCCTGATAGACAAAGGAAAAGGAATCCCTAAACATATGTTGTGCAGGAATATACAGTTTCCATCCTTCTCCATGGAGACTGGGCTGGACTCTGCTTTCACAATTCCCTTGGACTTCAGGAGTGAGGAGCTGCCTGTGCAGAGGCTCTGTCCATTGCTGCTCCTGGTTCTGTTCATGGCAGCAAACTGGGCAGCAGCACAGCCCCCTGTTCACTGCTGTCTCTATAAAATGTGAGTTTCTCACAGGAAAAGGAAATCATGCCAGAAAAAGTAAATAGCTTGCTTTCCATGTAAAAGAAGAATAGTGTTCCGGCCACAGTAAGTAGTTTTTCCTCCCTCCATGCAAGGCAAAAGAGGTCTGTGCAGAAATAATCCCCTCTGTCATAGGATAAAAGCCATACACAGTCTAAGAATGACTTAAGCTTCCTGGGGACCTTACCCTGGGACATAAAATGATTTATTCAACCTCTGCTGGACCTGTGCTGTGCCCACTTTCCCTGGGGCTCCCAGGAAACATCCAGACCCAATACATCAGCTGCTTATTGTTCAGCTTTTCCATTTTCAGAAATCTGGTTCCCAGTTATCCCCTCCTGGAATGAGGTGCTGCTAAGAGACACAATGTGAAGCACAAAATATAATTGGGATGGGAAGAGCAATCCGATTAAAATGAGAAATCTGCCTGAGCGGGAGCAAAAGCCAAGAAATGAAGAAAATTATAAAAAAGGTGAAAACCTAAATAATTCTCATCAAATCATTTTGATTTTTCTGTAATCCCCTGATTCCAATAGCACCAAAACAAGAAAAACACTTTTTTCAATATTCTTCTGCTTGGAAAGGGGGTAAAACCAGTGCAGTATTAATAATAAGCATTTTATTAACTTGACAGAGGCCCATAAATGTTTCTGAGAACACACAAAAACCAGATAAAATATATCATCTGTCCTCAAGTTCTGCAGAAGCTGGTGCCAGCAGTTCGAGCAAAGGTGGGTGTAGTACAGTACCCATTGGCAAGGAAACTCTGCAGGGAAGACTGAAAAAAGAATGTTTTATTGGAGGTAATGAGAAGTATGAAGTAGCAAGTATTTCTTTTCCAAGAGAAGGGAATTATAAAAAAAAGCTCTGAAGGCAGAAGTTGGAGAAGGATTAAATAGGGAGGATCAGAATTTCTCCGGAAAATTCTTATCTATAGCTAATATAAACAGGCACATCATTGAATCTGCTGGAGAAAAAACCTATAGGACTACACAGATTCACCAAGGTGCCACATTTTAAACCTCTGCCCATTGTTCATACCTGGTTGAAGTGCAATCCTGTTTTCTGCATGACCTGTGCACCCCTGTGCAGTCTCAAGGACACCAGTGCTGTTCCTAGCAGGGCACATAATGCAGGTGTGGCTCAGCCATGGCTCAGCCCCCCTCAGAAATGGCAGGAATATCCTGAAATATCTGAGGGAAAATCCAACAACACCTTTATTCTCTAGAGAAATACTGATGATGTATTTCCTTGACTTGTCAAATTGGCACATTTTGATTGTGGCTGTTCCACAAATCCACAGATTAAAAAGGTACAAAATATACTGCTGGTCACCAAAGCCCCAGTCCTGACAGGGTATATGAACTGCACTTGTGCACACACACTGTGCTACAGCCCAGAGCAACACCTCACTCTCCTCAGGTGAGATTTGCCTGACACAAAATTCCAAAGGATCTTGTGAGCTTGTGCTCTCTTTGCTACAGAGGATTCTGGAAGACTTTCCACTGATACGATAGGTGTTCTTGTTTGGAGTTAAACAGAATCTTTAACTTAATATTAGACTGCTTTAAGAATTTTTAGACAGATTTATTTAGCTTGATGTAGTGCCATTTCTTCTAGACTTTGTTTTCAAAAATTTCTCTCAAAGCAACTATTTTAGTTTAAAGGATGTAGTAACATTGCTGTGGAGGAAAAAATGTAGATAGTTTTCTTATTATGAACTGTTTTCAACTGCAAATTTAAGAACATATTTATAAAGGCTTATACACTTACGAGGTGAAAGCTTGGCTAAAATATAAAATCCTTTTAAGCAGCTTGGCTTTTATAGCATGCGACAAATTCATGAAGAAAGTAATACAGGAGGATTGTAAAATTTCATGCCTGACACTTGCATGTTATCTTTGGGAATCCAGCCTGAATAAGGAAGGCATAAAAGGAAAATAGAAACTTGCATAGCTCCAATGTAGTGCCATAAATCAGAAATTCTGGACTGAAGGAAACCCAGATCAATAAGACAGGTGTCTCAGCACTTGACATGTGTCAACATAAACCAGTTAATTATTTCAGATGTTGTATTTATTGTGAAGAACACAATTTGGGATTAAAAATAAATTCAATAGTACATACATGGTGATCAGTAACATTCATATGCATGGCTAGATACAGACAGAAAAGATAATTAAGATTTAGCTCTTCTATTTATAGAACAAAAGTGAAGCAGATTAATTGGCTCTAAATGTGAAGGCTGGAGTGAGCACAGGGTGATATTAGTTGCCAGTGAAAGAAGATACAATTCATTACAAAGATGTGTTCTTTTTCAATAAAAACAATATGTGAGATACAAGAACAACGAACTGATAAAACAAAAGGACAGAAGCTACAATGTGGGAAGTGAAGAACAAAAAATATGTTCTAAGCCACTGGGACATGTATTTTTGCTAAAGAAGTAAATGAAAATGATTGAAGAAATAAAAAAAAATCTATAGGGAGCCAAGACAAAATAACAGGAGTTTTGGTAATACAAGTGGTTTTTCTTTAAATGAACTACCTGTAATAAAACTATGAGCCACTTTTTCACTGCAAAGCAATGCAGCAGCCACCATTATTTCACAGCTGTTGAGGCAGTCTGTAATGTTCAGTCCACTTTTTACTATTGATAATTAAGGATATTTAAAGGAACACATTCTGAGTAATAGCTATTCTGAAAGAAAGGTGTAAAGAAATTTAATTGTCAGTATTTACATTTCAAAACATTAAAATTGTAGAGCAGAGCTTTATCTGTCTAATATTAGGATTAGCTCTTTGAAAAACCCCTGGAGAAAACTTGTAAGCTTTTTTTTTTAAGTATGGCACAGTCATATCCAGTTTTCTATAGAACAGTCAGGAAAAGATGTGGCAAAAATACCTCAAGATATTTCAGAAAGGAGAGTTTAGATTGCTTTCTACTTCTAATTGATTTACAAAGAGCTATAGAATGGCAGTGAAAACTCCCTCTTGCAGCTTGCTCAGAGTGTCTCTAATTTCAATTCTTTTTTAAGAAGAGGGCTGTGCTGGGCTGACAGAGGGCATCCAGCACTCCCTCTGACAATTCATGGCTTCTCTTCAGAGAAGTTTCCTTCTTCAAATGTGAGTGGGTTTTGCATACCACAGAAGTCCCATTTGGATTTTTTTGCCACTTGGTCACAAACTTGACATGAATATCACTGATCAGCAAGAATGAAAGGTCTGCGTTTATGTGCTGAGGTTAATAAGGGTGATTTTGGTGTGAACTTGCAGTTGGGAAAGGAAAGGTGGGCAGAGCAATCTACCACTGATTGTTTAACACTTGCTAACAGAGACAAACAGCCTCTACGTTAGATGGAACTCAGAGAAAACACATTAGATATGGCTCTGAAGGGATGCATCAACAGCAATTTTGTCATTCAGATGCAGAACAAAAAAGAATTGAAATGCACCTTTAATATTCCTTGCTCTAGTGAGCTGACCTTCTGCATACTGGTGATACAGTTCATACGTGGAAAGGAGATGCATTGAAAAGGAATCAGTCAATGCTGCTGGAATGAGGAAGGTTTTGCTGACTTCCAGCTACAGACACCCACAAGAAACTGCAGCGGGAAATTTGTCCCAGCCTTCCATCCAACCATGACTTGGGAGGGAAAAAACCAATGATCAAACATGTTGTTTCCAGCTCCAAATTCTTTTATTCCCCTCCAGTTCTCTTTGCTATTCACAGAGCTCTTTCTTCATTTAAACCTCCACACACAAACTGCAAGCCATCCCTTCTTATTTCCAGAGTGCAGTTAGGGAATACTAACAACTGCTCTTCCTTGGCACCAGGGCAAGGTGTATGAAGGCACTGGCACTCATTTATTAAAAGACATAAAGAAATGCACACAAACTCTGCAAATGTTTGAAATGCAAACTTCAATTAAGATTTCACGGAGTATATTTTAAACAGCTTGAACTGAAAGTCAGGATTCAATAGCACTGAGCAGTGAGGTATTGAGGGTCTGGATGCCAGTTCTGTAGAATGAACCACCCTGCAGCAACAAAGTGCCTGTACACAAGGAAAAAAATCTATTGTGCGATTTTCTGTTATTTTAATGAACATAGGTCATCTTTAGCTAAATGACTTCTCTGAAATCAATGGAGTCCCTCTGGCTCTGGTCTATTAACATCAGGAATAGTCAGTATGTATTATTTGACCAGTAGTAGGTTTGGAGTGCTGCCCATCCACCTAAATTCTGGAAGTAAGTTTTTAAAGCTTTTCTGAATCTCTGGAAATTAAAAGCAGTTTATAGTTTTCTGTAGGACACTAAATCTACAAGATGAAAACAATTGCAAGGAATAGCAGTTGTTGTTTCATCTTCAGCTCTTAACACTGCATTTTTAGCTTAATGGTTGAGAAGTAAAATATAATAAAAAATTTATGAACTCCAGTTTTAAGTACTAATAGTTGTAAGACCTCCCAAAAACTGACATAACTCTCACAGCAAATATGTATGGGGAGACTCAGCTTGTATAAATCAGTGTAGATCCTCCACTAACTCCTGGAGAAGCCCTTGAAGGAATCAACAGGACTTCTAAGAATGAACAACTCACCACCAAATGAAGTTGTGCATTACAATTTTTCAGACCTGCAAGCCAGGATCCATTAAATAAAGGAGAGGGCGGATCTGGAGTAACTCACAATTAATCAGACAGGGGAGTTATATGATACTTCCCTCTCCTCAAGAAGGAAATGTTAATTTCTGTGTGCATGAAATGCATCCTGTGTGAGCACAAAGAGCCCATTAAAGTGAGGAGCAGCAGCCAGGGACAGATGTAGGGGAATGAGTTTCTGCAGCCAAAAACATACTTCAGGTTTTAAATCTGTGTTAGGAACCCATTCTAAATCTGTCTTTTTGCTTTAAAAGACCTTAAGATTCCCACCCTCAAGCATTGCCCTGATCTCTGGTTTGACATTCCATCCAGTGAAGGTGGTGGCAAATCAGAAACAACTTGGATAATGTCTCCTGAGCCTTCAGACTTTCCATGTTCCTACAGCCCACAATAAATGTTTCACAGGTTTGGTGTTTCTTTCTCTTAAGACCCTGCTATCTGAAAAATCCATTCCATAACTCTTTAATTCACTTTATCAACCAATCCTGCAAACAGAAAAAAATTCTCTCCTCTGTCTTTACTTCTCAGATGAATAGTGTTGAGCAGCAGAAATTATAAAGAGTCCTAAACCTCTTAGATTTCTTCAAAAATTAAACCAGGGCTCAGGTATTTTCCTACTGAAGCTGGGGTTCATGCCTCAAGATACACTCAGCTCTATTTGGGGATTTGAGAAAACAACAGAATGTACTATGGAATGTGCAGAAAGGAATTTTACTGCACCCACCACCCACTTACACATTAGTAACCCAGCATTTTATTATAACAAGTTTATTTTTTAAAAACTACATTTATTCAAAAAAATTTTAAAACTCAAGTTATATAATACAGTGAAATTATTTCAAACATTTAAATAACAACCTAATTAGTTTAGTTTAGAATTGGAAATCCGAGCTTCAATTAATACTCACATTTTCAGTTCTTAATTTCTGCTAAACTAACGGCTTTACTTCAGTTAATAGCTTTTCCTTCCTGCAGTATACAGCTTAACATCCTTAAACATTTCTGTATCAATTACTAAATCTAAATTAAATGTTTATTGGAGTTATTTACTTCTCAGCATTCTCAAGCATGGCCACGGTCCATGATTCACACACTAAGTTTTGAGGGTTTCTTATGGTACTATTAATTACATGTAAAAGGTTTGAAAATGAGTGAGCAGTTTACAAAGACTTTGGATACAACTTAATTTTACCTATTAGCAGCAGAACAAATCGGATGAGGAAATGTACAGAAGATAAATTGCACTGATGTTGCTGTCAATTTAAAATGGCTAACATGTGGTAAGAAAATTATTCTCATGAATTTCTTTTACAAGCCAAGCTTGGATGTAAGAAAATGAAAGGAACAGAGTAACCAAAACTGTTAACCTCATACAGTACAACCCCTGTTGGCCAGTTTAATTCAAGAATTGTGTATGTATGTGTATGTATCCTTTAAAATTATTATCCTTTAACATTATTTTTTCCCTTACTGTGTTTTCACTGGGGTTTAAATCAATTTGCAGTAACTAAGAGGGTTCTCTCTCAATGTATAAAGAGGAAGTGTCACAAGGAACTTCAGTGCAGTGCAAGGCAAAGGCAAACAAGTTCTCAATTCCATTATTACACATAATGTTTTACAGAGATGCACATTGATCACAACAACATATGGCAAAGAACAAACACCTTTTACCTCATGGGCTAATTGCACATAAACCACCAAGATGTTAAATTCGTAATTATTTTTACCATATTTGGTATCAACTTTTACCACTAAAACCACTTTTACCACTAGTTTGGCCCTCACCCTGCTAAGTGCTGATATCTGCTGGAATTTGTGGACTATAGGATTCTCACATTCCTCACCAGATTTTGGTAAAATCCTCTAGTTTTAAGACAAGAGCATTTATTATTTAATTTTTAGCATCTCTCCCTGTGCATCATGCCCTACTTAATGTGGTGATTGCTGGGATGATCAACATCAGCCACCAATACCAACGTGGCACAACACTGTGAATATATCAGTGGAATCATGTCATTTTGCAGAGCTATAATTTTGAAGTCTAACCTTTAATTTCAGAAAAAGATCTTCCAGTAATGAAGCCATTACTGCAGTTTATACGGTTTACAAGCTGAAATTTCTATATTAAAGTAAATAATTGCCCATGACTGACAGTGCTTAGGTTCATAATGATAGTACACAGAACATATTTTCTGTTTCTCCATGCTCTAAATTTCCAAAATATCTTAAAACTTTAATATGATCCCACGTGAATTTTCATTTTGATTTCCATTAAACTCTTTTATACTGGCTCCAGAAATAACCAGTCCAGCCCAGAGAGCCTGTGGGATATCAGAGCCTGAGCTGGGCTCAGGGCAGCCCTCACACAGATTTTCCAGCTCTTCTGGCAAGTCCCTAGGGCAGGCCACTCACAGGGGACTCAGCCCCATCACCTGAGCTGCTCCTACAGGTGACCACCCATCTTCTGTCTTGTTTCAATAGGCTGAATCAATGAAACCTTTGCAGAGCAACAAAAAGCAGTACAAGCGTTAATTAAAATTTCTTATTTTCAGTGTAGAATTCAGCTTGAAGGAATCCAGTCTTTTAAAGCAACTGAAAAGTCAAAAAAAGAGATAAATTCCAAAAAAGCCTCTCTTGCTGCATTGTTAAGGAGTGCATTGAATTACATACCCAAAATCATCAAGGAAGGGGACTTTGATCTCCAAACCTGAAATTAGCCCAGATCACTGCATTTGTACTTGCAAGCTCGGTAAGGAAATAACCTGAGAGGAAGCCAACAGCAGGGGCTTGTCAGCCAAAGGCCTCATGTTATAAATTTCAGGATTTCTAAGCCAAGCACAGGGCCTGAAAACACGGTAGCAGGACTAATTTTTTTTTTGACAGGTTGATAAAGTTTTGAGGTAAAGAATTTACCGGAATTTTCTGGAAATCTCCTCCAGATTTACAATGTTTTGGAATAGATCTCTATTTTCTTTAGAGGTTTACTGCATGGGGTTAATTGCATAGCTTAAGTTGAAATGACTGTAGGAGGATGTCAGGGAGAGACAGAACTGAAAGGAAAATGAGATTGACTTTTTAAGTTTTGGAGAAAGCATGTTGGATAAAATCTTCAGGAGAGATTTGACTTCCTCAAAGACACATTTTCTGCAATTCAGCACAGAGGCCACTGCCTGAAGAATGCAGAAATGCAGGTGCATGCTGAAGACAACAGGAAAAGTTACTCCTCAAAAGGAGTGAAGTTATCAGCAGCAGAGGGTAATAAGTTACATTTCCAGGTGACTGGCCAGGCTTCTCAGCTTTCTTACTGTCTCTGATCAGGTGCTGCATACCTGGCCTCAAAAACCGTCTGCCTTCCTGTAACTTCCAAAAACCAAACTGGGGAATTAAAGTAGCTCTAACAGTGTCTTTAAAAAAGACTTACTATAGTGCTAAGAGAGATGTAAATATAGACAATTAGAAGAACACTGCTATGGAAACAACCAGAGACCATTAGGGAATTATCTACAGTTTCCCATGTAGGTCTGCTGACTGTTAAAGAAAATTGAACAATGTTTTATTTCGAGATTTACTCTGAAGTGATACCACTTTAATTAAAAGTCTTCTATGGACACCAACTGTAAACTAGCTGCTCTTTCAACCAAAAACTGTTAAGAACTTGAAGGAAAATGGAATATTTTCTATGTGGCCACCAATATCTAAAACTTATCAAGATTTTTTTAAAGTTTTCTACTATTACACACTTAAAACGAGCATAAGCCACTGTGGCTTATGAGATACATAGTACAGAAGTTCCAACAATATAAGGAACAGACAAAGATCACATGGTGTAAGCTTTGATGCTATGAAATAATTTGCAGAAAAACTGGTACCTTTAATCCTGGGTGGGTGGGGACTGTTCTGTGACCAAACCCAGGAGAATGGAGAGCAGCAAAGTGGATGGAGTCCCATCCCTGCTGTGGATGCTCATCAAAGATGTGTGTGGAGCACCTCTGCTAAGGGAAGCAGGAGAAATTTAACGTTGATTGCCTTGGCTGTTTGTGCTCTGGAGAAGATGATCAGTGAAGACAATCAGCACCGAGAGCAGCTCAGATCCAGCTGAGCCAAAAGCCTCCAGGGCACGTCTCTGGTTTGGGCTGGAGATGGGGCACAGCAAGGAAGGTGCTACCCACAATTACAGATACTCCAAACCTGCCCAGCTCTGCAAAGGTGCTGCTTGCTCCATCCACACTCCTGATGTGTTTGATGCACACCCTTGATGTGTGAGCTGATGGTGCAGCCAAGCACAAATACCAGTAATTCTCACTGGAGCAAAGCTCTGGCGTTTGCCTCCTCCTGCCATCCTGGTGGAGACAACATGCAGAAATTTGGGACACTTATCAAAACTTAAAGAAACCCATGACAATCTCTTCCTGCTTTGATAAAGTACATTAGGTCATTATGTGCCTAAAATCATATGGAGAACAACAGCAAGGAGAGGAAAGAACAAGCTGCTGAAATGCTAAGCTTGGCTGAGTCAGACAGGTTCCCTGGTAACAAAAGCAGTTACATTTATAAATATGCTGCAGCCCCCACAATATGGATTGTTTCCCATTGTTTTTTTAAAAATGGCTTCTTTAAAAATACAGATTTTAAAAAAAAAGTACTTTTGCCAAGATATACGAGGAATTCTTTCTGCCCCTCTTTGCACACTGAATTATCCCAGGACTATTGACTCTGAGAAATGAATTTCTCACTGTGACTATAAAGGGAGCAAAATCTCCTTACTACCATTAAAATGAAGATATCCAGCTTCCACTCTCACCTTTAGGTTCCTTTTAAACTATGCATTTCTAATAAAAATGTTCTGCTGAGGACCACTGCTGAGCAGTCTCATCTCAATGCAAGTAACAAGGCTGCTCCTGGACAAGAAAGACAGCAGGAGGACAGAGATGTTCATGCAGCAGCTTCAGGAGCAATTTGCAGCAGGACTCAGATGGAAGAACAGCCCTGATTTCGAGGCAAAAAGGCTCCATCGCAGTGAGGCGGACACCAGTGACTGGTCCCCTCATCAGGAGCCTTTTCTCACCCTGGGGAAATGGGCAAAGCACAACGGGATGGAGGGAGACTGCAAACCACAGGGTTTTCTTACAGGGTGATAAAGGTATTGGAACAGGCTGCCGTGGACATGGTGCAATCACCATCCCTGGAAGAGTTCAAAAAGATGGCAGATGTAGCACTGAGGGGTGGACCTGATAGTGCTGGGTTAACTGCTGGACTTGATGATCTCAGAGGTCCTTTTCATCCTGAGCAGTTCTGTGATTCTAAGGGAAACTAAAATCATCAGCAGCATCTGCTGTCATGGCAAAGCTGGGTTTTGTATTGTCTACATTCATTCAACTTTTCTTTTTCCTCTCCAAACAGTCACTCCAGTGAGCTAACTGGTGGTGGTAAACATGAAAAAAACTGCTACTTTGCACAGCAATTTGTCATAAACAGCTTGTAATTATTGCAGGAAGAACATGAAGATTGAGTGAGAACAGATTGAGTGAGAAAACACTGTAGATGGCTCAGAAGAAGTACCTGAGAAACTGACACAAAAAATGACAAGCTGGAACAAACCAGCAGTCACGACTTCTGAATTCCATCCCTCTCATCAGTGATCAGAAGGGATCATGGGAATGGTCCTGGAATATTTCTCTCAGACTTGAATTTGGTTTATTAAATATAAGACCAGTAATTTATTAAGGTGCTACTGATGACAGATGCCCTCTAGTAAAAACATTACTCAATACTTTGGAGGAATTAGAAAAATCTTGCAAAATGTTCATTAGAATAGGCAGATTTCTGAGAAATCTCCCACCCCCAACCGAGTCACTAAAGCACTGCTTGTGTGGAGCAGCACTTGAGTTTTGCATTCAGATGTTTTTGCACTTTATATCTTGGTGCTTTCTTCAAGATTTATTCATCTTTCTGCTTTGTGTATGAGACTGACAGTTTCTAAAAACCTGTTTCACGTACTAATGATGAAACTACAGAAAAATTAAAAGACCTTCCCTGGGCAGGGTTTTTGCTAGACTTCATCCCTTTCAGAACTATCCTGGCAAAAATGCTCACTCTATCAGGCAACAAATCTCTGAACCCTGGCAAAGGCTGTGAGCCCTCCGTGGCTGGAGGCAGGGGAAGCACAGTCAGCCCTCAACAGGAAAACCTGGCAGAGTTCTGAAAGACTCTCACTTATCACATCTAATCAGAAAATTGCAAATGAATGGCAGCTAATCAAAATGCAAATGCTCCTGCCCATCCAGCCAAGCGGAAATTTGCAGCCCAAAGCCCGGTCCGTGCCCGGCAGCTGCTCCCAGCCCGGCACGGAGAGGGGACAGTGCAGGACAAGCCCTGCCCGTGGTTTTGGAGACCAGACATGGGCTGGAGCATCACTGATCCCCCAAACCCAGACTGATGGTGTGGTTACTGTGGGAGGGGATGTGAGCCAGACTCTTACTCATTTCTATTTGCAAGCATGGGTGCATGCAAGTCCAAAACTGCCTCACACTGAGCTATTTAGAAGAATGAGAAATATGTTTAAGAAAAATGACATTTGAGAAAGTCACAATCTGTCTGCCAGTTTTTCCTCTTCCTCTGTCAATTCACAGCAAGTGTCTTATTCATTGCCCATTCTCTGCCTTCCTTTTCTTCTATGTGAATTTCCTGTTTCTTTCAGTCTTTAGAGCATTTAAGGGACTCATCGATTTTTCTATATAACATTAATCTTTGAATTGCTTTAATATTTGCATCACTGTCAAGAGCAGAACCTCCTTTGCTGAAGGCTATAGTACTGCCAGAAAAAAAATTAAATTTAGTTTAGTATATATCCATATGTATTTCCTACTTCCTACACACATAAAAGCAGCACACTCCAGCTGGAAGTTCCTTTAAACTCTTTAATTATACAGGTTATTTAGTCTGGCTCTTTCCTTTCCGATTACTTTTTAACTAAATTAAATGTCTGTCTCTTGCTGTCCTTTCTACATTAGCAGGCCTATTATTGATTTTTATTATCTTTCCAAAGAGAAGGTTTTGCAGCTGATTGCCATTTACACTGTGAGCAGTTCACTTCTGCTGAGGGTTCCTGCTGCACTGAGCAGTTCTCTCACAGCTCAGCCATGCCCAGCACTGCAGCAGGGATTGCTGCAAACCTCACACAGCTGTGCATAGCAAGCAAAAACAAATGCAAAATGCATAAAGAGCACAATGGTATTGCTTATTTATGAAGCATTTTTGTACCAGAATAGCTCCTGGTGAAGGTTTATCATTTACCAGCCAGTTCTGTAAAGAGCTCCTGTTTGCTCTCCTGTCTGCAGTGATGTTGGCAGGAGAAAACATGTTGCTTCTTTTTCTTCACTTGCAATCAGTGTAGGGGAAAAGCAGATGAAAGGAAAGGGAGACAATGAGGAAAGCAAAAGGAGTAAAGATTTTATAAAATGTTTGGTCTTTTGACAGCCCCAGAGATGGTGGTGAAATGGCTGACAAAGGATGCTCCAGTCCAGGAGTGTCGGGGTGGTTGGTCACCAATGCAGTGGCTGGAATTATCTGCAAACAACAAAAGGAGCAATTCCCAACAGCCACAGAGCAGGTTTGCTTTTTCTCTGGTGGGTACCTCTGAACAACAGAGCAACTTGCTCCAGTGATAGCTCTTGTTTATGCCACGTTTCTACCTGAATGCTTCAGAGGCCTGATTTCTCATTGATTATGCCACTTTCCACTCCTAGTAGCAGCATCAGAGCAGAGGTGTCAGAGACTCAGACAAGAACAAAAAAAGTCTGAAGTGGCAACACTGATTTGTTTTGCTTTCACATTACACTTTTCCTCAGCTACAGTTCTGAATTCCCAAAGCACTGCATAAATGGTCAAAAACAGATGAAAATGAAAACATAAATTGATGACTCAGAAAGAAAGCTGGAGAGGAGCACACTTCAAACAATAATGGTTTAGAGTGGATTGAGAAAACAACTACCATTCAAATAAATGCATAGCCTCCCAACAAGCCTAAAGAAAAAAAAAACAAAAACCAAAAGAAAACAATGAAAGCTGGTATAGAAGATTATAAATATAATTACTGAGAATATACAACATTTTTACATTAATTAAGATCTCTGCAGTTCTCCCAAAGATCTATGCACTTGGTTGGATAAAAACACGTCAGCAATGACTTAAATTATTTTGCAATTTAAACCTTTACAACCTATGGTATTTATACAATGGGACCCAAACATCTCTCTCTAAACAGACAAGTTTGAATGCAGGCTTGCCACTCTGCAGGAGGAGAATCTCTTTTCATCAGGGCTGGGGACACCATTTTGATAGTCACAGAAATCACTGAGTTGAGTATGAACACACTGAGTATGAACACACTGAGTATGAACACGCTGGGTTTCAGTCCCAAATGAACCAGCCAGGGGGTGGCTGCAGAGTGATGGTATTTGGCATTTCCCAAAATCTCACTGCAGTTCCCCAGGCTCCAGCTGGGCAGACCCAGCCTGGGGCTACAGATGGGAAATGTCTGCAGCCCCTCCAGCCCCACAAGTGCTGCCCACAGGACACACAAACCACAATGGTCACAGTATAAACAGGAAATGAAATTTTGCTTTTTCTTGAATATATGTGACATCTATACTGTCACACTCTCAAACACGTAGCCTGCACGTACTTTAGCTCCTATGGAGCCAAATAACCCTACTAATATTTCTTCCTGCAGAATTTCTGGAGTCAAAACAAATGCAAAGAAACTTCTCTTACTGTTCCCTGAGTCACACAGATCATCCTCCCTTGTATCAGTGACGTTTTTTGCTTCCCTGGCAACTGAGTTCAGTGACAGTGCTGGGCCCTGAACTGCTCCTCAGCAAGAACAACCACAGCAAACACCTGTGGCTGAGCCCATTCATTACTGCACAACCCTCAGGGAAACTGCAGAGTTAATAGTTTTATAGCACCCAAAACATATCTGATTAATGAAAGAAACATTGCAGTCCATCATCCTGCTCTCTGTATCCACCTCTGTTCCATTATTAGTGGTTTCTTTCCACCATTTCCATGTCTTCCCTGGATTTTATTGTCAGGTTGGACAATTTTCCTCTTTTCCCAGTAACTGAAAATTAGAGTCCACCTCACTCAGTGGGGTTTTGCTGTGTACCCCAGATGACAATTCACGTATTTAAGAATCGTAATGTCAGAAGGCAAAAAGCATCACATTTCACTGGTCATAACTGACCAGTTAGTTAATTTGATCTGACTGGGGGACTGGGACACATCCCTGGGTGATTTCATAGAAGACCTTCCTTGAGTCTCTCACCAGTCCCCTCTACCCACTTCCAAATTGATCCCAGTGCCTCTACTCAGACCAGAATATTGTTCCCTGAGCCTCACAAGTCCTGTCTGACCTTCAGGCCAGAGGGGCAAAACCAAAAGGAAGGCACAAGTTCCAAGGGTGGCCTTGAAAATGTGGTAGGAAGCTTTTAAAGTAATTTATTCTACTTGGTACTGGAAATCAGTTAGAATAAACTATTCTTCAAATTTTGAACCAGAAGCATTTTAATGCCTTCTAAACCACTGTGGGGAAGAGGTCACACTCCACAGGCAGGTTTTCCTCTGCTAGGAGAATTTGCAGTGCTGCAAGGTAAAATTTTTTGCCACCTAGCTCTAACTATTTCATAGAATCTGATTCACAACACTCTGTTAGTAACCTTTATTAAAATTGCATCAGTCATTTCCCTTTAAAATGATGAAGTATGCAGTTTTTCATGCTACACCAAACACTGGAAGAACAAGATAGAGAGACACATTGAATTTACATAAAGATTGCAAGCTGTTGTTCCAAAGTAACTGTGAAGTGGTGTGCCCTGTGAGTAGGCTTTTGATCTGATCAGATTTCTGCATATTGAGTGTAACATGTACAAAATCTGTAATTGGAGTCTGTTTTCAGAGAAGAGAGAAATTGCTTCTTTCTGTTAAAGGAGAAAATGGTACATTTCTGGACAACGTCTTCCAGGCCATTTTTTTCATGTAAATTGAGTCCTTTTTTTAAATCAAATAGACACTTAGAATTGATAAAAAAATTTCAAATAGGTGCTTAAATACTTTTGCTATTTCAGAAAGGTTACACTTTATTAAGCACATATTTTTCTTTCTAATTTTTCCCTGAAGTGTAAATGCTGGATTTCATTGCTTATTTAAGGGGCATTTATATGTTGGGATTGATGTGTTATTCCAGATCTGCCTGCATCAATTTGTTGCTTCTGAAAAACACCCCTGTTTCTGGCGAATTCTGGCTAGGCTCAGTTTTTCTTAGCACAGGCTTATACTTTTGCTAGTCTGTATACTTAAAAGATGTTACCACAGTTGAGATGGGAACATCATAAGAAAACACTCCCTGTACAATACTGAACTACCCAATCAATCAATCAATTTCCAGTGTTCTCCAGTCTCCACAAACACTGAAATTCCAGAAGAAAAACAAAGAAAAAATTTGATGGATTTTGTTTGGTTTAAGTTTTAAGTTTTAGTGTCAATTTTCTTGGGCTGCACAGATCAATTCTTCTTATGTATTGCTCATGTTCTCTAAGTATATTTTATTCTGGAGTGCCTGCTTCACAACAAACAACCTACTCAAATCATTTCAGTATTTCTTCTACACCCAAAGCAAGCTGAAGATTTCCCAAGTTTGCTGCATTTTTGTGAAAACCAGAGGACTGAGAATCTAAAAGCAGACCTCATGTTCCTACTGTAAAAGTTCAAATCACAAGTGCTGTACTTCTCCAAACCAACCCTAACAAACACTAAACAGAAGACAAACAGCCACAGCAACACAATAACACACACAAATAAGGAACAACATGAGTCTAATGTGGGAACCCTTCTCCTGAAGTCCGGAGCAAGAAGGGAGTTTGCAGCAGGTCCTGAAATGTCACCCTTCCATGTCCACTGCAAAAAGCCAAAATCCAACCAACAAAACCCAACAAAATGAAGGAGAGGGGGAAATAACAGACTAGAATAAGATGATTTCCAGGTGAGGTTGCTGTTGGGATGGAAGGCAAGAAGGGCTTTACCTCACTGGACTGACTGGCACATCTGTCTGTGATCAGCTGCAAAGATATCCCCACACACAAGATGTGCAAGCTGGTCTGTTTGCTGGGCTCAGAGGTGTGGGAGAGCAAAAAATACTATTATTTGGCCTAATTCGTGATTTACAGGCAATAGAATTGTAATAGATCTAAGCTACTCAAGCTATCAAAGCAACTGCACTCAGACACATCTTCAATAAAGAAATATTTAAAATTAGAGAAAAAGCATTCTTTTTTGTGCTTCTCAATTAAGTTGGTATTTGAATATTGGCCTTTATTAAATTCTGTTTCCATTATTTCTCACTGTTAAAAAGGTCTTTGTTGGCATTGGGACCATGATATATGAACCTTAGCTGCTGTTCACACTTGGTATCCTGTATATGTCATTCTAACTAATAGGGGAAGCATGAAAATCAATATGTCTCTACTAAGAACTAAAACTATCTAGATTGACCTATGACATGTAGCAAAATAAACATTTCTCATCATTTTCTAAAATGGATTTTGCATTTTTCAGCTCTGCAGTAGTTTGCACACTGAAAATATCTAATATTGAGCTATTACATTTGTAGTGAAAGGTAGAATAATTGAACTATGTCCACTTTGGGACATTTTAATATTAAGGGACACTTATTCCAATGACTTACCACTCTTCCAGTCAGTGAAAGTCAGTGTCCCTGGAAGTGGTGAAGTCATTGTCTCTGGAAGTGTTCAAAGGGTGTCTGGATGTGGCACTTGGGGATGTGGTTTAGGGGTAATTATTGGGGTGCTGGGTTCACTGTGGACAGGATGATCCTGAAGGTCTCTCCCAACCTTGATGTTTGTGTGATTATCAGCTAGACACTTACATCCAGAAAACATCTTCCCAGGAACAACTCTGGATTATTAAAAACAAACAAACAACTAACTTTAAAAAGAAATGTTGAAAAAAATTAACAGGCTGAATTTAAGAAATCTTTCCTTTCATCCATTTCTTAGAGAAAAAAATTCCAGTAGTTCATAGTTCTGCAGAGATAACAAGCTAGAAGAGGAGTTAAGATGCCCAGAAATCAAATCACGTTGTATATACACAGGAAGAAGACAATTTTCTAGGTTCTACATTTCAGCACAAAAGAACAAATGAAAAATCATTTGCCAACAATTTGTATGCCAAAAATGAGAAGCCATAATTATAGGATTGCAAAGTTATACATTTGTATTAAAGGGAAGAAGATAAAGGTAAATCTTCAGCTTGCTTAATAGATTAGTTCTTCAATAAATGCACCTATTTAAAGAACATCATTGTTCTGTTTTGCAGAGGAAAAGCAGTTAACTGCTTTCTATAATTACAACCAAAGAAAAATTTTATACCCCATTTCAGAAGAAAAGCTGCATGAAGAGCAGTAAGTCCCTGAAGGAAATCTTCCCTGTGAGCTCCTCCAAGGGCATAGGCTAAAGATTAGCATTTATGTGCAGATACACAGGCATTTTCATCTGAGTATTCAGGTCAGAATCTTACTAATAAACATGCACCTGACACACTGTGTGTCTTGTAATCTTCCACCCCACACTGCAGCCCTCATTTTACATTTCTGTTGATTCATATAGACTGGAAGGAAATTGAAATCCTTTGCTTCATTCTCAAAAAGCTCCTAATTCCATATTTCAGCCAAAATCCTTTCTGCTATATGTACCACTTCAATGAACATTGCTCCTCCACTCTTCACCTCCCATCTCTGACTCCTCCATTTGTGACAATCCTATGCTGGAGCTAAATTAGGAACTTTGAAAATGTAAATGAAGTAGGCAGAAAATGATTTATTGCAGCATCAAGAATTAAAACTAATAGAATGATACAGCCCTTTTTGATCAATCTACAATGCCCCACAAGCAGTTTTATTTAAGTCAAAGTGTTATCTAAAGTAAGATGAAGAAAAAGCAATTCAGAAGTGTATTCTAGAAATATCTTAAACTGGCTTTGTAGAGACACAAGGGCACTTGCTTTCTGCTGCACTAACACTGATGTGTTGATATGGTATCTGCAGAGGCCAGGCAATTAGAGCTCTGAGGGAGAGTGCTCACAGCACTCACTGAACTGCAGCACAGTTAAAAATACAATGCAAAATAGACATAGATGAGAGAAGGTTAAATAGTCAAAATTCATGCAGAATGATTTTTGACAATTGTAATCAAGATTTCCAAAGATTTAACTTTACTAATTAGAAGTCTAAATAATTGAATACCTGCTGCCACATCTCTTCCTAAAATGGGCAGAGAATTTTCTATTGGATTCAATGAAATCTGCACCCTGCTTTAACCTGGCTCTTGGCAGCTCATTCAAAATACAGTAAGATAAAAAAACCCATCAGAACTCATATCAACCAGTCTAGAACAGACCTGCATCTGCACCAACACAAAAAAAAAGAACTTTTCAGGGCTTTCAGGACAGTATTCAGTAGTTTTTCAGCAATGGAATTCTTGAGAAGGTGTTTGGGTTCTCTTAGGTGGATGTTCTCTTTTCCCCAAGAGCATTACTTATCAGGAAAAACCCAACATTTCTGCTGCAGCTTTAGTCCATCTCTAAACCCACAGCCAGTTTATTCCACATGCAGGTATGAGGATAGTGCTTGTTCTAAATGTGAACAGATTCATTCCTGAAAGAACAGACCCCCAGCAAGTACTTTATTTACTGAAATAAAACCCTTGCCATGGATATACTGCATTTAGAGAAAGAGTTTGCAGTGATCCTCAGAGAAATGAAATGTGAAAAATCACATACTTATTTCTGGGTGCACCACAGCTCTTAGAAGATTCAGTTTCGCCTGGGGCAAACAAGTATCCTGACTGCTTCAGCTGCCCGGATCTGGGATCATCTCCCTCTTTTGCTGCACCAGCTCCCGCCATGCAGCCAGGCTGGGCAGAGCTGCCTCCCTGTCACCCTCCTGGGGCTCAGGGCACAGAAGCCAGCCCACCCCTGCATGGAGCACAGGGCAACTCTGCCAGTGATGACCTCCCTGAGAAATTCTCCTCTGAGAAACAAAAGCCCACCCACACCTTCGGGATACACTGGGGACAGAATTGCTGTGCTCCCCCCAACTTTGCTATGGATTTATTGAAGCCTCTCAGACCAGAGCTGAGCCTTGCACTAAGACACCACGAGGCTCCTCAGCAGCTTGTCACACTGCTGGGCCATCAGCAAACATTAAAATTTTCACTCAGCCCAGCAGAGGCTGCCAAGAGGCACCGAGGATGCTGTGGGTGCTTCCCACTGAGCACCACACGCAGGGAAGGGCAGGAAGGGTCCTGGGATGTTCCTGGTTTCTACACACGCATCACCAGGAGAGTGAACCTGGGTAAAATATCACCTTTAGAAATGCTTCAGAGAGGCACAGCCAAGGAATTACAGCTGGTTCTGTTCTGTGTGAAAAGCATGGATTACAAAACACTGCAAAGTCTGTACTGAAGACGGTGTTCTAACTTGTTCACTTGCAAAGTACACAAGTTCTCTTCAAAATACCTGTGTTAATATGGAAGTGGTAAGACTTGTTGTTTATTCTCATTTGCCCCAAACAGAGAATTTGCTTTAAAAATATTGAAAAATACAGACTGCTTTTTCTGGGAATAAGGCTTTTTTAGCTTCTACTTCTTTAGCAGATGCGCTAATATTGTTCAAAAATAGCCAGAAATCAAAAGATATTTGGCCAGATATTGTATTAACTTATTAATACTGAAAGATAAAGAAGCTCAAATGAGAGACATTTGACAGATGACAACCTAAACTTATATGCACTTTATCCTATTATTAGCACACTTTAGACCTTGAAACACCCATGAAGAAACCTTACAGGACGGTGAATTTAAACACCTGCAGATGTGAGTTCTGCTGTACAAATTTGTTCCCTGGCTCTCCCTTATTCTCCTGAGTCACAGGTAGCCCCTCACAGGGAAGGGAATAATGAACATCCTTTTTTCTTCTCACTCCAATAAACACATTGTAATTGTATAGTATTTTTCAAAATAATGCATCCACTGATGGCATACAGTCAATTGTGTCTTGGGATATGAGATCAGTAACATACAAAATCTCACGTTTTGTGTTAGGCTTTTATTCTTGTATTAAATAAATTTGGACCATCTTTTGGCTGGATATTACTAAATTGATCATTTAGTGACTCTTCAATTCTCTGAAACAAAGCAGTAACTTTAAGAATCACTCTCCATGGAGAAGAGTTTATGCTATGGAATTTAGCATCCCACCCAATCTCCCTAGGGAGATTGATCTGGAGAGGCAAAGACTGAAAAACTTTTACTGCCTGGAAGAAATCATTCTTCCTAAAAAAGAATACGAGATTTTATCAGGAACATAGGCAAGATACAGGGAAGTCTGACAATATTCATGATATATTTGTTCTATTTTTCTTCCAAAAGCACCATATTCACTGAAAAAGTCAGCTCCTTTCCAGATATCTGATAACACATTCACCACTAAATTCTTAATTTTATTTGAAAAAATGAAACCCTTAAAACCTGTTTCCCAAAACAGGAAATTTCCACAATAAGGTAAAAAAAAATCTTCAGTCAACTGAAATAAAGCAGCTTCAAAGGAAAACTTGGCATTTTTTCCTTGCCTTCCTCATTTCCAATAAAATATTTACCCTTATAATCAAAATTCAAATATTCTCATGAGAAAAAATGCAGGTGATTCCTAAACCAAACAGATGGTACACAAACTTCTGAGGAAATTTCTTTCATAACATATGATAGAAATTATGTAGCTACACAATTGAGTATGTAGCATGAGTGGAAGGAAGCACTGACTAAATTTATGCACTGGCCTTTTTTCAAATACCTTTTTTTCCCTTGAGAAAGCATAGTTTGCTCTTTTAAATATCCTTTGTTTTATCAATTGTCTTCCCATAGGCTTAATTCTCTCTCAGGGCTGTAATGTCAGTAACTTATCTAGATGCTGAAAGTGCAAGAAAACTTTGACATTTAGAAGCAAGCTAATTAATTTGCTTTAGAAAAGCTCTAAAAGGCTGCAGAAATTAGCATTTTCAGTACAAGGAAGCCAATGGTCTGGACAAGGAATAGAAACATAAAAAACTATAAACAAAGGCAAATATTTTACTTAGCAATTTTTAATTTTGTAGGGAGGTCTTTCATCACACTAATTTTTGTTTTTAAAAATTTCTCTACTTTGTAACGTCCTTATCTCCCCCAGCCCCGTCCTTATCTCCCCCTCCCGACTTTCGGCCGCCTCTGTTTTGGTCACGCACCCTTAAGCACCCAGTAGTTAGTCTCCTAGAAACTTACGGGGAAAAATTCTTTAGAGTGAACAAGGAACAAACCTAATCCCCAACACGCGTTGTTTCTGTTTTGCTTCTCTAAGGGTTGCAATCCTCATTTCAATGCTCTTCCTCAACCTTACTCAAATCATACCCCAAATTTGCGGTTTTACACGGTGTTACAAAGCTATGAATTCAGTGCCCCCGGTGCTGAATGAAGTAAAGAAAATCCCTGGTGTACACACAATTCCAGACCCCGTCTCCAGAGGTTTGCAGGTGACTCCACATGAAGTTCATGCAGTCCCTGTCCCCGAACCAGCGTGCTCAGAGTAAGATTTTCACACGAGCACTTGGACCGTGTGAAGACTAAAAACGTTCAGTCTTCAATCACTCTGATTAGACAATGGAAATGAAGCCTGAAATTCTCCAATGGAAATGCCAGGAATAGAGTTAAATTAGATGTAAAGTATAGGACAGTCTATTATAGACTCTTCTGTTGATTTATAATTTGGCGGGGCGGGGGGGGGCAGGTTTAGCAGCAGAGGAGCACTCAGTCACCCCAGGGCACAGCTGTCTTTTTTAGAAATCCTTTGTTCTAGAATTCCAGTGGGAGATTTTTGCTGAGAAGAGGCTTTTAGGTATGACAAGCAGTGCTTCCTACTTTCACTTGAGTCAGAAAAGCTAATATGCAAATAGTCAGAAATTAAATCCAAATCATTGACAAATGACTGTTTCTGAGAGATTGAAGCGAGTTCATTTTCCAAAAAATAAGCTGCCGAGTGCTAATCTAATGCTTTAAAAGACCAGTCTACCCAGGCAATGTAGGAGGATGTCATTAATAAAACACTAGCATTTAGATTTTTCTTTAAAGAACATGTTTACAGCTGAAGAACATGTCTTTAATTTGCTATAGCAGAGGTGGGTCATAGAATCCCACTTGCCTGTAAAGAACATAACAGTTTCCTACTTTCTTAACTCAAGGAAGATAGAAGCTAGAGGAGGACAGAAAACCAGAATGCAGAAATCTCCCCAAAACCCAGCCAACACAAAAGTACACAAGAGTAAAAACAAAATAAATTAAATAAACAAAAAAAGTGATGCTCTATTCCACAGTTACTCACATTTAAGATATACTTACAGAAATGCATTTCTAGGTGTTCATAAAAATAAATACATTCAGGGAGAGCTTAACTGACACATATGAGAAATAAACTGTAGAGTAGATCCAGCCTAAGTGTTATACGGATGTAGGACTGCATTTGACACAGCACTAAAAGCATGGAATCCAGGGTTATTAACTTCTAACTCAGCCTTATGGATGTGCTACACTCTGGTATACGGGGCCTTTGAGTCAGCCTCAGAAATGAAAAAGATGAAAACATCTTATTTACTTGTCTTTAAGTTTGCAGTGAAAATGAGGGCTGACTGAGGAGCTACATTAAGGCCACATTCAAACGGCAGAAATGTAGAAAAACAAAGCAAGACTTAAGCAGGAAAACAGAATGAGGAGTGCATAGTTAAACATGCCCACTCAGAAACTGCGTCTGGAGGTTAAAATGAAAAATTACATGACATAATTATAGAATGTTTGCAATTCTGGTCCTCTCTCACTCCAATATCATTTCAGAAATTACATAGAAGATGTAGAAGCAGCTCACAAAGTATGACAGCAATGGGCAAAGTTAGGAATAGCTGCTAAACCTGTCAGAGAGGAAGGGACAGAGAAAGCTGAGAAGGAAGCCTGCAAGATCATTAATGGTGTAGAGGAAATTTCAATGTCCATCAAAAAGGAAAAAGTTTAGGAACTTCAGACAAAAACCAGCAGGAGAAGGCAAACACAAAGTTCATATGGGATTTGATTTTGCAAGCCTTACTGAAGAAGATAAAGATGCTGAAAATGGATCTGAGCTCAAGGGAAATTGGGACAAGCTCATTCATGAAAGAGCAAGCTTCTAGAGCAGCTGAGCACAATGTCAAGTACCCTGTTGCACAGAAGATTCTTTCACTAAAAAGTGTTGGAGGCTGAGAAAGTATTTAGTGAGACATCACAGTGGGTTCGCTCTGTTGGGTGCTTTGCTCCTAGTCATTCATTCTGGCTACTGCCAGAAACAGGACACTGGGCAAGACAGATACATGGTGAAAATATGCACAAGCTTTGTCCTGCTTTTAAATAAATACAGCTGGTGGACACTGCCATCATGACTATTTTGTGGTAAGTCTGGAGTAGCTGAATCCTTTGGGCGCTGCTCCTGGTTTTTCAGCTCAGAATACTTAACACAACTTCCTTGCACAAAATAATAGAAAATTATTCAAAATATAGAAAATTGTACAAAATAAAGATATGGAATCTTTCACAAAGAAAACATTCTGATGTTTGAGGAGCCAGAGTTTAAACCTGCACGCAACATAAATAGTGGAAGAGTATGGAAGGATATTAATTCAACATCTTTATTCTTATCTGCAGGAATCAAAAGAAAAAACAAATGTTCCCAGAGTACTGTGAAAATCTCCATCTCTTTTCAAGAGTCCCTCATCAAGACTTTAGACATGACTGTCATAAGAGGTACTGATCCCAGATTTCTGTTCTTAGCACCTGGTCCTGGCAGCTTTGAGAGGCTCAAAACTTGAGCACGTGGATTTGCCTGCACCAAAGATTAAACAAAGGGGTCCGAAAGCCCTGCACATCCCCGCAGTGATTTTGTGTTACCTGTGCAGCACCACTCTGTGTTTAACACCTTGGCAATGTGTAAGGCTGGAGGTTAGTGAGGATTAAATGATGCTGCCATTAGAAATCCATCCTTCAACTACAACACTTTGCTGGAATGTTTTTGTTCAAGTTAAATGTCAGCTGTAAAACCTTCTCTGGTTCAAATGTTTGGGCACGGAGAGAGCAGGAATGAATGCTCCCGAGTTTCCAGCTCAGTTCTCTGGCTCCAGTCTGTGCCTCTAATACTCCAGCTGGCTCCCAGGCCAGCAGACATTTGGGGGAGCCTTTCACAATCCCTCCTACTGGAAATGAAACATTTGGAAGAGTAATTACTGATGAGAGCAGGGAATCCAATCCAAGTCTCTTCTGTATTTGAGTGCACCAGACTATTTTGGGTTGTGGTTCACTCTTCTTTCTTGTCAGAAACCCCTGTGCCCGACCTAGAACTGTACCTGAGTAATCAACAGGGGTGTCAGTCCAGAAGAGAGATTTGCTTTCATGGGAGGCAAAACCAGCAAAATGCATCCAGTGTTAAAAACAAAATCCATGACAAACCAGTCTGACACCTACATAAAGCTGAAATCCTGGTTCACAGTTACTCTATTTACAACAAGTACAGAATCCTAACTAGAAAAATAAATCGTTGTGTGGGATGAAACCCCTTAGAAAGGGTTTTTTTTCTGGCAGGTAAGCCATGTCAAGGCAAGATTGCTGCTAAATTTTCTTTTGTCTTGCTTCAGCTTTTGATGTTATATATGTTAGTCAGTGTTTAATTTACCTAAGCAGCATGGTTGGCTAAGTGTGGGAGGTTTTTGCAGGCTTATAAAATAGTAGAAGAAAAGAAAACTTTAATACTTCTGCTGCACAGCAACAACAATAATAATTTAGCATTTCTCCAAGGAAATTTATGATGGATACACAGCTCCTCATCCTCAAAAGCAATAGAATAACACTCTAAGTAACAAAACAACCATTCCTATGCTTTCCAGTTAATATCAGTATGCAAATTTCCAAATAACAGAGCCAAATATATTTTATTTAGTTATTTATTTTCATCTCAATAATACACAAGATCATCTCAGCTTCTAGGTACTCTAATATAACAGTAAAAAAACCATTATTCTAAACTCAGCACAATAACCAAATAAAACTACCAGATAATAACTCTGACCAAACAGTCTTATCCCTTCTGACAGCTCCAGTGAAAATTTCACTCTACACATTCTGGGTTCTTTTCCAAAAGCTGGACTTGGCAATTCATTTTGAAGTCTGGTCTCACCAATCTCAATTTGATGGTGAAGAACATCTCACACTATGAAGCCACTTCTGAGCAGGGAGGAATTGGTGCATTTCTGGTCCTGGAACTGTAACCATGCAAGAGGTTAATTCAGCAGTGATTTCAAGAAAGATCTTTTTACCCAACCCTCACATTTCTACCAGGAGATATCTCAGAGCACTCCTGTAACCTTCTCACAGAGAACAATTCCACCAACTGAACAGGTCACCCTGTTGTTTTAGAGCCTGTTTGCACATGGACTTTTGAGACATTTCACAGCACACAACAACCTCTACTTTTAGGCAACAGAAATCAGGTCAGAAGCAATGAAATGTAGCAGGAAATCGTGCAGCCTCTCAAGAGACTGGCATGTGTCCACACAACCAGAAAAGGCAGTGCTGCTCATTCACAGATTCCCATTCTAGCTTTCAAATAGGAAACTCAGGCCCCAGGGGCATAATCCTGGTGGCAAAGATTACAGCAAAGGGTGGAAATCCCTCTTGGGTGCCAGGAAAATCTTCAGGCCATTCTTTACCCACTTTTGTCACCATTAACTTCACTCTGTAATCCCGAAGCCAGCAAGACTATCCCTGTATCTGTGGTGTCAATACAGATCTGTTCAAACAAGAAAATGAAATAAAAAGACCCCACAATTAGTAATTTGCTCTGTTTAAGAAGCTACAGCAGGCTGGGAACCAGTAGGGATCTCATTTAGCAGCTGTGCAGCTGCAGCTGTCATTTGTTACTGTTCACATTCTGGCAGCTCCTCCAGCCCAGCAGTTTACCTGGCCAGGGGTGCAGAGCAGCTCCCTGAGCACAGCCTGACCAAGCCTCTGCCTTCAGAACACCCTGAAAAGGCAAGGGGAAAACATTTGGGGAATAAGTGGTTTATCTCTTCATCTCCTCACTCCAATCCCTTGCACACTTGTAAAACAAGAACAGCAAAAGTTAACGAGCAGAGAGCATCAAAAAATGCACTTCAAACATGCAGACAACACCTAAAGACAATCTGCTCCAGAGAACACTGATGGCCATTGATTTAAAATGACAGCCACAGCTAATGACAAAAACTAAAGAAAAAGGTGGAAGAAACACAAGCAAACTGAGAATCACATCAACACCACAGTTGCCAGTTCTCCAACTCATCATGGGACATTAACCTCACAGTAAATCACTGAGAAGATTGCCAGGACACTTGAAAGCAGGAGCTCAATGTTATATCACATGCACTTCCGCTTCACAAAAAAAATTTCAATTTCCCCCTGCAAAGGACTCTTGGGATTTCTCCAGCCAAAACAGATGAGGCTTTGAAGAGCAGTACAATCCTCCACAAAGGAGGAGAAGATCTCTCTTATCTGTGAAAATAAAAAAGAAGTGTGTAAACAGTGGCTATTCCAGAGTATAGGCAGATAGGATCACTGTCCTTTTCCACACATAAGCCTTCAAAGATTCCCACTTTATACTTGCATTATATGAGAAGGAAAGAAAATCCTTGTGCAGCAGTTTGGATAATCATCTCTTCTCTTTGGGTAAATCTGAGCACAGCACTTTGGTGGGGTTCCAAATTCTTCCAAAAGATGTGGGAAGGTTTGAGAAAATGTCCAGTTCTTTATCCAGAGATGACTCAAAAGATTTTTGAAAAAGTCTCCAGATATAGAATATGTGTGTGTGCTCACTGTGCACTGAGTTGCTGACTGACCTTCAACATATAAATGTCAGGTATTTGTAATCACTAAAAAAGACAAAAAAGATTTTCTAGGTTAAGAATCATTAAGTTTTAATAAAAAAATATTATCATAGTTAGCATATTGTCACTTTAAAGTAAAAGAAATTACTTCTTTGCTATCACTAAATGGGAAGAAAAGGTATTTTCAATACTAAAAGAGTAAATAATGTTATGTAAGATCATACTTTTATTACTAAAGGGCATTTTTAAACTATAGCTTGGCATATAATGTTGAAGCTACCCATGAATAGTGCATTTTGTTAATTTCAGACACTAATGTTCAATGGTTTGAAAATTTTTAATGAGAACTGCCATCTCTGTCAATTGAAGACCCTGGAAAACAGAATTAAGAGCTGAAGTCTTGTTTAGCATTTGAAAAAGTAACTGTGCCTTTAAATGTTTTAAAATTCTCATGTAAACCTAATTTCCATTAATTTGGCTGCTGTACATTTCCATAAGCTGTCCTGCCTAAAATCAAGGAGTACTAAGCAGACATGAAGGGTTGCCCTCCTTTATGGAACAAAAGACTTGTTGGATCTCTCAGAGAAAAATATGCCTTAAATTTCAGACTGAAGGTGAAGCCCTTGTCTGCCATCAAATGCATCTTCCCTCATGATCAACAGAACCAGCAACACTGACTGAAAATCAAGTTCTTGCCATTAATTCTCAAGTAACTGCTCTCTCTATATTAGCAAAAGCTACATGATTCCCACATCCCCTCACAGGAGAAATGCATCATTAGAGAGGTTGGAGAGAGTGTTTAAGGGACAACAAAAGAGCCTTTAAATTTTATCACATGTCAGATTTGGGCTGATTTCTCACAGCTAATTCCATACTTCAGGTGTTGGAAACAAGCTCGTGGAACAGGAGCTGTCTGCTCATTCAAGCATTATTTTCTCCCCCCACTGGCAGTGAAGGTTCCTGTGAGGTTCAGTGGATGATTGCTAGACTGAAAGAAATAGTACTGGCCATGAAAAATCTCCCCATACATGGATATGCTCTCAAATAAAGTTTATGCACTTAAGCAGATTTCTAAAATAGGAGTTTGGTTTTGTTTTCATGCCTCTACTCTTAATGGAATTGAAAAAGTTGCAAATTGGAAGCCCAGAGAGTCCACATCTGAATGTACTCTGGTCCGAGTTATCTTCATTTCTATATAATAGAATTTTAAAACCTTAGAGAGTCATGAAAACAAAAATAACAATTTCTAAATGCACTCACAGAAGTTATAATAAAAACACGCATTTCAACAGTTTGTCAGGCTGTCTTGCTACCTATAATCACAGTGATTGAAGTTTCTGTATTTCAAAGGCAATAATAGCAGTGGTATAATAAGGAAAACCTATTGCAGTTCATTAGTCACGGTACATTAGAAGAAGAGATTATTTGGCAATTTTATGGCCATTTTAAAAATGTTGCCTTCTCAAAAGAGAATGTCCTAAGAGATTCACACTTCACTTGTTTTTCAGAGGCTGAGTAAACCACATCCAGAGCAGAGTGAATTCAGGCAGGCCATGCAGAGGGAAGGAGGAAATGCTTGGGAACCAGCACAGATTCCACATCTTCTTTGTAGTGCCTGACCTACATCTGACTACCCAAACACAGAGGAGAGGATAGTTCAAAAACTTGCTCTGCATTTGAAAGATACAGTTTTCTCTGGAGAGCAGTAAACAAGCAAGATAGGGTAGAAAAGCTGCAGATTTTTTTCCTCAACAAAGCAGCGTTACATCCTGTAGGAAGCCTTTGCAACTTATACTGACAATTTTATCCCATAATGAAAACAGAGTCTGTGGCTGAATTAGTCAGGAGTAAAATGACAGAGCCTGAGTTCTTAAACAACAGAATCTCTGTGTAATAAAACAAAAATGTGATTAACTTGATTCTTTGTGATTTTCCTTGTGGAAAGAACAGAGCAAGGGGAGATTGAGAATGAGAGGGGTCAGTTCTCTGATGTGGACAGCAGTTAAATATTGCTGTATATGTGTCCAGTCATCAAGAGAATATGTTGGTTACAGACAAGGATGTTAAGCTCTGTAATATTCCTCATAATCATTCCTGTTATAGTCATATAAAGTGATACACTTGCAGGGGGAGGGAACAACACTGAGCTCCAACCTAATTTTGCATAAAAAATTATCCTTGGAAACAGTTTCTCAGTGTTAGAAAAGATAATTTTACAGAAGCCTCAACTCAGTTCACAAAAGGTGGGTTAGAGATGGAAGCAAATGTTAGGCATTACTAGGACAGAAGTAAAAAGCAAAACAGTACCAAGAGGCAGCTTTATGAATCTCCAGTGTGACCATATCTTGACTGCTCTAAACACTTTCAGTTGCCCTACTTAAGAATTAATGGAGGAGAAATAGGAAACATGCAGAGAAGGAAAGAGATGATCATCAAAAATAAGTTATCCTTTCCATATTGAATACTATTAATCATCCTGCAAAATGAAAAGTGGGGATATGGCACAGATCTATAAAATCCTGAGTAAATACCATAAACAGGGATAGGGAATGTCTGTTGAGCATTGCTTCCAATCTGACAGAATTAGCTGGGCTACCTTTTGCTGCTAACTTCAAAATACAGCTATTAAAAAATACACTGATAATTTATTATATTCAATTTAAGTATTGCAACTTAAAGCATTAAAATTGAAAGGCTGAATAAACTGAGCTGAACACAAATGTAAGTACATGCCTTTGGAGAACTATCAGGCTTAGTTTTCTTTTCAACTGGCTTGTGATACAAGATAAAGCAAAATAATTCTCACTAAGCTTTAAATTATGAATGATACAGTAAATTATTAATGTTAAAGGTACCTTAGTGTTTACTCTTAGCCTCTACCGCTCCTTTTCTCTGTTTAACTATTCTTAGGTAACACAGACAGCTTTATTGAAGGTAAGAAATAATGAGCTCCTTTTCCATTATAATTCAATGTACAGACACCTAACCTGGAAGTTTTTCAGTCTCTAGAGGGGACTGCACATGATGACCAGCTCTGGAAATAAATGTTTGGTCCAGAGTCAGCGATTTCACTGATGCCACTGTCCAAGACCTTTACAAGCTGCAGTGGATCACACTGAAGGAAAAGGGAACATAGAAATAAAGGGCCTGGTCCTGCAGATACCCGAGATCTGTGCTGGAACTCCTTCCTATCCTCAGTATCTCTGGAAGCAGCCAGGGCTTCATTACAAATCCCCATCTTCTCTCTCAGGTTCACCACTTCCAGCAGGGGCTCCCAAAAATCCCCACACTGTGTCCCCCCTCCTGCTGGGCTGCAGGAACAGCTTTTGTGAGTAAAATCAGCTTGTAGCACACTTTGGATTGCTGAGAACATTTTCTCCTGATACAGAAATCCCATCTGGGGAAACTGTAAACTGCAAGAGTCCTGTGTGAGAGAGAATAGAAGAATTGGGAAAGAAGAGGAATTGGGTCCCTTTTAACCTGCACAGTTCCATTATCACTAGCAACCACCTCAAGCTGAAGCATTTCATTTTGCCTGGGATATGAGCACTTTCTGATAGTAAACAGTTATTCAGAAGTAGAGAGCCAAGAAATCATGGACCATGAAGAATTCAGCCTCTTTTCACTAAAATTAATCAAAGCTGTGGCACTAAAGTTAATGTGAGCAGAATGAAATAAAATCTACATATTTATCTATTCCTCTATTATGCAAATTAACTGTGACATGCACTGCTCTATTGCTCACTTCAACAACAGCAGGAAACCCAGGTAAACTAATGGGTTTTTCTTTTACAATTTACACTTTAAATTATATGATCACCCCCCAGCATGCTGCATTGCAAACTATTGCAGGCTGACAAAACACAGGATGAGGATTTCATTGCCTGCAACAAGCATTTCAGGGCCAGGAAGAAAATAACTGGCAAAGTTTCTAAATAAAAAATACTGTCACATTATGGTAAATAGTCACTGGGTTTTCTTCTTGGGGATGGCTTTAAAATGTCTCCAACACCTGGTAAAACATTTTTTTATATGTCAATATGAGCTGCACACAATAACCTGCCTCTGAAAGATTTAGAGACACATTTAAGCTTTTGTAATCAAACATGGAAAAGAAATAACCTTGTGGCATTTACAATCTTGATTAAATGAAACTGCTCTGCTCTAGTAGTCACCCAGAACTACATCATAACCTGCTTTTAGACTGACTGTGAGCAGCTTCAGCATCACTGCTCAGACTCTGCCCAGAGTATACCCCACTCCTCCTGCAGCCTTTCCTCCAGAGGAGCTCCAGCCTGAAAGGACAGTGCAAAAGAGTCTTACATTTCCCTGGACTTCCTTATTGACAACTCCTTATTGACGTTTCTTATTGACAAAATTCAAGTTTGTTTGGGTTTTTTTAATATCAAAGACACTTTAACAAAACTAAAAATATTTCAGTACGAGATTAGATCCTATGACAATTAGACCTGACCTAAAATTATTAGTTTTCAGTGTTTTCATACACTGTAATCCCATATGCCATATTCAATGCGTCCCTTTTGATTCAGGTGCATAGAAAGTTATAGAAGTTTGCAGCAGTTTCAGACAGAGGAAAACTTTGTTCAAGCTATAAAGTTAATAAGAGAGGATGAGAGAGAGGCTTTTTCCTGAAAACTCCTCATACACACTCACTATGGCTGATCAAAGACTGTTGTTTCATTCAGATTTTGAAAATTTAATACAGAGTGAGTTTTGGTTCACTAGAGCCAGTGAGGGAGCTCATGTCGCATCAAAGAACAAGAACCTGTTGCTTTGAAACCACCTTTCCAGGAATAACAATTAATAGAACAATAAATAAATCACACTACAAGTGACAACTGGAGGTGGTCCAGCCTGCCTACTGCTGAAACCTGATGTAATAATTCAGGAAAATTTTCCTCCATTTTACTTCTGCAAAATAAAGTATCCACAGACTTAATCCACTTCAAGCAAGCACACGACAAGCAGAGCCTCACTTTGAACTTGACTCCGACACTTTGAAATATGTTCTTATTTACTGAAACTTACCTGCTTCTGTGTGATTTCACACAAAGGGTTGGTTGTTTCACATGCAACCAGCCCTCCCTGGACTGTGATTTATTTTTAAATGCATGACCAGTTAAACTATTTATACTTGTATATTAGCAGCATTTTCCTCCTGAAAAACAGCTTTTTATGATTTTTGTTTAGTCCTGTTTCCTAACATGATGAAAACTTATCACTGTAATTACACCAACAATAAACTCTTATAGTTTCTGATGCCAGGGATCTTGCATTATTCTGCAACAGTGGAGGTACTAAAACAAGAAAATAGGCAAAGTTTTATATTTATTATTTCTTTGTAAATGATCAAAGGTTGTCATATGCCTCCACCAAGGTTCATCTTTAGGCTTACAGATTCTAGGTCATTTTCTAGACATCTGAAACACCACCAAGTACAGGCAAGTCTTGAGAAACTGGTAGCTTTTCACAGCCTGAGGAGTTGAGGTTTGGAATGACTAAGAGCAGCCTGTGGCCCCTGTGAGGGGCATCAGGGAGATGCAGCCAGGCTCCTCACAGAGGTGACAGTGGTGGGAGAACAGGAGTGGAATAAACTGGAAGGGGAAAAAAGGTGGGGGGCACAAGGTCAAAAGGATTTAAGGAAAGATTTTTCCCTGTGAAGAGAGTCAAGCAGTGGAGCAGAGCCCAGGGAGGCTGGGCTGCCTCTATCCCAGTTTTCAGGACCCAGCTGGATAAAGCCCTGAATAAACCAGGCTGTTCTTTTGCCTGACCTTGCTTTCTGCAGGAGGTTGGACTAGAGACCAACTATGTCATAATCCACCAGAAAACCTCCAAGCTCTTCCTCTTCCTTTTCAAAAGTATGAAAAAAAAGCAACTGACTTTTATTAAGAATGAGAGATTGACAAATATCCTTGCCCTAATTTCACCTTCCTGTTTTTTATCAGACACAATATTTCACCAGTGTCCTTCACTGTAAGATGATTTTCAGATATCTAAGGAAATGCTATTTCAATAACAACCACACTGTATGTTACATTACATACCTGAAAAGCATTGCACTCAACTGGATCTACATGTTTCACAGATAAAAGAAACTGGTTGACTCTACATTCTCCTTGAAGCTAGCATGCATGCACAAACATTAAACTGTCGTGATGCTGGCAGTTAAAAAATGTACAGAAGAATCAACACTTTACTATATGAAGGTTTTTCAAGGGTTTTCCTTCCATTTTCCACTGGTTTTAAGGTTTTTGTTGATACTGGACATGGACAAGGACATGGCTGAATATGAAGAAACACTGCTCAGCTGTATGCAACACCATCAAATATAAATTCCTCTGCCAGAATGCAGAGGAAGAGGAGGACTGTGACGGATGTGTAGTGCTCCTCTTGAGCCTCACAGGCTGATTGGTGATTTTATTAATAAATTAGGCTTCTGAATGTCTCAGGAAGTCTCACTCAGCCACTCTGGCTGGTAAAGAAAAGGTCACTGACTGAAGATGGAAAACAAAGCCCTAGACTGCTACAGATTCGTTTTCCTAATGATGTAACAGACACTGACCACAGAACAACTTCTGTATCCATGCTATCCACATTTGGAATCGATTTATATTTCTTCCACAAAGCCAGCCTTGATTATTTTAACCTCATTACTGCTATCCCCTGCTTCCTGAAGAGACACAAATTGGAAACAGAGTCAAACAGAAGTGATTTGTATGCACTGAGAACAGAGGCAAGTGCTCCAGAGTTTTTATTTTAGTAGTTTCATCCTGACAGTGACACCTGTAGAACTAAATTTAGGAATTTATCTACTTCTGGATATGCCAGAGTACCTCAGGTAGATTTAGTCCATAGAAATCATAGTCCAGGGCTGCTCAAAGTCAGAAATGGAAGAAGAGAGCTCATTTATCAACCAGGACTAATAAACATGTTACACAGTATGTTTGTACATTACAGAATTCATATATCATGAAAATAAACAAATTGTAATTTTAAAGTGTTAGGGATACTTTTTTTTTTCCTCCAGTAGGAAAAAGGAGAACAGGAATTTTTTGTCTCTTTCATTGAAATAAAGAAATATTGTTGAAACACTCTTATAAATGTCTAGAGCATCATCAGTAACGCTTTCCAAATACCATCCATACACAGTTCTATTTTTAATGTTGGACTGTTCTTGAAAGGTGCTAAGAAAAAAATTTATTCATAACACATAAAGCTATATCCTGACTATGCATTCCCCTCCATTTGGGAAAGAATCCCAAATGTTGGCAAAATTTTAGAACTATTTTCAAAATTTTAGACAACCCAAGTCCTGTCTTTTCATTTTCTTCCAAAACTAACATTTAAGGATCAAATCCTGTAAACTTGATCACACAAGTAATTCACCAGAATGCAAATAAATCGTTTGAATTCTGCAAACAGGATCAATAAATACATACCGTCTAGTGAATAAAGGTTTCCATTCAAACATCACAGTTTATTTTAGTATACAATGTTAACAGGAACTGTTTTGAAGCCCTTTTCCTTAGAAAGTCTATTTTCAGGAATGCAGAAAAGTCCTTTTCTGAAAATCTGGGTAAATACATCCTGTATTTATACATTTAACAAAAAAATTATTAGCTCTTAGAAGCAGAATTACTGACTGTGGAGAATCTTCTGTTATAGAATAAGTGAATCTGGTAATCCACCATTTCCAAACCAAAGCATGTGCTGTGCTGCCTCACAAGTAATCCAGGGTTCTGTGGCTTTGTTTTCTCAGATTATGCACAAGTGTTTTATCTGCAGGAAGAAACTCCATGGAATTTTTGCCTTTCTAGAGTCTGGCACAGCTACAAAATCCTGCAGCTGGTCTTGTCAGGTTATTTTACCTGTAGCATGGACCTTGAGCAGCATACAGACCCCTGGCCTGGAGAGCTGTGCCACTGGAAACAGCCACTTGTGTCTCACTTAGGGAAAATATCTGTTTTACCTTCTTTTTTTCTTCAGTCAAATTCATTAACACGTTTTTGGTTGCTTCTTTATGTACTCTGGTCTTATGCTGATTCCTCAAAGTTTACTATTGTTTTAGTTATTAAACTTATATCATCCAAATACTGTAATTTGGGAATTCTGTACTTAGTTGTACCCAGAACAGCACTGAAAATCTGCGTCACTAATTTTGCTCCCTGGTTTCCACAAATGCAATAAATAGTGCTATAAAAATCAGCTCTGCAGTAACTTTGATAAAAGAACATCACACACACACAAAAATAGAATAAGGCAAGGAACTGCAGCCTGTGTCAGAAGAAATTCCTGATACCTACCAACAGTTTTCAGTTTAAGAAAAATGGCACTAAATTTTTTCTGTCCGTTCTTCACCTCTGTATCCTCACAAAGCTGAGGTTACAGTGTGTATTATTCTGTATCCTGTAGTGATGACACACTTGCAGGATGCATCATCATGTAGTGACTGTTTCCCTCAGCTTTGTTTCAGGGCTGAGAGAAAACCTGGATTGGTGCTGACATGGCACCCCAGCCAAGCAGTTACAGGAAGTGATTGGGCAGCAAGCCTGGATGGTCTTTTCATTGCTTTTATTTAAAATTACATTGGTGAGGGATTATTTCCCTCCCGTTTTAACGTGGTACACAGTTTTAGGTGACACATCTGATCAGCCAAAGAGAATCCTGTGTTTCCAGGGGAACTAGGAGGGAGCTTTGCCACAGGGTCTGAGGCAAGGTGAGCGTGCTGTGGCAGCAGCCACCACAACACTGCCAGGGGCTGCTGGTGCTGGGACATCACCTCAGCTCCACAGAGGCACAAGGAAAGCACAAGGAAGGGAAAAACGCAGAGGATACCATTTCTGAGACCCCTCACAACAGGTCCAGGAGCCCCAGGAGAAGCAGCAAGGGCAGATTTCAGTAGTTTTGACCTCGCTCTGCACCAGCCTCACTCCCAGCCTGAGCCCTTCCCAGGCTCCTGCAGGGACACAGCCGGGGTAAGCTAGATACAGATCAAAACTTCCCCTTGTAAAAGGAATGTCCCTTTTTTGTTTTGGCAAGACTGCTGCAGAAGCTGGAGGTAGGCTGGAGTTCACAGAGAGCTGTCCCTGTGGGAGGGCTCCCAGGGCACAGCAGAGGAAAGGCTCCTGTCCCTGGGGAACAGAAGGAGATCTCAGGTGACAAAGTGACCAAACCCTCTGCCCTGTCTCCCTGCGCTGTCGGTGGGAAGGAGGGAGGGGCTGGGAGGAAAAAACCGTGGTTTAAAGTCTTATTTTACTTCTCATTATACTCCTCTGACTCTGTTAATAATAAATTTACTTTATACCTTTAAATTTGAACCTGTTTTGCCCTTAAGAGTGTTTTCTCTCAGTCCTTATTTCAACTCCTGAACCCTTTGTTAATTTTTTCCCCTCTCCTCTGCCCAACTGTAGTGATAGAGGGAGCAAATAGCTTTTGTGGGTGCCTGGCATTTGGCCAGGATCAAACCACGACAGAGGGACAGGATTCCATTGCATTCCAAGCACTGCTAAAGGATGCAGCTTTTGGGAAGAACATAAAAAATAGTGAAAGCACATCTCGAATTCAAATCTCAAGCAAACATCCCTAAAGGATGCCATTCCTGAATCTTTGCTTAATAATCCTACCACTCTTACCTTCTCACTTGTCTCGAATCCTCAAAAATTTGCCATGCCTGTGAAAGTGAACCACTGCAAGGAGCACCGTTGATTTTAGGAGGAGGCTGCACTGTAACATGGAGGCATGACTTGGGATTCAGTGTCACCCACATACTGCATTCACAGTCTTTTTAGAATTTTATACATAGAATGTATGGAATACAGGTACACCTGTAAGAACACATTCATGGAATGTGGTTTGAATAAAATCAAATAAAATCCAATGCAAGAATGTTCAAAGATATAAATATGCAAGTAGTACAAGCTGCAATTCCTAGCTTTTCTAGTTAAACTCATTTTTCTTTAGATCTCCACTCAAATATCATTTTCATCATCAGGCATTCAGGACTTGATGAGAAGATCAGGGAACATAAATCTTTAACTGACATTCTTCACTGATTTGGTAGAATGAGCTCATGCAAATGTAATAACTGTTTTTACCAGTCTCACCTTTTGTCTGCCTTGGTCTTTTTGTGTAAAGATTATGCCTCCCCAGCCTTTGCAATGTTATAAGAAAAAGCAACTATCCTGAAAACTTTCTTTCTTGGCCTTAGAAATGCACTCTCTACAGGAATAACAATTTTTTAAACAAAAACTTCCATTAATAAAAGTAATCTACATTATTTGGCAAAAAGGGCAGGAGATTAAAGAGCCAAGGCTATATAAAAGAATAATTATGGTGAAGAGGAGACTAAACACTGCCATGCAAGGCAGGTGCTATCAAGTCATTCATTTACTCACAACTTTTCCAAAAAAGTATCTCAAAAGCCGAGGCCAAAGTTCACAGCCCTGAAGACACAAACAACAGCAACAATGAGCAATGCTGCAAAAGATGCTGTGGTGCAAAAGGGTCTTTTCCAAATTGCTGGACTTTATTTTCACTTCAGCATTGGTAGATTCAACTTTCTCCCCACTTTTTCTCTGCTAAACATAAAATAATGAATGCCCAAAGATTCATTTAACCATGACCACAGGTCTTCAACCAGAGTCTGTTTCTAATGAAATTAAAATTCTATCACCCTGAAGTTTCTGTTTTCTGACCTAGGCTTTCAGGCAGCAGAGTTCCATGGGTGTTATCTGAGTTACTTTTATTTGCACAGAATAGATCTTGAATTCTAAATGCATTACACAATTTATCCTTGAAGTGATTCACCTTCACTCCAGTCTTCCTGGCTCTCTTCATTTTCAAGAGCAGTTATTTTGCTGACACCTTAAAATTTCCCTTACCTTACAAGAAATAACCTTGTCTATTGTAGTGTCTAATTCCACCAATACAAGTACAAAATGACTGAGGTGAGATGATCTGTAAAGCTAGTTATTTTGTGATTTCTATTTAATTTAATCTGATGAAAGTGGGTTAGATCAGAGTGCCTCGAATGCTTAGTTAATGATCCATGTATGAGCAGTACCCTCTCCAACAACATTTCTGGACAGAGTGTGCTACAGAGAAAGAAACAAGCAATTCCTATTACAGAATTGTAATTTTCGTTTCAGACTATCCAATTATGATAAATTACAGAGACATCTTAAAAATCCTCTTCTGATAAAGAAAAAAGGTAGTGTTTCAAAGTTTTTCTTCAGAAAGTACTTCTCTCTCCAGAGGAACTACAGTTATTCTGAAAGTGCCAAATTAAAAATCCATTTTAGATGCAATCAATGACTGCCCAACCTGTCACAGCTTCCCCACCTGTAAAACAGTTTTCTGTTGTTCCTTTTCACCACTTTTCTCTTGACTTTTCAAATTTTTATTGAGTCTGCACTGCAGCTATGCCAGAAAAGCCCTGATGTCTGCTTCACCTCCAAACACTATTCCATCACATACAAGATGATTCTGAAACAATTCTGCTGCAATTAAAGCATCTCTCTGAAGCCCCTGTGAGCTTTACAGCCAGGCAGGCATTTCAGTTCCTTGGTGCTCCAGTTGTGTTTACAGCCATTATCTGCATTCTGCTTAATTTAAGGTCACAAGCCTGATAGAAGCTTCCAAAGGCAAAATCTGTCTCACTCCACATGACATTATACTACAGTAGATACACAGATCTTGAAAGATCATTTTATACACTAGGAAAACACATTCCAGCACAGCAAGAAAGGCTGAAGTACCACCTAACATCAGGTCACAAAGGTCAGTCAGAAGAAAGATATAATAAAGTGATACAGATGGTAAATTATATCTGGAGATTTTCTACTGAACAGAATTACAGTCATGCTACTAGTGATAACTGCATACTAAAAATATTTTTTCCATATTTAAAGTTGATTAAAGGACACCTTTTCTTTTAAGTACACTAAATTGTCATGTGTTGCAGACCAAGTTGCTCTAAAGGAACTGAGCTCTGCAAGTAAATTAGTTATATTTCTGCTAAGACAATATAAAATAAGGCCAAAATCCTTTGTGACTGGCAATGTATCTTTCATAAGCTCTATTCTGCTGGAAAACACTGCTTTCTGGGAAATGAGCCTGTGGGAGGGTCTGCTCCAGAGGAATGCATCCCAAATCCTTCACCCAGCAGCCCTCTGCCTCCACACACACTGGAGTCATCTGATAAGTGAAGAGCTCATACAAATAATCTTTGCTTTTCTGTTAAGCAGCATGCATTTCAAGTTTTTCCTTCAGTGCCCACAGCTGTGCAGCCAATGCAGGGCAGTAAATTTATCAGGAGACAACAGTGCTGACAGAGGTGGTGTCACCAGGCAGCCTCTTCCATCTGTTAAATACATGCCTCCCTCTTCCCCAGCTTTCTTCTTCCTTCCGCAGGGAGGAGGAGAACAAGTAGTTTTATGCTAAATATTTTGGCCATGTATACAATTTTTGCCTTATTCTTCTCTAACTGACAATTCAAATTGCCCACGTTAGACCAGCACAGTCATTTATGCCACTCATTGTTTGCTCACAAAACTATCTATTGAGAATATAATACAGTATTGTCAGATCAGAATGACAGCTGATGATGATAATGCGAGTTTCTCTCTATTCTGGTTACCAATTTTATAGTTTAAGTCTTACTGAGGCTTAATACTCAAGGAAAAAGAGAGCAGAGCTCTCACTTCAGCCTTCAGCTGGTTCCAGTTCAGGAAGAGCATGGCTCAATGACAGTAAGTTAAATAAATTCAAAAGAACAAAATTTGGGAGAAATTATGAAACAAAAAGATTTACAATACATTCTGAAGATCAATGACTGAAGGTTTCAATATGCACAAGCATCTTTCAAACAATCTGTTATTTTACTGGTACTGGTACACAGGAAGAAAAAACAAATTGCCTCTTGGTGCCATTTCAGAACCCTAATTCAGTCTACAAACATAGCTCAAATTTGTGGCTAGTGCCACCATAAGGTAAAAAAGAACAAGATTTATTATTCAGGATACAATAGATTCAGACCAATATGATCCCCTCTCAGAAGTATATGATTTTTGTGGAGCACTAGAACCTTCTCAGCTCTTGAATTTACTGCCTGTTGCTTTGTAGGAAAAAACGAGAAAATCCCAGTAAGTAAAAGCAGACCAGGACAGTTGGCCTCTGCAGTGGCCCAGCTGTCCCAAAGCCTTTGCTCTGAACTTTCTATCCCCTTCTCCTCACAGCCTGCTCTTCCTCCTCTGGCACAACAATAAAAGGCAGCTCCCTCACAAACTGAACACATTTAAAGGGAACAAAGTGGGAAGTGACTAACAAGCATATGGGTAGATGACAAAAGCAAGAAGTGTCAACAGTTTCTCTTCCTATCTTCCCTTCCATCCTCTGGATGTGGCCTTTGGACTATGAATGCCCAATCCTTCAAATTTTGGAAGGATGAGCCTCAGAAAACCAACTCCCTAAGGACTTCCTCCTGGATACTAAAATTGTTTGATTCTTCAATAGCTGACAGAAGCAGTGTGTTTGGGAGACATTTCCACCTGCCCTTTGAAAATTACAACATTAAGAACCTTATCATCACATTATTTCAGTGTGTTCTGAGATATTCTGGGGGAATTTAGAAGGGGATGCATCTGCTGATAAGCAAAAGAATAAAAATAAAATGTTATATGTAATATCAATTTCAATTTCATGGGCCACATTCAGTAGTGTGTTTATTTGTTTCATTTTTTCCATAGGAAATTTCTGTCTTTATCTCCTTACTAACATGGCAAAGAGCAAGAATTCTAGAACATAACTCAAAGGTAAAGTTTAAAGCATGCAAAATTCCCTCTCTCTCTCTCTCTCTCTGTCTTCTGAGGAAGGCTACTCAGACACGTCAGTCCCTGACACAAAGCGATTAGCTTGGGCAAAGTGCATGGTTGTAACGGAAATTTTCTAGTTGTTTTGCACAGCAGAGGGAAAACAGCTTACTCCAAGGAAAATTTTCACAGGCCGTCCCACTTTGCTGCAATTTTCTGTTAGCACTTCTTGCTATCAGAAGAGATTCAACACCCACGGGATTAGTTCCCCTTCTCCATTAGCCCATCCTAAAGATTTGTACAGTAAATAAGCAATAAACTGTGGCACACTCCAGCCAAGCCTCTCTGTCCCTTGGCTCATGCTGATTTTCTCTGTTGCAGCTCCTGGCAGGGCAGTGACTATCTGGCTGCAGGACTCTCTGCTGGGAAAGCAGCAGCTCCAAATCCCACAACAACCTCTGGGTGGGCAGGCGAAAGGGACCCTGTGGTTGTTCCCAGTTCCCCTTCCCTGCATTCTGTGCCACAAGGGTGACTGAAAATGGAAAATACCAAAACCCAGCTTAGTCAGTTTACAGAGCTTTGTGACAAAAAGGTCAACTTTTGTAAGCAGCTATAAACCAGGAAATACTCCCTGCACACAAATTTATAAACTTTGTGTCTGACATGGAATGGGGTTAATTTTTCTCCTGGCGGGGAAGAAGAAAGCATGGAAGACAAATCTCAGAACTGATCCAGAACAATCATTTATGTCCATCAGCACCTTCTAACTACCAGGAATACGACAGGAATTGGCAGGAATTGTAGGAATACCACAAGGTTGCAGTCATCCCTCCCTCAAGTTAGAGCTCCTAGTGTGCAATACTCTTAAACATGCAGACACAATTTCTCCTTTGGAAATGAAACAATTTGATTGTTGCACAGGTTACCTCAGAAGCCTGGTACCTGCCTGGCACAGGCTCCATGCAGTGCTTTCCCTTTGCCCAGTAAGGCACATTCCCTCACCAGGACACCATGCTCCCAGTTCCATGCCTTTGCTCTAGAAATGACAGTGCTAACAAATGTTCTCTGGTACCACCATAAGCGTGTCTAATGCCAGGCTTTTGATAAGCTATGAAGTGCACACATTGCAAAACTGCTGTCTACAGAAACTCCAGTCAAGAATGATTTTGTGATTAATGGAAAGCTGATGTATCTCGGGGAACCTTTAGCAAGAATCTAAATATGAGGAATGCAACAATATGTTGTGAAGAGTTTAATCAATACTTTTTTTGTTAGCACAAACATTAGCTTGTCTTGTTACATGATATTACTAACTTCCAATTGTGGGTAATTTTTATGCCCTAAGTATTCAGCTTTAAGCAGTTCTTCATGTGAATTCTTCAGCTTGACCACTTATAAAATAGGGGAAATGTGTATATGCAGGCCCAATTTAGCATGGAAGTAATTTCTTTTACACTAATATGTCTTAATTTTCCTCTGAACATACATGTACAGCAAGGTCTGAATAAAAAGACAGATCTCAGAAACTTGATTTCTTAAGGTAATTAGAGCCTGTGGGGCACAACTAGTCATGCTCTCACCCACGGGTCCCTTCTCATTTACAGTCCTGCCAAATTAACGAGAGCTTTTACGTACCCAAATATCATCAGGAGATAAAGCTTCAGGTAGTTTCTTTCATTACTGGATAGAGTCACAGTTTCCCACCCCTCATCATACCCCAACATTTGTGTCTTGATTCATATTTTATGTCCCTCTGTGCCACGCCCAGCAGCAGTCACCCCACTGTTGGTGGCTGCAGGGACACCCTCCACAGCCTCTCCAGGAGCACAAAAGGGACAAAAGGAGCACAGGACTGGTGACCTCTCACCTCCAGCACAGCCAGGCAGAGCCTCTGCTGGGCTGTGTGCTGACCACCACGGCCCACTGCACTCATACATCAACCACCAGCACATAAACTGCTTTCAGTTAATGCTGCTTCTGACATTCTTCATTCTCAACCTCACTGTCTGAGAAGTTCAACATTATAAAAATTTCCCCAAGCAGCTTTTCAGAAAATGAAAGTGCTTTTGCCAACATGAATTAAAATGGTCAATGCGTTTTTTGTTTTTGTTAAATAGCTTTGATTGATGAAGTTTGACATGTCTTAGCACACTTGTTTTCTCCAGTCTAGGGTAATCACTTGATTCTTCTCCCTCATATCCAGAAAGATCTCCTGAAGCATAAGATTTCTGGTGTGCTCTGAACCTCACACAAAATTGATTTCAGCACATACTGTACTACTGGTGTCTGATGCTGATGAATTACTCTGCTAGTGAAACACAATTTCTACTAAATCAACAAACAGTTTGCTATAGAGGCCATAAGATTCACTCAGTTTCTACAATAAAAGCTCCCATTTCCTCTTCATTAATCCTTGTAAGTGAGATTCAATAGACAAGAGAAAATTCCTGCTAGCTAGCCTTATGGTGTTCTTAACCATTTTGAAGATTAAAGAAAACCCAACTATCAAACCAACAGAAGTTAATTTAAGATTTGAGTGACCCAGGGGAGTCTGAGGCCACTATCATAAAACTCTTGTCTCGTATGATTATGGAAAATTATGTGTTCACTGACCAATCTCCCAACATAGATTACTGAAAAGCAATCTTTTAAGCACTGAGAAGACTGCAGAGTTCCTAAAAATCTCCTTCAGAACAAAAGAGAAGTACCAAGTTTGAAGATAATATTTTAACGGAGTTTTGAACAGTTTTTACAATATATATTATTTCCTCATATTTTAAAACCTACAATAGCCTAGTTTGTAAACTTTACTCTGCTTTCATAAAAAAACCAAAGCAAACAAACATTGAGATTCAGGACCGGGAAATTCTTTCTGATGCGTCCATTTCACTTTGGAGTGAAATGAACAAGGGAAACACATTCCTGTTGTATTTCAGCCAATATGGAAAAGCAGTTCTGTATTCTCTCACTTTTTCTGCTAAGAAAACATTCATTCCTCTGAAAGACTAGGTAAATATTATTCCAATTCTTAATTTATGGCTGCTATATGAAGCAGAGATACTACACAGGATTTATCGAAATAAGACAAAAAATGCAAATAGTCACAGTTTGGGACATTCTGTCAAACTCCTCCTCCATTAGTAAGTTTACATTCTTTATCCATTGCTGTATTATATAAGGCCAAATTTGGTGTAGTAGAAGGATGTCTAACTAGCATATTCTGTCTGAACTTTATTCAGCTTCTCTGCTCCTCCACACTCATCCCCAGCCAGCAGGAGTTACTTGCCCGAAATGGACTGATCCAGGTGAGGTGTGAACACCACAAACACACATGTGCATTGTTCCAGGACAGGGCAGGCCACCAGAGCTCCATCCCTCAGTATATGAAGGTGTTAGAAATCCCATTTCCACAGACTGGAGCCCAGCTCCATTTACCCCGTACTCCCTACCTCACTGCACTTGTAGAGAATGGACACACTGACTGCAAAAATCAGTCCCTGCCTTTCACCATCTTACACACCCAGTCACAACCAAAACAATCTCCAGTCCCTACCAAGAGTATTCTCCCATTGGCCGTATTTTCCCTCATAACAGATGGTTTCACATCCAACAGAACATCAGTTCAGACAGACTTCGTTTAGGCTGTGTCATCCAGAACCCTGCATCCATTTGCTTAGGAGCTCTCTGATACTTTTAGCGACACACACTGCAGGACCAAGTCATCTGGAAAATCACTTTCTCCTCTCAGGTTTTGATAATCTGCTCAGTGAAACATTTCTTCCTCTATCCCCACATACTGTTGTACTTGAACTGGTAAGAAGCAGCATTTAAGTCAATAAGAGCACGGCATACAAACAGTATCAGGAACACTCTGTGTTATGTGGCCCAGGCTAACAACCCACCACTGACGCAAACTGGGGCTGCACTGAAATGTTACACACTGTCCCTGCTCCCAGCCTGGCTCTGCGCTCCCCAGCCAGCAGCAGCTCTGAGCACTGTCAGGGCTGCAATTAAATCCGGGAACGGAGAAAGCTATGGGACAGAAAAGAAAGCTAAAGAAACACACAGCTCAATTTCACTCTTAATGGAACATGCACGGCCAAAGCAGCATCTATTTCACTGCATTCACACAGCAAAGTTGTTAATGTGGCAATTTTTGTGGATACACAATTTCACAATTGGGACATTTGAGTCCTTTTAAAAAATTAGGAGTATTTTAATCTGTTAGAGAAGATAACAGAGACCAGATTTATTTACAGGCTATGTTTTAATTTAGTCCTGTAGTGATTTAGATGAGTCAAAAGTAGCTTAAAATGCTTCCATTTGCAAACCTCACAGAGTTCAAACCACTTTCCTTTAATAAACTGCTCATTGCTCTTCTTTGAATGTCATTATATTTAACATTTCTGCTTTGTTTCCTGTAACATTAATCGCAGTTATTGACAGTCAGCAGCCAAACTCAAGATGAAAGGAATTTTCTTGCCATGAGTTAATGCATTTCACATCCTGATAATTCTTTCTTCATTCCTGCTCTTTTAAACAAAACTATATAGAAGCACCATTTTTGCCTTTTACTTAAAACTTCTGGCTGATAAAAGAGAAACACATCCATGGAGTACTTCATTATGTTATCTGCCCCCAGTTGTTCTTAAGACGATTAATAATTTGTTCAACAAAGCTATATAATGACTACAAAAGTTCTTTGATATTCTTAAACAACAACAATCTCCCTAATTTCTCAAAATCTACTGTACAGACATGACTATGCAGACTGCTGTAAAATTGCTTACAGACAAATGCTTAATAAAGGGCTATTGAAGAACCACTGAATTGTATTTTATCTTATTTGCATTTGCCTCTATTACTTCTTGTTTGTTTAAAAGAAGCATTTTTAATTGATGGCTGCAAGCCCTAAAGCTCTGTTTAATGAATCTTAACTTGAACATACTCAAAGGCACATAAGTACAGCATTTGCTAGTGTTGGTTGTTCGAGCCTCCAGTTTTCCTCCTTTGTTCCTTCTATCATCTCAGACCATGGTAAATCAGTAGACAGCAGCATTTTGGGAAGTATCTTAGAATTTCTTAAAACACAGCTACATTTTCGTATTTACTGTTCACAAGCTTCCCATCACTCCCCTCTCCATGATTTGGCAGCAGTGCAGATTGTATTGAAGAGGAGGCACCAGAGCTCATTTTTCCCTACAAGATCCACAGACTCTGATCTTCCACACCTTCTTTCACCTTCTCAATACTCCCTCAGCCTCAGACATTGAGCAAGTCACTGCTGTGAGTGGGTGGTCGGAGAGGCAGGTGCAGCCAGGTGAGCATGGCCATCACCTGCACAGTGCAGGGCTGCAGCAGCCAGACTGCTGCTCAGGGAGCTGCCTTGGCTGAGGGGACGGTGCAGCAGCCACAGCAGAGCCTAAACCGTACTGCAGAGAAGTGCACCAGAGAGCACTGCACCAAGCAAAGACAGAAAAACCAATTCTCACCCCAAAGAGTTTATTTCTGCAACACAAGAGGTGGATACAAACAGATGGGGAAGGAGGAGGGAATGAGAAGACACTTCGATCAGATCATCAGCACCCAAAGTGCTGTCAAGACTCTGGGAGGCAACCTGCCAAAAACAAACTTTAATGAGATTTTTAAGGGGGTGGGTGCTCATTAATTTTAGACAAAAAATGTAAACATTAAGGGCTTACAAATCCTGTTCAGTTCAGAGAAGAAAATGCCATGCTACTGACTAAGAGGAGCAGGATTGCAGGAGTGGCAGCAGGCAGCACCTGTTTGGGTAATGATGCAGTTACCAACCTGCAAAGCCAGAGCCCACAGCCTGTGCTGCCTCCCCCAGAGCTCTCTGCACAGCCCTGGCACCTCCTCACCCTCACACCCACATCTCCTCTGGAGACAAAACTACCACCCAGGCCTGGGGACATTGCAGAGGTACCTGATTCACCAAGTGTCCCACAGACGGCTCCTGATCACTGTCCCTTACTCCTGCTGCTGTTCCATAGGCCAGCTCAAACAGCTCCAGGGCACAGACTGGGGCTTTGTCACGTGGTTTTGAGAGTCAAATTTTCCAAATATATCACTGCCCTGGATGCCAACTCCCAGTTTGAGAAGTGATGTTTACAAACTTGATTGCCTTCAAAGACTGGAGGCGTAATAGATGCCTAGATCTCTTTCAGAAAATGAGATCTGGACTTTATTTTAAGTAAAGGTTTCCACTAGGCTTTCAGAAGATCAGGACTTTATAGTATCCTGGGTCCTTCAAATATAGAATCTGTTGATTTAGAATATGAATGAATGTTAAGATTCTTTTTCAACTGTGATTTTCAAATATAATTAAGAGAATTTTTATTATAAATCGAGAGAGATAGTGTTTTGGGTTTTCTTTTCTGGTCAGCACAAGGTCATTGCTACACATAAAGAAGCAAGACAGATTTGGGGCACTGTTTGCTTAAGGGCTAATTCTCATTCCAAATAATGATTAACAGGAGATCAAAAAAGGGTGAGGTTGAATGGAGTAAAGCAATTAAATGATAAAATACAAATGGAAAATAAAAGAATTTGTAGCCAAATGAACGTACAGCAAGTGACCAATGCTTTCAGGAGATCAGTCTCTTGTGGAAATAATTATGTATTAGAAATCAGTAATGGCAAATATTCAATATTCAGCTGAAATGAAATAGGAGAACACACAACTCTCACACAATGAACATTCAGTTTAGACAAATTGCATTATGCAGAAACTTGGTACTCATGAATGCCCATCTGCAAGGCAGTTTTGCTACCCCTTCTAGCCTGAACATAATTTTTGAGCACAGTTAGGATCAAGGATGGCTTGACCTGAGAATTTTGGAGCTCTGAAAATTCTTGGGAAAAGAGAATTTTATTAGACCTGGACACAGATATCTTTTTTTTCATGCAAATTAATTCCTTTTCCAAGCCTAGCACACATGCTCAGGTTTACACAGTACAGTTCAGAGCAATCAGCTCCATCTTAGGTTAAGGTTCTCATTTTAACAGAACTGCCCTGGAATTTGCTTCAGAAGCCTGTTCCACACAGTGACAAATCAGAAAGTGCTGCAGTTGTGCAACCACAGATTAACAAGGTGTACTCTGACACTTTCAGTTCCAGATTGATCACAAACAGGGCTGTTTTCTTCCTTAGACTAAAGATAAACTGCATCCTTACCATACCCTTCATTCATCCTCCTAACAGCTGTGCTGTAGGAAGAAGTGTTGCAGTCAGCTCAGCTGTGTCTATTCCACTGGCAGCTCCTGCAGGGAAACACCCACACACAGCTCCAGGCTCCACTGGACCTCATAGACTAAATAAATAAATTAATTAATTTGGCTGTTAGAGGTTTAAGGAACATAGAAGTGCTGCAGAAAGTGGTATAAGTGGTTCATTAAACAAACTCACTCCTCTTGTGTCAGAAATGGATGGGCGGCATCTTTGCACGTGTGTTTGGGAGGATGTTAAACTACCTGCCAAAACTGTCACTGTTCTCCAACTCTACCTGGACAGAAGACTGTGTTGAACGTGGCATTAGCACACCCTGCTTACTGCAGCAACTGGAAGCATCAGGCCCTGAAATATATCAACGTGAGAGATAAAATTGGAAATTTCAAAAATGCCTCTCACTTCCAACTGACAGATGTTGGTACAGCTCCAGCTCCCTGGGTACCTTGTGGTGAATGGCAAAGAGCCAAACACCACAGAGAGCCCAGGTGAGGGGAGAGTGAGGGGATCAGGCAGGTACAAGCCACAGCTCCTCTGAGCAGAGTTTCTGAACCCAGAATTGACTTTTTTCTTAATGTATTATTCCTCTATGTAAAAAATTGTATTAACCTAAAAGTGAAAGCTTTTTATCAAAATGCTGCTCTATTAGAAATTTTTCAGTCACTTTCAAAGGTGGGAGAAGGCAGTAGGAGTAACCTGCTCACACCATGATTTTCAATGTTGTGCCCTTCAGCCAAAAGCACTCAGCTGAGGCAAGGCTATAATAAGTCTGTACTGCAGCTAAGCAGGAGAGTCCAGAGCTACTAAACACCTTTCATCTGAGGGAAAGCAACTTCCAAATGCCCACAGAGCGACAGACTGCAAACTCTGAGAACCTGCAGATGGTTTATAGTACAACAGAGGAAGAAACTCAAACCCAAACTGGATCAAAGCCCTTGCTCATTCCTTCTAGTAGAAAACAGAAAAGATATTTAGTGGTTGAAGGTAGAAAGAGAAGCAGGAACTACTGCCACTGTCTGCTGTCTGCAGCAGGAGGAGGGTGGGGCAGGAGCTTGGCAATGAATGCTCCAGGCAGGAGAAATGGCAGCAGGGAAAAGGAGGCAGAACCGTCAGCAGCAGACATTGGTATGAGAAACACTGTCTTAATAAAACCCAAAACAATTCCCTCAGTTTTCATGTAAGAACACCATCAAATGTAAAATAAAAAAATGTATAATTTTAATTCTTCTGATATTCTATGACATCCTGCCCTGTTCCGGGCACTTGTTTGCATATGTCTCATCAGAGCAGACTGGGGCATGACACTGATGCATCATTAGAAAGGACAAAGTCTGCTGAGCACAAAAATGTCACCAGCACAAGACAGGTTCCCTCTTTCTCCTTGATCAAATGACAGCAAAACTGGGGCTTTTTTTTTTCATCAAATTGGGCCAAGAGAAGGAAAACTATAGAGACAACCCATTGCAACATTAAAAGTCATTTTATAGGAACATAATGTAACACAGAAAGCGTTACAAGAGTGCAGATTTTGGGAAAGGCTGAGGAGCGTGGTGGAGTTCAGGAGATGTGTACATGTCAGCCATTCAGGTGAGTTAACTGTGGTGCCACTTCTTCACAAAGAATCTTCTCTTTCCCTCCATGTCAAACTTTACACATGTCATCTCACCTCTGAGCTTGCCCCTCAGTCAGCCCTCCCAGCCCTCCTCAGAGAGGTGCTCATGGTGCTTACTCAGCTCATAGCAATTTCTATTTTCTACCCCTTGTTTGCTCTTTCCTTGCAGTTCCTTTCAGCTGTTTTTGGCATTTTCTAGTCTCTCCACTTGAGCTGATTCAAAACCAGCATGATTCAGTCATTCCCGTTTTAAAGCACCTAACTTTCAACTATAATTGGTCTCCCACTTCATTTCCTAATACACTTCTTGCCTATTTCTATCCCTCACTGGCATTTTTCTGAATTTGTTCTAATCAAGAAGAATGACATTCTTATTCAGGTCACAGGAACACAGATCTGTTCCCACTGCTCTGTCCAATACTTGCACCACAAATGACCATGCTGACACCCCTGAAATTTCACCTTTCAGGAAGCCTTCTCCTCTGATTTTCTGAGGTAAAGCTTTGACACTATCTTAGTAGATTATCCTCACAAATTCTGGCATGGGTCCACAGGCATGATGACTTTGGCCTTCATTTTTCCCTCTCATAGCACTTTCCCAGCTGCAAGCTCACAGTTTGTCAGCAGAGAGGGGATCTGAGTCAGAGATCCATCCCTCCACTCTTTGGCTCAACAAAATAAATTTATCTGCATTCAGAAGTCCTTGGCCAGCTTTGGCTCTTGTGTGAACACTCTGGCATAATTTATTCAAATCAGCACAGGGTGATTCTATTCAGAAATACAAAACAAGGCTTTTAACTACAGATAAATGGTATGATAGTAGCTTTACAAGAATTAAAAAGTACCAAGAAAAAATTGTTGGAATAAGCAGTAGTGTGAATCAGCACCTGAGTGAAAGCAAATTTTCGAAAAATCTTGAGTGCTGCTTCCTGCTAGTAGGAGGGAATAACAGCTAGTAGGAGGGTGCAAGGAAGGACTATTCTCAACATCTCAATTCCAGCCTTAGCAGCAGATAAAATTATCAAGTGTCTCAATGTACAATTTCCTGTGCATCATAATATAAAATCATTGAACAAAATCTTCCCTACTTGACTGTCACTTTAATAAAAGGTACAACTTCACAAAAATCCATCATCTTAATTTGTGCAGAAAACAGGATAAGACATGTTTCAGTGGCTTTAATTGAAAGAGCAAAAGCAAAGCAAAAAGCATCATGACAGAGTTAAAAACTGCTCAGGCTATGAAGCCTCCTACAATGAGTGTCACCCTCAAAATCATTGACAACACATCCCTAACCATGGAATGAAGGAAAAATAATTTAAGACACAGCCTCTCTGACTTTGCAAAATAAAGGAAGTTCTCTTCGTTAGAGTTAGAAAATACAGATACCTGTACTTTTGTTAAGCACTCCTGTATCAAAAAGATGAAATATGTTTTGTGAAGATCTACAGTGGTGGAAAACGCTTGTAATCCATTTCCTGGTCTTATCAGAGAAAATGGATAACTGAAACTGCATCTCTAGATGTTCTAGAAAGCTCCAAGAACAACTAAAAAGTCTGTAACTGTAGGGTAATATTCTTAAAAAATCAGGTTTTAACTCCAAATTAATTCATGGCAAGGTACTGCCCAGTTATTACTGGGAAGTTGTTCTTCAAAGGCTCTTCCAGAATCCAGTGTACAGGACAAAAATAACACCCATCTGTATCTTTTGTACAGTAAAATGAAAAGGCAATTCAGAGGCGTGTCAACGCTTCCGCACTTGAAGAACTGAAATGCTTCTCCCCCTGTACCTGAGTTACACCAAGGGGAAGGGCTGTTTAAACACCAAAGTTGGCTCAGATGCACAGCGTTCTGAAAGCGATCTGAGCCCTCTAGTGATGGAGAAAAATAGTGAACTGGCCACTCCTTCGAGTAAGAAATAAGTTTCTCACTAGACTTAAAGATGAAGCAATAATAACACTTCTCCCTTTAGAAAAGCTGCTTCTTGAAAACAAGTTTTCAGGTACAGCTCCTTGGTAAAACACACTGCTCCATGGGAAAAGGTGCTTTGTCTCACAGCCAGGCCCCCCCAAAGTGGTCCAGGATCAGTATTAGCTGAAGGCTTTGTAGCAACTCAGTTTAGAAGTCACATACCTCCTGCTGAAGTCTCACTTAAGCACTCTTTTAATGCATTCCAAAGTGATTAGCAACACACATATGAAGAGACGTCAGTAGATCCACACTGCAGAGAAAAAGAGACAAAATAAAAATATTTGAGATAAGGGGGAAAAATTTTTGGACCAACAAACGTTGCTAGCAACAACTTAATTAATACAGGAGTAACAATTAAGATTAAATTTAGATACACAGATGTAGAGCTTGTGGTGATATTCTTAGTTAATTCACAGAATACAAATAAACTAGGTGTGCCCCAGAAACACTGACCCTTTGAATGACTTTTCATTATTTGAAGACTAACCTATGTAAAACAGGCTTTGGTTAGACACTCGAAAATACCATTTTGCATTCTTTTTAGAGCACCCCAGAGGACAACTTTATGTGTATAAACAAACACTCCTGGATAGTCCTTGCTGATACTAATAGGAGTCCCCATTAACCACCTGGAAAAAGATAATGATTACCTATTTAGACTAGACCTCATTAATTAGCAGCACTGCTAATATAAACAGTTAAATGCTAAGCACTAAAACCAAAACAAAAAAAAGGCAAACAATAAAGGAAGACGGTGGCCAGCATATGAGAGGACCTGTAAGCTGTGCCCGTTACCACAAAGAAAGGCTGCAACAAAATAGGACGTTAAATTAGTTTCAAGAGACTGCAGTGGTGCATGAAATTATTTCTTATGGTGTGCTGCATAGATCCATCCCCTGCAGGAATGCAAACCTTGAACAGAGATAGCCACAGAAAAAGGAATGTTCACAGGGGTTGCTTGAATCAAGAAGCCTGAAGACACTGGGCATGTGAATTTCACTAACTGCTTTATTCCTGAAACACCAGTTTAAAATACTCATAGTGGTCAAGTTTAGATCACCCTCCATGAATAACTGTCTGGATCTCTTTTCTGCAGAACGGAGTTCATGGCTAGATTTCCAATATTATTAGGACTTTAAACCTTTTTCCATAGTGCTATTGCTCTGATGGGTCAGGGAAAACAGTATTTTCTCCACAGCCATAAAATAGTAGCAAAATGAAAGCCCATCAAGAGGAAAAGAACATATTAAACCCACCTCCTAGCAAGCACTATGAACAGAGCTTTTATATAGTCTTATTAGAAGAAAACCTGCATCCACGCCTTTTTTCTGGAGCCAGCTGCTCTCGCTGCAGAGACAATTTCCTTTGGGGAGAGGGAGGCAGCTGCTCACAGGAACAGTCCCTGCTGAGGTTTGGACACTGACCACCACCAGTATCTTTCTGCAACAGCCAAACCACAACCTACAGGACCAGGTAAAGCTCCAGGGGTGGCTGCAGTGACAGGCAAAGCAATCCAAGCCAGGGAAAAAGGGATTCCACTCCCCATCCTCCCACAACACGCAGCCTCACCCACGCCAGCATGAGGTTTCTTCTTACTCCCTTCTGTGGGGACAGGAGCAAGCCCCAAACACAAAGCTGGCAGAGAGATGGGGTTTGCAGGGGGGCAGCAGTTCACCTGTGCAGGCACCTTTGGTGGCACAGGGCTAATCTCGAGCCCACTCACACCTGGACATGCCTGGACATGCCTGGGACAAGCACATCCCTGCCTCTGCCCTGGCCTTAACCCTTGGTGTGCCAACACATCCTCCCAGTATTTGATACCATATGTCACAGGCAGTAATTGATCCCATTCTCCTCATCAGAGCCATTCCCATGTTCTGCCCTTTTCCACTGCCTTTTCCAGATATGAACAACACCTTTTGGACACATAAAAACACAACATCCCAGATAACCAGATATTAATAAGTACTATTTCTAGCATGTCAACATTTAACAAGAAACATGACTCATCAAATAAAGCAGGAAGAGAGAGTTTAAGCTTTTCTCCAGACAAAGGAGACTACGCTGGCAGATAACACAATACTCTCCTTTTTTCCTGATTTTCCAATTGAATGGAAGGTTAAAAGTGCCCTGCAGGGTTGATCAAATTTAAGTCAAAGCATCAAACAAGAGATACAAAGAAGAATCACACAGGCCCCCCACACCAGGAGCTCAAACTCCACATTCTCCCTTGAGGCCTCACGTAAATTCTGGCCAGTTCATAACTACAGGTGGAGTGATAGTTCCAGCTGTCCTGATGTCACTTCTCTGTGTAGAAATTGTATTATCTCAGTGAAGCCAAGGCCACTCCAAGGAGCAAAACATCCAGATGGGATCTATGCTGGCAGATTAAAAGCTAGATCGAGGGCAACCCTAAGGCCAAGATTAAATAGTAGATGTTTTGATGCCCCATCTTCTTGCAGGGCACAGCAGTAGCCTGAGGGTTGGGTAGCTGAGGGGGGTCAGTCCAGGTGATCCTTTGGGTGAGAAACTTGTTTGAACGAATGAGGGAACAAGCCAGCAGAGCTTTACCATCCTCTCACAGTCAGTCAGAAACTGTCCAACAGCAAATAGAGTCCAGGGAAAGAGACAAATGTGAAACCAGCTACAGGAGGAGTGGAAGGCTCTTTGCAGCATCACAGACACATATGGGGTGGTCTGAAATGTGTTGTACAGATTGGAACACATGTCCAGTCTGATGAAGACTCAGGATTTGGGCCATATAGGACTGCCTTCCCAACTGTACAAAACCTGAGTGCTAAAAGGTAAAGTCCAGGATTAAATCCACTTGTTAATGCAGATAAAGCTGATGACTCAAATCATAGGATTGTAAAGCGATGAAAGAGAGAGGCACCAGTTGCACTAATCTTTTTGCAGCCTCTTATCTGCTTAGATTGAAAACACAACAAACTCCAGCAAGGCGAGACCTTGGGAGGCCTTTCACCATTACATTTAATTTAAAGCTTTATAATGCTAATTAATAAACTCATCCAGTTAATTACACTATAATATTATTACTGAGATAAACCTCTTGTTTGCAAAGGAAGGTCTAGGAAGGTTTTAGATAGCAGTATTAAGTGACAAGCATGAGAGATTAATTTCTAAAATATTCCTTATTATCTGACAAACTTTTTGACACTAAGACTTGCTAGACAGTGACTCAAATTGAGCTCAGCTTGGATATTCGCCAGGTAAAGGCTTCATATTATCTAACAGCCCTTTTTCCAAATTGGGACTAGATGCGATTCAATTCTTTTTCCAGTGAAGCAAAGAAAACTTTTCCTGAGCACGGCTGATTAAATGAGCTTTTCTAAATAGTTTTGTATTCTGAATACTTTCTTCACATGCATGTGGCCAATGACTTACAGAAGCATAAGCATATGTTATCTTGCCAGGAATGTGGGAAGGAGACAACTTGTGATAAGGCCTGAACCTACCTTTAAATAGATTTAAATCTATTGCAAAACTCCAAAACCCAGTGGAAAGGTTTAGACTAATCAACCTCCCATTCATCACACACACAAAGGATGAACACAAAGGATGAGCACAACGGATACTGGCACAGAATTATTTGTATGTTACTACTGCCCCCAGGAACTCAATGCTGTTAATGGTGGGTGTCCTACAGCACACACATAAAGCTTATAAAATGTATAGCAAAGCACATTAAATGACTCCACTAATGGCTCAGTCTCTGAACAGTCCCACAATTTATTTTTTAAATTTAAGCCAACTGTTGAAGTTGTCCATATAGATGTAATTCAGAGGACCTGGAAGAGATTTCATTTTTGCTATTGCTAAAGAGAAAATTTCTGAGCCTCTCAGTGACATTGGAGAGGAAAGTAGAATAGTTCCAGTGGTACTACAATATTTCACAAAAAGTTAATACCTGATGGTACTCTGCAAGAAAAAAGTGATAAAGTATTTACTAACATACTTTTAATTGGGAATTTGACCAAAGTTTAAACAGCATATAATATTAGTCAACATTAATTATTTTTTCACTATAGCAGGTTGTTCTCTAAGGTGTTTAATTTACAGCATTTTTGGCAGCACTGAGAGCAGGTATAGTATTAAAAATGGTACTGCTTATGTTGGAAGCAAATATCAATTGCAGGTTTTGTTTGTTTTAAAATATGTGCTTCCAGGCAAAAGCAAATCCTCTACATTTTACATTGCTCCTTGCAAGGATGGATGGCAATACTTCTTCTATAACTGAGTCTGCATATAAAAACTTAATCCTGGAAGGACTGGCCTCACCTCTCAGCTTTTCACTCTCTGCATTTATTTTTTTAAAACAAACAACCAAAACCTCAGAAAACAAATCAAGAAAGATGGCAAAATGTGACATGATGAAAACCAAGAAAAATAGCTGCTTATGCAATTTTTTACACAGAATTTTTTATATAATTCTGTAAAAAATAACTATTAATGTTATTTGTATGTTATTAATGTTAATTAATAATGGTAATTAATGTTAAATGTATGTTGAGAGAGAGGGATGCTGAGCAAGTTTATACTACAGGCAAGCATTAGGATTTGGATAATCAATAAACACCAGGCTCCATTCAAAATTTAGGTTAGCATTAGCAAAGACCAAGCAAACCTTTTTACAATACTGTTACACAAGATGTGATGTATCCCTCAAGAAATGATGGATATTTTTTCTTCATGACAAGCTCTATTCTTCCAAGGTGAAGGTGATAAATTAGTCAAAAGCACAAAGCATCCAGAGAACTGAAAGCTTCTTCAAGAAGCTGTGAATCTTCAAGGAGCTGTGTTAGAGCCTGTGCCAGCAGCTCTTGCCAAACACAAGCACAATTAACCAAAGTGAGTCTGCAAAAGGCTGCAGGGAAAATGAAAAGGGGAAGGGAGATAAGGGAGATGGGAAATGCTCATCAGATCTCATGTCTAAACTATGAGACAGCACAAAATAGGGTGGTCATGTAGCAGAGGGGAAAAAGCAAGACTATTGAGCAAAATGGAACATGAGAAGAGATGGTAAATGGATACAGAAACATCATAAGAAAAAACAGGTCGGTGAAGGTAGAGATCTTTTGAAAACCCTGAGGATGTATCACACAGAACATCAGGAAACAAGGCTGCTGTGTGATTGCAGCCCAGGAGGAAGGCAGAGTTACAAGGAGGAGTGAACTGGTGAAGAGATAACAGCAGATGTTCTCCCGTCAGGACAGAGTTGTCACTGCAAACACTGCTGGGAGGGCTCTGCTTTGCTTGCAGGGTGTGTGTAGGGCTGGGGGTGCTGACAGGCTGAGACTCCCCTTGGTGAGCACATCATGGTGTCAAGAAAGAATGGCAGGAGGAACAACCACAACAGCTATCTGCATATCCTTGGGTTATGAGTGCAAGTGAAGCAAATAAGGATGAGAGAGAAGAGGATGGTAGAGAAAATTTTTAGAGTGCTGCTGACCCTCCTCTGTGCAGAGTTTCATGGTGCCCCCAGCATCCCTCTGTCAGTTCTGAGTGTGCTCTGCAGACAGGTCACAGCACAAGCCCATCATCCAGCACGCAGCTTTGTGATCTTCTGCTATCCAGAGGCAAAACTTTAGATCTGATCAGCACTGCCTATCTTACAGAAATAATGAGAAAAAGTATGCCCCTTCCATAACTGAGTATCATTCTGCAGTAGCTTCATTGGTCAATCTTATCTTCAGAATTATAAATCAGAGAGACAGATGTATAGCCTGGGAAGTTTTCAATTTTCCTCAAAGAAAAAATGGCAAAACAGAGACTACTCAGCAGTGCCTGCTCACAGAAGCCAGAATTATAAAAATGCTACCAGCAGCACTGAGGATGATTTGAGTTTACTTATAGGGATCAACTGCAGAGAACACTTTGCTGGAGTTCTAGGGCCAGCCAGCTTCTGATAACCAATAAATTAAAATGTCCTTTCTGACAACCACTGCACAGACTTCTCAGCAGGGAAATGTTTGTTTTAACTGAATTTATTTCCTAGGCTCACAGGGGAAGGAGAACGAGAACTTCTAGCTTTAAATGTACTGTATAGCATGCTGGTAAATTTATATTGACTGGTAGAAATGCATTATGGTCAGTGTTCCTCCACTGTTAGTTGCAGGTGTCTTCAGGTCTACAAACATTCTGTCACGTCTTTCCCAGTGGCTCAGAAAAGGAGAATGTTATCCCAAACCACACTGCTCCATTAAGTACAAGGAAGCATTTCTAGCACTCAAGTGAACATGAAGAATCCAATATTATCTGTGCCCATATATTTCACAGGGACATTTTAATGCTGGACAAATATGTTACGAGTTTTTAAAAAAAACTAAAGCACCAAAACAACAACAGCAGAAAAAAGCCCCCACCAGTTTGTAATAAAGCTATTACTCATCAATTATGTGCTAGAGCACTACTCCACAGCAAATTTTCTGAACAAGAGTACAAATAGGTCTCAGATTTTTCTTGAGTTTATAGTTACAGAATTACCAGAATGCCTGAGGCAAACAAAAAATAATACACAAGCTAAGAAACCTTTTCTTGCTTTAGAAAGAAAAGATGGGTCATTTAGTCACTGCAGAACTTTTTGCAGGGCTCATCAAAGGTGCATGACAAATGAGCAGACCCAAGAGCCACAAAAGTCTCTGCACCATGGATGCCCCTCAGATCCCCCAGTGAACAGGATGTCCACAAGCAAAAAATGTATTTCTGCTCACTGAAATAGACCTAGAGCATTTTCAGTAAAGTATATTTTAAACAGGCATAAGTTCTTAATTTTTTTTTCAGTCCTGCATGTCAAGGGATCAAACATTGGGTTATTTTGTAGAAACCCTTCCCTTAGTCTACGCTCCAGCCAAACTGTCAGTCTCTTTAGGTGCTCCCTTTAGGATTCACCTAATCTAATACAGGCATGTGGAAATTTGTTGTCTGTGTATAAGCTTGTCACCTTAGGCTATCTTTATCCTCAAGAGGGAGAAATGGGCATTTTGAGAAGGAAATTCACCTTACCCATATGTAAGTTAAAATGTATATATGAACCTAACCTTCAGGTATACAACATTTCCTAAGTATGGTTCTTCCCCAAGCTCAGAGTATACCAGTCAGAAAATAGTTATGGTCAAAGGTGAAAGTAAAGGCACATAACATTAGAAGAAAATTTTAAGAAGGTGGTGATTTTGAATTTAATAGCTCTTTGAAACTCATACAGCACTTGGGTCAAAATGATTTTAACAACACTGCAAGGTCCTTAACCTTCTCCAGCAAAGAGAAGATAGGGACTGACTCATCATTTAGCACCAGTTGGAATTAGATTATTCTACCCTGAGATATTAATTCTTTACCCTGTGAAAACAAACATCTTCATGTTTGGAGTTCACCATCATATTCTGTCCCCCTGTGAAACTTCACTAATAGCAATTCTAAAGCAGTATTTCCCTACATGACTGCAAATTGGTTTCACTTCACATTTAAATGATGTGAATTTTCCCTTCATGATGGTTCCTTCAGTTCTCATTCAGAATAAGCAGCATCTGGTGTGGTACTTACTGGGGAACGGATGTCCTTTTTTAATGAGTACCAGAAGAGACAGATACACAAAGCATGAGGAAATAGTGATTAACTTTCTGCTGCCCATGGTATCCCAGAGCTTAGCTGTATTTCATTTAATGATTATACACTCAAGCAAAGAGAACTGTGTGTTGTTGATGTAAGGACTTTGCCTAAATGTGAGATGAGACATTTGCCTAAATGTGAGATGAGACACTTGATGTTATATCCCAATGTAAAACAAGAGGCAGAGAACTGATTAATCACTGTAAAGGGATGTCATTCTGGAAAAGAAGAAATTGCTCAGTGGCTCCCTGTCACTTGCCATGCCTAGCCAGGAAATGCTGGCAGGAATAAAACAGCTATTGAATAAGCCAGATCAGCCTGAGCAAGCACTGAAGAGACACAACAACCATCATGGTTTTCAGACTGGGCAGAGGCAGCAGAGCTGCTGCTGGCCCTTGTGAAGCTCTGCTCTGGTGAGAAGGGCATAAACTTCTCAGGAGAAATTCAGCCTGAGCTTCAGACCCTGATCACACTTCACACTTGGGCAGCAGGGGCTGCTTTCCCCCCACAGCAGCTCCACACACAGCTCACACTCAGAGCTCACACTCAGAGCTCACTGCAGCAGTGAGGCCAGACCGCTCCCTGGATATTATCAGGGGTATCTAAAGACAGTGCCCCCAGAACAGACATACTCATTGTTCTGGTGTCCTTCAACAAAGCCTGAGATGTCAGCCCCAGGAGTTCTCTCTTAATGATTTCCAAGATATCAATCTCTAAAAGTCTTTGATTTTTTTTTTTTTTTCTTGTAGAGAGCAAAGAATGTCTTTATGTCTTCACCAAGACCAGAAAAAGTTTACAGGAATGAACAAACGAGCCCTGGCCCCTCACCATTTCCAAGTACATGTGGGGCTCTACCTTACTGCAGCAGAGGATTAGCATCAACATTAACAGCCAACACTGACTAGAAGTGACTGTACCAACGTAATTGAAATTAAACCATTTACCCGCAGGTAAGCTAACTCAGATATCTTTATGTCACATTCCTGTTCCTACACAGCCAAGGAAAACATCTAGAAATGTGAGAACTAATGAGACTAAAGTTGAACCTGCTCATACTAAATTGTTTTAGCTCAGCCCTCTGCAATTTCATCCAGCTGTAAAGAAAGAACTCAGAAATCATGGCTCATTGAATCAGCTACAGGGGAAGGAGAATGAATGGACCCTTCCTCAGTCAATCATGACTATTTGCAGAGGAAATTGTGCTGAAATAGGCATTTATCAGATACCTCCAGCTGGGCAAGGCCCTGCTGCACAGATCCACTGAAACAGGCACCCACTGGCATGTAGCTGATCCAGAAAATCCTTTCCCTCACTCTGCCAACAGCATCTACTCTCTTTTTGGTTTCTAGACTCACTCTAATCTCTCTTGTCTCAAGCTGGTTTTGCAGCCTCCTGGGCAGCAGCTGCCTGTGGGGACAAGTCCTGGAGCTCCCCCTCAAGCCCACAGTGCTCAGACTGGAGGCTCCTGGTTGTGATGCATTCTCCCACCGTGGCTCTGTCTATCTTCAGCATCTTCTTTCACAATCTTCTGTGGCAATCTCAGAATATGCTCTTCTGAGTGACTCTTGTTCCATCCACCTCTTCTATAGTTAACACCATCTCTAGAGTGTGAGCTATAGTATGTACAGCTCACGCTTTTGTGTAGTTGCTTCCTTTCTCTCCCATCAATGTATTTTTTCATTGTTGTAATTTTGGGTTTTTTTCCTATAAACTTTCACTTTCACCTACCATTTAATTTAGGCTTTAATTAATGAATTGTTCCGTTTATGATAAGCCCTTTTCAGTTACATATAACTTCTGTTTACCAGAAAAATTTGAACTACTTGCTGCTTGAATTCTTCTGTACCAAGACTGTGCTTAATCAGGCATTTCACCCCTGCCTATCCCACTGGTTTAATATTTTACATCAGACCAAGTGTCAGCTCTCCAATCTGTGTCAATGCAGTTCACTGGCTCAGCTAACATCCTTTCCCACCTGGCTGTATGACCTGTGTTGAGCATAATTACATAATGGCTAAGAAGCAGCAAAGCACAAGTGGCTTGAATGTCACAATCCCTAAAAATACTGTTTTGTAAAAGCTTTAAAAATGTCAGTTGGTTAGTCAAACACAGGATTTCAAAAATAAAGGCTTTGAGTAATTTATTGCTTTTAAAAGGATCTCTGCCTCTAAAGAGGGCTTCACTCATACACATCTTCACTTAGGAACCTGAGCTCTTCTGGGCAAGGACAACATTACACTTCGTTCAGAATATTTAATTTTGTTTTCATTAATACATACATGTGAATAAGAAAAATGTAGATGCAGAAGTGCATTTACTTTGAATGTGCCATTTGTTCCTTGACATCAATGCTAAAGCATTTCTTGCTCTTCATAAAAATAATTATTCAAAGAAAGGCTGTCCTTACCACTACGAGAATACATCTTCACTTGAACTGGAAAGAGTAAAATTGTATGGACTGAGGCAAAGTGAGTCATTTATTGCTGGGGCTTTCAGCACAAGCCTCAGTCCACATCTTCCATTAGGAACAAAAGAGGGATAGTTTCTGTTCACCTGAACACCACTTGTTTCATGGCAACATGCAGCACTAAGTTTTATGACACATGTGAAAAACAGAGAGATAATTGATGAAAATAGTCTGTTTAATAAGTATTCTGCTGCCAAATGATGTGACTAATGCAGTGCTAGGAGAAAAAACCCCAAAACCCAGCACACTGTGAAAACAAACCTCACACAATGTGAGAACATTCAGTGCACACAAGGCCTAAAAAATCTCTTGAAGTGATCCAGGTCTATACTCCAAAACTAGCTTTAGTTTTTGAGGTGCCCTGCTAGAAAGAAAGATCAACCATTCATATCATCATATTACTGCAGCACAGCAGTGGACATGCTGAGGACACCATGACAATTCACCCAATGCCAGTTCCTTTGCTACAGTTGGCCTGATTCCACATTCAAAATCAAGCTGATCCAAACTAAAGCAAAGTACAAGCAGAAAGGGGAGCCCTTCTCCAAGTCATTAAAAATGTAATTTATTCAAACTTAGAAATCTACCTTTTTGGAATTCTAAAAAAATGTTTTTGTCATTAAGGAAGTTAAGTCTATCCCCAGCCTGAAGCAGAGCCTATCTTTAAAACAGAAATGCCCTATTTCACACTGGGAAAAAAGTTGTTGTTTACTTTCAAAAAACCCTAGAGGAATGTGTGATTCATTGGTTGTTTACTTTAGCAATTTTTTAATCCTCCAGAGATTCATCTATTGCTAATTCAAAAGTTGGCACAATTAATGCAAACATTTCTTCCACAGTACTATGGATTAATGGGAAGCGGGGGAGAGGGGAGAAGTCAAAGGATTATGAAGAGGCAAATATTTTCTGATAATCTGACACTTAACTGTCCTTATTTTTGAAGTGTGTTTTGTGTAACATTTGAAAGCTAACAGAAATCACCACTTTCGTGTAGGCAGCACGTACCCTAAATGTGCCGTACAAAAAATATTAATCAAGACAACAGAGAGCAAGAAGAAAACTTTACAAAAAAGATACAGGAGTCAGGGAAGAATCTGAAATAAATTTGGAAGTATAGCTGGCAGTGTTAGATACCAAGAAGCTTTTTCTCAAAGTATAGAAGGGGACTCAGCCAAGGATGAAGAAAGATCATTTCAGAAAGGAATGAGAAATACAGCCACAAAGGATAGTAAAGCAACTCAAGCATTAAATGAATACTTACATGTTTACAACAAAGATGCCCAAAAGTCTGTCAGATGACACTGGCTATATATCTGCTATCATGAAAGAATTCAGAAGCAGTTAAGGAAAAGCATTGAGCTAACTGGAGCAGCGGAAATGAAGGACAAGACCACTGGAATCCCCAGCTGCACGACAGCCCAGGCAGGCTCAGGCTGAGTTTGCCATCGCACAGCAAAGCTGGGCTCAGCCTGTTCACTGCAGAGCAGCACCTGGGGGCAGTGCCCAGCACTGGCACCACTCTGCCCACTGGAGTCTGAGCAAGGAGAAGCCTGACCCTCACAGAAACTGCTGACAAAGTTACATCAACCACCCTCCTTAAAAAATTAAAATTAAAATAAAATAAAATAAAATAAAATAAAATAAAATAAAATAAAATAAGCAATAAGCCCCCCACAGCTTGGTTTGATCATGTGTACAAACACCCAGGTGGGCAAGACTCATGCTGACCTGAATGGTACAATTTTAAATGGGAAAATTCCACACAATTCAGCCTCTTAGCAGTTGCAGGGTGTTTCATGTGTGTTCATGCAGACAATGATGCTCCTTAGAAGGTTTAACTTTACAGTAAGTCTGTTACTGCCTTCATGCTAATGACTCAAACAACATGATGACAGTATGGAAAACAAGAAAAAATGTTTAATAAAAAAACAACAGAACTGATTCTCAGCTCCAACAGGCCTCAAAGCTCAGAAGGAAGAATGAGCTAATATGTAGTGAATCATTTACTTAATGAGTTTAGCCTTCTCCTGTCTGCGACTTGTCCAACAACACTTGGCAGTTTTCACATGCGCTCCTCATTCAGAGTTATTTGTAACATCTCTTTCAAATAATTCTGATATTCCAGATTGCTCACGAGTACTTCATTGTGATGATGCAAGATTAAAATAAATAAATAACTAAATATGCCTGTCTGGTTTGGCTAGTGTTGCTCACACAGCACACTTTTCATTTCCCATATTGGATGGCACTTATTCTTAGGACTGGGCAGAACTATGTGGAGGCTAAAAGCCCACCAGAAACACAATCTGATGATGTGGACCCTTGATCCCCTTTGAGATGAGGGTTCATTAGTCATACCAAAAGCTGGCCCCAGCAACCCAACTTGGGAAAGCAAACCTGTTGAACAGCTTAAAAGAATGAGATGGAGAAAAAAGATCTGTTAAACCATGCAGGATTTACTCTGAATCATCCCCATGTGTTTCACAAAGTTATTCCTGAAAAGATCTTAGTCTTTGTAGAGAAGAATAAAGGTGTTTCATGTAATCCTCAAATTCATGGGGCAACTAAATATTTGTTTTTTCACTGTAAGCTATTTATGTATAGGATTCTTTATGTTGTGGATTTAATCACTTTTACAGTAGTCTGTGGGGGAAGCTAACTTGGAATTCCAGGCATGTCTCTACAAATATCTCTGGCAGCTCACTCCAACTCATACATTATTTTTATTCTTATGGTGCCCTCTCCTTAGTGCCAAGTTAGACCTTTTTTTAAAAAAAAAGAAGTATTCCTCTTTACAATTTCAGACTTCTTATTTCTGACAGAAAGGAGGCAGAAGGGTTCTGCATTTGCTGAGAATATAAGCATCAAGCTAGGCACAATTTCTCTAAATTACAATCTGCTTTGTCAAATATCTAGGCATCCTCAGCTGATCATGTTTTAAATAGGGCTGGCTCCTTTTAAACAAATCACTCGAAAAGCCTGGTTCAGAGTTATTTAAAGTGGCTGGTATTTTATGACACCACGACTGCTGCACAATGCAACTGCTGAGCTTTAAAAACACAGAAACTAGAAAGTGGGTACAAGAAACTACCATCTGTCTCTCGAAACAATTATCATCCTGCCATCTGTCTATACACTAGATAATGTTTTTGCTGTCGATAATGTTTGATTGAAAAAGCTCTTTATGGATACTAAGAAGAGGAAACCATTTTAAGAAAAACAAAAATATATTGCTGATCATTCAAGTTTCTCTTTTCCACATGAAAATCTGCCATTGCACTGAGCCCTACTGTGAGACAAAATATGAAGGGAACATTGCAATGATACTGGACCCCTTTGTAAATGAGAGGGTGCTTCTTTACCATTATTCCATTCCGTATGAACTCCTTTCTATAAAAGATGCATGAGAAGTCCAAAACCTAATTCAAACTGGGAATAGAATGAGGGAAAGTATCTTAGAAATTTGCTTTGGACTTTCTTCCCCACATTTGTTTTTCTCCATCCCAGAGTAGTCCACAGCAGATGACCAGTTTAGGCCCTTCAATGAACCTGGTGGCTGCAGTCCTTCATTGTCCAACTTGAAAAGGGATTTAGATCCCAGCACAGGAGGGGCAGAAAGCAGGAGTTACCCTGCAGATCCATAAGCTGTGGATGCCACTGCTCCCTAGCATGTTTCAGCGAGTCTGGAAACACAATTACATGGGCATTATGGTCAAAAGAACTTCCATTAAAGATACCCTTGAGAAGAATGTTGCCAGATCATGGTTGGACACTGGCCCAACACCAGGCACCCACGGAGTCACCCAGTCACCCTCCCCGCCATGGCTGAGCAGAGCAGAGGGGAAACAAAAGTTAAAAAAGGCTTCACAAGTTGAGATAAGGACTGGGAGAAAAACACTCCAAGGGCATAACAGCCTCAACTTAAGGCTGCAAAGTGAAATTTATTACTAACAGAATCAGAAGCGGATAATGAGAAGCAAAATAAGCCTTTAAAAACACCTCTGCTCTGTAACATGCAGAAAGCAAGTGCAGAAAATCCTTACTTACAAAATCATAGTTATTAGTGAAAAGCTGAATAAGCATGGCTGTATTTCCAAACAGGCAGATGTTCCCTGGAATCTTATGGCTAAATCACAAAACTTGTCCTAGCCTGGAAATGCAGAAAACATGAATGTAGACTTAATGTAGGGGGAGGAGAGGAGAAGAAGACAGCACAGCAGCACACAGCAGCTGGATTTCCCGAGGCACGTATTTTATTCATAAGTGTAAGCCAGTGAATAATTCACAGGCAGCAGCAGAAGCCAGTTAAAGAACCCTGCTGGGGTCATTCCTGGACTTGGCTTTGCCAGTTGTTGCTGAGTTACTCCAGCTCTTTTTGCAAACATTTCTCCAGTGGAACTGAAAGCAGAGAGCTCAGCTGTTTTTATTCCAGATCCATAAAGTGGCAATACTCTTTGGGAGAGTTACTGGGAAATAATAAATCAGAGTAGCAAAGAAAGGTCTTTAGATACTTTTCAACAAAATGTCTTGGAAAAGCACAAGCACATTTTATCAGAAAACCTTTCTCCAACAGGTTCCAACTGCTTTGCATCCATGGAGCTGAGAACTGACCAAACAGGCAAACAAAACTGCTGAAGGCAACAAGTGTGGTTAAACATATGGATCTGATTGACTTTAATCTGATTGGTTTAATCTGCACACTCATTCTGAACTGAACTGGAGAAAAACATATAGTGATCTGGAGCTGGATGAACAGGCTCAGTTGCTGGAGCCGACTGTGAATCAATGTGAATCAAGAGAACACTCACCAAGCCATTCCACAGCAAGCTCCACTCACCAAATGCATAAAGGTGGAAGATTAAAATATTAAAATGAAGAATATCACTTGTAGATAGTTTAGTTTAAGCTTTTTTCATCACTAAATGCAAATTAATCACACTGGATATTTTTTGATAAGAACAGCCAATCATATCTAAATATGATCCTTTCCCTACATTTTGAGTATTAAATCACTGGCTAGTTCCTGATATTTACCCTCTAGGCCACGACCTGTCAATTTCTTACTTCTTCACTCAAACTCCAAGGCAATAAAAGAAAGAAGGATTTATGCAAATAAACTCTGTCCAACCTAATATCACAGCACAGTTCTTCAGTTTCCAAATTCAAAATCTACACACCTTCCTCACTACGGCACTTATCTCACCACACCATGAGTAAGCATGCTGTGTGTTAGATAAACTTATATAAGATTATAAAATCTTAACATTTTGTCTTAGTGAAAAAACCAGTGACGCTTGCTGCAAAGGTCCAGTGAGCAGAGCATCCATCTTCCCCATCACTCTGGGCCCCAGGAGGAGGGCACAGCCTGCTCAGTCCCTTAATCCTTCTCACAGGCCCCAGTTTTCCTTCAAACCCATACCCATAATTCCTCTTAAGTTGGAAACTAATCAAGCCAGTCTGTACAGAAAAGGGCAGCTTGATAACAGAGAGGGATTAGACCAAGCTAATAGCACAACTAAGAGAGCAAGATAAAACTAGCCCCTCTGGTATGGAAACAGGAATGGAAAAGGGATAAGGAATGTTTTTTGCCTGATACTTTTCTTCAGACCCATAATTTTGAAAATCTCTTGGAAATGAAAGTTGGAATAGTGACAAGAGCTGTAGGAATGCTGATCTGTACAGCCTGTAACACCAGACCAAATACCACAGTACCTCACATGTGGCGGCCAGGCTGGAACGTCCCCATGCAGCACTGACAGAAAGAGCTCAAGGCCTTTATTTCAGTTTAGCACCATTGCCCACAGGAGATTCACTGTGCCTGGGCAGCTGCCCTATAACTCTTCCTTGCCCAGGGAAATCAGCTCCCTGAACCCACGACTGCAAAAACAAGTTTCCAGTGTGTTTTGTGAGGCACTGAAAGTTTCATTGCCCAGCTCAAGTAGCCAACATGATTGCCATTAGCACTAGCAGAATATGGAATGAAAATGAAGGTTAATTTTGATGCTTTCTCACAGCCATAAACCTCTAGATAGTCCTGAAACGGAGGATAGTTTGTTTTTTTCCTCACTGACATTTGTGCTGGAAAACATGAAGTATTCAGGAGTGACATAATGCAATAGTGAGACTCCAGTCTGTCCCTGCGTGGGCTGGAGTCAGCCAGCAGCTCATGGGCAGTATTTTGTTCCCCCAAAAGGTCATCTCTGAATTCCCTCTGTCCAGCAAGGAGTAGAGACAATGCAATCAGGTCTCCTGTGCATTTCTCTAGGTATAGGATTCAGTGATGTTGCAGAGCACCTTGTAGCCACTAATAACCATCCTGATTCCTAAAGATTCAACCCTTAACTTCACTTGACAAATGAAAGGGGGAGAGGGCTAGGACAAGTAGTAGGAATTTTCCCCTTCCTTTCCTTTATCATGCCATGCTAATTATGAAGTTCAGATAAGCTAAGGATTTTATGATGTTATAACAGGAGGGATTTAAAGTCCTAATTTTTTTTTTTTATTCCAATCTCTCTCAGAAGAAAATGAGAAATCACAAAGCCAGTTATTTTAAGAATTCGTAAGTTATTGCACTCTACTGCCCAGTACAATGAACTATTCTCAGTTCATGTCAGTTGTTAATAAGACTTTACCATAATATAGCAACTCAGCATGATTAAAAATACACCACAAAGGACATCCACCTCTAAAAATAGCTATTAAAAAAAATGGACAAAGTCAATCTGAAAATAGATGGGGGAAAGGAAGAGGAGCAAAATAGATTAAGTAGGGCAAATCATACTGGTTGCCAGGAATGAGTGCATTATTTCAAGTTCATAAAACATTTTTAAATAAATGTATAAGCATGGAATAGTATATTAATCCAGTCACAGTACCCATACACAGTCCCTTATTTTAAGCCAAAAATAGCAGAGGTTCCAGCTCACTTCTTAGGGATCCTCACAATGGGTTCATTCATGCAAGACAGTGAGAACTCTGGCATTAACAAATTAAGGATCTCTGTTTAATCAATTTTTTGGTGAGCAAGGGTGAACTGAATTCAAAAGGATTTCTTATCTCCCACACTGAATAAATGTCTGAGCCACAATATTTATAATTTGTGCACCAGGGCTTGATCCAAAGCCCATTCAAGTCACCAGAAAGGTACTCACAGATCTGAGCAGACTGCAGATTGGGTATTTATTGGTATATTAAGTTTGACTTTTCTCCCAGAGCAACAAACAGCAAACATGCATCTCTGCCATTACTGTAATCTTTGCCTAAAACCAGAATTCAACTGCTTCAGCATCAGAGGCTGGAAACAGATTTGTTTATTTCTGTGCATAACATAACAAATATTTTCGTCTTCACAATTACAAGCTGATAGAAATTTCATTAAAAAATGAGGGGGTTAATTAAAATATTTCAATGTGAAAACTGTTCCTATTAGATCCTTGAGAAAATATTTTTGGTTTATATTATGCATCTCAGGGTTTTGGCATTAGCAAATGGGATAGTTGAGTGATGAAACAATTACCAAGGGTATCAAAAGGATTACACAAAGGTTTGTGAGTTAAACAATGCTGTGTTACCAGTAACTACCTCAAAAACTTCACCTTTCAGGAGATCTCTGATAAGGACACAGAGTTTACCAAGCAGGCCAGATGAGATCAGACCACCAGCAAGACCACACATAGGCTGGAAATATTTGCTGGCCATCTGATGGTTCAGGAAAAAATCCAGAAATGGCTTCTTTGCTGCCTCAGAAAGTCTCTGTACTCCTGGAGTGATGCTGCCACGGTGAAGGGAGAAAAGCAAATTCGTGTAGCAAGCAGAAGAGGACACAAGCAAAACAAAAGGAAAGTAAGAAAAATTCCTCCTGCTGTTACCTGAGGAGCAGCAGGTTTATCCACTGCCCTTCACTGCACCCCTTCCATATCACCACATATGTCAAAACAAACACAATCCCAGTCAGAATGGTGTCAGGAAAAAAAAAATAGAAAAACATGATCTGTAATCATCACTAAACAGCCATTCCTGACTGGTGTGATTACAAACCACCATTTTTAACAAGGTGGGGTCCTTTTTAATAAGTTACTGGAACTTCTCACTGCACTTGGTAACAGTCCCCTCATCTGGGTCAAAAGGACACAGGAGATGGGGATCCTAGCATGTTTGTTTACACAGGGATGCGGCCCTTGCTCACAGGAGCAGTCATGTGAAAAAAGAGTTAATGCATTCTTTCAGATCAATAAAAGCATTATTTAAGAATTCAGAGTTCAAGACTGATGAAGTTCAAGTTGTTGCTATGAAAGACAAAACCACTATGAAGTAAAGAACATGTAATTATATGTATATATTCCCCCACACACACTTTTTTCCATCTCTTTCTTGTAATACGAGAAAATTTTAGGACCCTCTGCACAAAAAGGAAATATTTCCCTCAAAGGATTATTTCTTTTTTCAGCAATTTGAATATATCCATGTGCACAAATACAATATTCTTACCTCTTAGCAAAACATTCAACTGATGCAGCTAAAATAGAAAAAGTGCTATCTTGGCTGTGAGCATTGTCATTCTAATCGAGAGTTCCACATCCACCCCTGTCCCCCTATACCACAGCAGAAAGAAGTTTCTTCTT